>JAVSCE010002292.1:0-318018 GCA_032199065.1 Smutsia gigantea | reverse complement strand
AACATGGATGGAGCTAGAGGGTATTATGCTCAGTGAAATAAGCCAAGCCAAAAAAGACAAGTATCAAATGATTTCACTCATATGTGGAGTATAAGAACAAAGAAAAAATACTAAAGAACAAAACAGCAGCAGACTCACAGAACCCAAGAACAGACTAATAGTTACCAAAGGGAAAGGGACTGGGGAAAATGGGCGGGAAGGGAGGGATAAGAGGGAAAAAGGGGCATTACGATTAGCAGATGTAATGTTGTGGGTGGCACGGGGAGGGCAGTACAAGTCAGAGAAGACAAGTAGTGATTCTATAGCATCTCACTACGCTGATGGACAGTGACTGTAATGGGGTTGGTGGGGGGGGGACCTGATGAAGGGGTAGTTTAATAATCGTAATATTGCACATGTAATTGTAAATTAATGATAATAAAATAAATTATATTTAAAAAAACATTTTTTTTCTTGCAATGATCACCTTTAAGATCTACTTTCATAGCAACTTTAAGATATGCAATACAATATTATCAACTATAGCCACCATGCTATACATTGCATTGCCAGGACTTATTTATTTTCTATCTGGCAGTTTGTACCATCTGACCCCCTTCACCCATTTTGCCCACCTTCCCACCCCAAGCCTCCAGCAATCACCAATCTGTTCTCTCTATGAGCTTAGTTGGTTTTTGTTTGTTTGTTTTTATTTAGGTTCCATATAACTGAGAACATACTGTATTTGTCTTTCTCTGACTTATTTTATTTAGCATAATATTCTCAAGATCCATCTGTATTGTCCCAAATGGCAAGGTTTCATTCTTTTTTATGGCTGAATAAGACTATTTTGTATCCATTCATCCATCAGTGGACACTTAGGTTGTATCTATCCTTGGCCAATGTAAAATAATGCTTCAGTGAATATGGGGGTGTATATATATTTCAAGTTATTATTTTCATTTACTTTGGAAAAAAATAGAAATGGAATTGATGGATCATATGGTAGTTCTATTTTTAATTTGTTAAAGACCTCCATAGTGGCTACACCAATTTACCTTCCCACCAACAGTGTGTGAGTACACCCTTTTCTCTACATCTTTGCCAAGACTTGTTATTTCTTGCCTTTTTGATAGTAGACACTCTGACAGATGTTAGGTGATATCTCATGGTTTTGATTTGCATAAGAGATGTTGAGCATCTTTTCACATATCTGACCATCAGTAGCTCTTTTTGGAAAAATGTCATTTAGTTCCTCTGCCCATTTTTTAATTGGATTGTATGGGGTTTTTTTAATATTGATTTGTATGCGTTCTCTATTTATTTTGGATATCAACCCTTTATAAAATATATGATTTGCAAATATTTTCTCGCCTTCAATAGGTTTTTTCATTTTGTTGGTAGTTTCCTTTGCTGTGCAAAAGATTTTTAGTTTCATGTAGTCTCGTTTGTTTATCTGTTTTTGCTGTCAGATCCAAAAATCATCATGAAGACCAGTGTCAGGGAGCTTTCCACCAGTGTTTTCTTCTAGGAGTTCTATGGTTTCAGGTCACAGGGTCAAGTCTTTAATTCATTTTTAGTTAATTTCTGTGTATGGTGTAAGATAGTGATCCAGTTTTATTCTTTTACAAGTGGCTGTCCAGCTTCCCAAGACCATTTATTTAAGAGACTGTGTTTTTCCCTTTGTGTATGTTCTTGGCTCCTATGTCATAAAATAATTGACCATATATATATGGGTTTGTTTCTGGGCTCTCTATTCTGTTCCATTGATCTATGTGTCTGTTTTTATGCTACTACAATTCTGTTTGACTACTATAACTTTCTAATATAGTTTGAAATCAGGGAGCAGGATGCCTCTAGCTTGTTTTTTCTCAAGATTGCTTGATCTGTTTGGGGTCTTTTGTGGTTCCATATACATTTTAGGATTATTTGTTCTTTTTCTGTGAAAAAATATCATTGGAATTTTGATGGAGTTTACATGTGGGTAGTAGCAGATTGCATTGGGTACTGTGGACATTTTAACAAATTTATTCTTCCAATCCATGCACATGGACTATCTTTTCATATATTGTGTCTTCTTCAGTTTCTTTCATCATTGTCTCTGGCTTTCATGCATAGGCTTTTGCCTCCTTGGTTAAGTTTATTCCTAGGTATTTTATTCTTTTTGATGGAATTGCAAGTGGGATTATATTCTTAATTTCTTTTTCGTAGTTCACTATTAGTGCACAGAAACACAGTAGATTTTTCTAATTGATTTTGTATACTTCAACTTTACTGAATTCATTTATTCTAACAGGTTTTCTTTTTTTGGTGGAGCCTTAAGCATTTTCTATATATAGTACATGTCATCTATAAATAGTGACAGTTTTACTTCTTCCTCACCAAATTGGAAGCCTTTTATTTCTTTATCTTGTCTGATTGCCATGGTGAGAACCACCAGTACTATGTCGAATAAAAGTGAGAAAAGATCTTAATTGTTCATGGTTGAGTATAATTTTGCTGTGGCTTTGTCATGTATGGTTTTCATTACGTTGAGTTACTTCCCTCTTTACCCACAATTGAGTTTTTATGATGAATAGAAGTTGAATTTTGTCAGATGTTTTTTCTGTATCTATTGACATGATTATATGACTTTTATCTTACTTTCTGGTAATGTGGTGCATCACATTGATTGGCAGATACTGAACCATTCTTGCATTCCAGGGGTAAAGCCCACTTGCTCATGGTATACATACACTCTTTGCAATGGAATTTTGTTTGTGACTATTTTGTTGAGGAATTTTGCATCTGTATTCATCAGCGATACTGGCATATAATTTTCGTTTCTTGTAGGGTCCTTTTCTGGTTTGGTATCAGGGTAATGCTGGTCTTGTACAATAAGTGGGAACAGCTCTCCCCTCTTCTACTTTTTGGAAGAGTTTGAGAAGGATTGGTATTAATTCTTCTTTAAATGTTTAGTAGAATTCACTAATGAAGCCATCTGAAAGCTTTTCCTCTAAGATCAGGTCCTAGACTTTTGTTTGTTGGGAGATTTTTGGTTACTGATTTAATATCATTTAATATCATTAATCTGTTCAGATTTTTTTTATTTCTTCACAATTCTCAGAAGGTTCTATGTTTCTAGGAATTCATCCATTTTTGAAGAAATATTTTAAATCAGTGGCCTCAGTTTCCATAATAGGAAGCTAGGAAAAGGAGAAAAAGAGCATTTAAAAGAGTGGTTGACTTGTAATCAGAAAGAATGAAAGCCAGAAGATAACATATTAGCATAATTAAAAAGCTGAAAGAGAATAAAAGCTCTCAGTCTAAAACAGAGATCAGCAAATAAAACAGGAATCAGGAAATATTTTGGATTTGCAGGCCACAAGATAAAATCAAGGAACTATTTTCACCAAAAGGCTAAGACAAAAAAAAGAGCAATTTAAACCTAGGAAAGGAAACAAATATAAGACTGGAAACCAATAGAGCAAGAAATAGACTAAGAGCAGAGAATTTCAACAAAGTGAAAATAAGTTTCTTTGAGAAGATTAATAAAATTGATAAACCTCCTGCAAGATGGACAGAAAGCCTAATTATCAACAGGAGGAATAAAAAGGGAAAATATACCACAAATTATATAACTATATAAAGGAATTTTCAGATAAAGGAATGTTATAAGTAACATTTTGTCAATTAACCTGAAAGCTGATAGGAAATAGAATAATTCCTTCCAAAATACTACCTGTCAAAATTGACACAAGAAGAATTATTTAAAAGAGGTAGATATCCCATATCTATGAAAGAATATTTATGTCATCATAAACTTTCCTCCACACACAGAAAAACTCTGGCCCACATAGCTTCAATAATGAATTCATTCATACATTTAAGGAAGAAGTAATAACCCAATTCTTCAAGGAAGTAGAGGGGGCAAAAATCTTCCCAACTTATTTCACAAAACCAGTATATTCCTAAAAAAGCAAAACCTAATAAAAACATTCCAAGAATATAATTGCATAGAAATATCCCTCATGATTATAGACACAAAAATCCACACATACTAATAGTGATTATTAGTATAACCTCCTTTGTCATCTTCCTTCTCCTCCTTCTACTCCTAAGTTTTGAGGCCAATTCTCCCCTAGAAATAACACTGATTCTAAGGGGAGTAACTGAGAGGCTGAAAGGGTTCTGACCCTTTGACAGCCTAGTAAGACCAAGGGAGGAAGGCTTCTGTGTGGGACATGCACACTGCGGAGGAGGGGCTTGCCTTAGGCTGGGAACCCAAAGTTCTGCATCCCTGCCATCAGGGTGACCTGGAAGGTAACAGGACCTTCCAGAAAGCTCAGTCCAGCTTCAGAGCATCTCAGTGTCTGAAACTGGACTGAGGTGATCCCAGATTGCTAGGGCTCTTAGGGGCCCTCCCTGGAGGAAGATAAAATCATCCAAGGCCTCAAATTACTTCTATAAACAACTCTGCAATTGCAATATCCGGCACAAACTAAGCCATAGCTGAGCACCAAAGGAGGCCTGAACACATGAAGGAAAATGAACAGAAATATCACACAATATAATCAGATCCAAAGGAGCTACAGATATTAAAGTCAACAAAACAGAGTTTCAAATAAGAATGAATCAATCAATCAAATGGTATTTCTGTTCATAAAATTACCCTCAATACATTGACTTAGGAAGGGGATCCTAAAGGAAATGAGAAGTGAGGCAGGAGTCCGGAGGTGCTTTGTCTTCAAGTTCTGTTCCTGGGTACCAAAGGGAGCATGCTCACAAGGCATGGGGTCAGACATGGGGGTGGGAGGGTGAAGGCCGCTGACGGGCATGCAGAAGGGAGGACTGGGGTGTGGACTCTCACACTGCCTGCACTCTACCTCAGGTGATGCATCTAAGGGGGGGTCCTAATGTCTCTTGCCTTTCTCTGGATACAGTTAAGGATTATTGACCCAGAGGTTCCATGTTTGAAAGGTCTCCAGGACTTGAAAAATAAGACATCTCTGACAATTCAGAGAAATATAAGACTTAAAGATATTGGAGCCAGAACCAGTCAGAAGGGAGTGGTTTGGGCATCCCTCAACATTCAGAACTCAACCCTCATATTCTGAGCTTTACTCCTCAAGGTATCATTGCATATTTGACTAGGAGCTTCATGATATCTGGAGCTGCGTCTCTCTTACTGTGATTTTCCCAGGATTTATCACAGGCCTAGTGTTCAGAAGAGGCTCAATAAAGGTTTGTTGCATAAATACATAGCCACAAAGACTCTACGACCTAAGTCTAGGTGAGGCTTCATAAGCACATTTTGATGTTAATTAAATTGAACTCTATTGAGAGAGGTAACCTATGCAAAGTCACTCAAGTCAGTGAATAAAATGGTATTCAGTTCAAGAGTTAATAATAATAGCTAACACTTAATATAACTCGAATATATATCAGCACTATTCTAAGAATTTTACGTATGTAACTTTAAAGGTCCATGCAATTCTGTTTAGCAGGTATTGTAAGGTCCTTGTTTTACAAATAAGAAAACTAAAGCACGGAAAAGCTAATTTTCCTGCCTAAGTTTCCTTAGGCAACTAGTAGAGGGGTTGAAATTGTATTCAAATGTAGGTGGTCAGGCCTCAAAACCCAGGCTATTAACCACCACTGCAGTGCAATGGAAAAATGTTAAGGATTCAAGCCTAGATTTCTTTGTAGATGAGTTCCATTATACTATGCTGCCCCCTTTCTAAAATGCATGCAATTCAGTTGAATCTATGTCTTGACTATGAATCTTGTTCTTTTTGCAAAAGGCTTCTGTTAAAATTTGTATTGGTTTTCCTAAGTGTTTAGTTAGAAGGTTAAGCAGTGTATTCTTTTTTAATGTATGGTAGTATAGATGTGCTGAATCAAGGTGTTCTGTTGCCTAAATGAGTTGCTATTTAGTGAAAGCTAGTCAGTTCCATCTTATCCAACTGGATAAAACCAAGTAAACTGACAGTAATTTCTCACTGCATGGAGTTTTGCTTAAAAGATGTTTAACTCGCTAGACACACTAACTTAATCTTTTCCAAAGGACTTCATATTTTTCAAGTTTAAATATGGTGCATTTTGCAGTTACAGGATGTAATGCTTGTGATGACACACAAGTTTGACTCTACCATTTCTGCAAATGTTCTAGTGAATTTCAAAGCACTGGTTTCTGTCAGGAGTTACTGCCTCACTTGGGTGCTTTTTTTGTTTGAAGGCCCTTGGCATATTTGTCAGAATACCGAACTGTGTTTTCTATTCTATGCATACATATTTTTAAAGACATTATTTTGCTATGTCAGCATGCCAATTTTAGGTAACTATCAAACACACACTTCATACCTGTGATTTAATGAAATCAATATGTATAAAATCTTCTATTCTCAAATTTATTTAGATGTCAATATTCTTTTTAGCCAGATATGTGAAAATTTTTATCTACTTAAGTCCAATACAGACCATAAAGAGAATTTTCACAGAACTAAAGCACCATTTATTCAAATTTAAATTTAAAGAGGTAAACCAAGATGATATCCCATTTGAAAAAATCACATATTGCAGGCAATACACACAGAACGCAGTTGGAGAAATCTCTCCACATTATTAAGGGGACTGATGCAAGAGGGAAGCATTTTGGTTTGTTGAGAAATATACTCCCTTATGGGATGAAGTACCCCATTCGTGCAAAGCAGCCCTGAAGTCTATGGGAAGGTGGACCTGGTCAGAAACAATGCCATCTGGGGCACTCAGTTCACCTACATTCCAGCTGACATTGTGCAACTGAGGCCTTTCATAAGCTCATCAGTTCTTGTCCCCCAGTGCAGTTCCTGAAGGCCAGAATTGCTTTAACTGCACTTAAATAAAACCAAATATAAGGCAAGTACTATCACAGTGGGCATTTGTTTGCTGTTTGCTGATTTTTATGACTTTCTTTAAACGTGTGGATAAGCCCCAGAGAATGTACCTGTATTGTAATCAATAGTGATTACTGTGCACTGTGTCTTCCATTCACCCTCCAGACCCACTCTCCATCCTTCTCCATGGATGCAGTAGGAGGTCAGCCTGTGAGAACCACAGCAACTCGGTTGCTTGCCCCATGGCTTGACGGTGGGTTGGCCAGTCGGGAGCGCCAGAAGCAGATGAAAAGGAGAGAGGGCAGCACAATGGGGCTGCTTCAGGATACTCATGTTCCTGCATATGCCAGAGCTTCCTCAGAACACACGACTTTCTGCTTCCAAGTTCTGATAACTATCACACTCTTCCTTTTGGGTCCTAAGTGGGGCCATGTCCCTTTTGATAATAGTTCCAAGCTACTGGACTATCTTTTGGAATTTCTCAAATTTCAATAGTCCCTTTTATGAAACATAGCTCCCCACCAGTGAATTATCCCTAATTGGAGTGTGCCAAATTAGGGGCCCTCATTTATAAAATTAACAGCATAAGAAAAAAATGTCTTAAGTTCCCGAATGTAATACAATAGCAATTAGGAGTTGTGTTCAAATTCTTCTGTGAATCAAGAATGCATAACCTCCCTGGTGCTTGTAAAATGGTTTAAAAACATTTTAATTAAAACAATGAAATAACTCACTAAACCTTTTGTTTATCCTTTACTGGACGGTGTAAATGACTCAGTATAAACCTCTGACTTAAGAGCCTATCCCTCATTCTTTACTGGGTGCATACTATATACCGGCACTCTGCTAAGCCATGGGAATGCAATGACTGGTAAGGAACAGCCCCTGTCTCTCAGCAGTTCAAATGGAGAAGCCAGGAGTTATAATGCCACGTGATGGCTTTGATGACAATAATGAATAAGAGAAAAAGTACTATCAGAACTCAGGTTGGGAATACAAGTGAAATTTTCCTTCAGGAAGAGGGTTTTATTTTTTGAAGATGGAAGCAACTGACCTAGAAGAAAGAAGCAAATTCCTAAAAGAGATACCAGAGTATTGAATTAAGAGTAAGAATAAAAGTAATAAATATGTCCTAAGCTGATTATATATTTTTTAAAAATACTTAAATAATTGATACCTCTTATTTACTTGGTTGATGCAAATAGAGTATTTTAAACCATTAAAATTAGTTCAAGTGCTGCAATCCAGAAGGACTGGGCCCCAACCTGATGATTTATTATCACTCAGCCATCTGTGACCAGTAGTCCCTACAGAATTGTTCCAAATTTACTCTCCCAAGTTAAATCTATGATAGAAAAAAAAACCTGGCACTCTTTCAGTAAGTGAACATCTGGATTCATTTTGAACAGGAAAAAAACAGATACCTGATATTTAAACTCTTTAATGACCATAAGGAATAATGTGGAAATATATAATTCTGTTGTAATAAAGTAGAAAGAATTAATTAAATAAACCAGAAGAATGCTGAAAATGGTTGGAATACCAAAAGGTCTTCCAAATTACAGAATACCGTTTTGAAGATTTATCTGTGAAACAGCAGGTCTTGAGAAAAACAGAGAAACATTCAATTTAGGATCTGTAGTCCCCAATTTTGTTTAAAATGAAAAATAAGTCATTGAAATTTTTTTTCTTGAAAATGTATTTCAAATTTGAATGTCTGTGACTTAGATAATAAGCATTTGATATAGTGGGCAAAGAAATGGGGTGAACTTCATTTTCAGATAGCAAAGTATTATGATAGAAAAATCGTTCCTTACCTAGCTACACTCAGACCGAGGAACAAGGAAACATCTATCCAGATGTTCCCTTCTCCAGGGTCCCTTAGGGCTTCCTCCTGACCAACTGGAGGGGTCAATGTGGATAGACATGCAGTTCCTAATTTACACCTCCTTTTTGATAAGCCATGCCTTATATTTTTCCATCATCCTCCAGAGCCATTCTCAACTGTTACCTGCAAAAGGGCTGGAGGAAAGAGGTCCATGTGCTCAGGCCACAAGAATACAAGTGAAGCGTATGTCTCTGCTGCCCACCCCCGCACCCCCAGAGTGTACTACACTGAAAGTTGGTGTCCCCCAGAATTCATATGTTGAAACATAACCCCCAATGTGATGGCATTTGGAGGTGGAGCTTTTTGGGGTGATGAGGTCATGAGGGTGGGATTGACATGAATGGAATTAGTGTCCTGATAGAAGAGACCCCAGAGAGCAATCTTGTCCCTTGCACCATGTGAAGTCACAGCAAAAAGCCATGAAGCAGGCCCCCACCAGACATAAAGTCTGCAGGTGCCCTGATCTCAGGCTTGCAGCCTCTAGAACCATGAGAAATTTCTGTTCTTTCTAAGCCAGTCTACAGTATTTTGTTTTGGCTGCCTGCTATGAGCCCAGTGAGGTCATTGGAGGGCTGAGGATTAAGATGCAAGAAGAGGATTGATCTCAACAAGAGGCAGCAGCAGGGCCTGAGGGGAAGGGTCCCATGTGAAAAGACAAACCCTGGGTACACAGCACCTGATAACCAAGGGCAGATGAAAACAACAGGAGCTTTGCTCTCAAGACCTGTCGGCATCCCTCCCTCCCTCAGCATGTCATGGGGTTATCCTTACCTTTGCCTGTGTATGACAGTCTAGATGTTCCCTTAGGGAGAGCTGAAAAAGTGGCTCTTGATAGGTGAAGGGTATGAACTTTATAAGGTCTGTAATACATGTGACCATAACATAGGTCCTTTCTAGAGAGCACGGACCAAACTTCACGACCACCAACAGTCTATGAAGTGCCGCCAACAGGGAGAACTATTGCTTTGTTTTGAATTGTAGTTGATGGGTGAGGAATTTTATCAAATCACTACAATTGTGTAAATTCAGTGAGATTAAAACTGTTGCACCTTTCAGTCACTCAGTGCATGTGAGACAGAATCGGTTGTTTTAGATTGCTATTCCTTTAAATTGGCCATATCAGTATCATTTCATCTCTTCACATTCTAATGTCACGTCACGTTGAGCATAATGGAATGTCCAACATAGGACTTCCAGCTGTTTGAGAGAAGTTCAAGAGACAGTATTTACATTTTGATAGAGGAAAATTATCTTTGCTCTATCTTTTCCAGGTAAGTAAGTCAGAAAGCCTGGAAAATGTGTGCAGAAATGCCCTAGGTTTGGTTTAAGATAACCAGCCTTATGGGTATTTTAGATTAGTATACAAAATTTATTTACACAAACAGGGTAATACCTAAACAACACTTTTTCTCTCCTTTTCAAATACCATGTATGGTAATAAACTCATTGTCCTAAACTACGAATAATATTGGTACCATCTTTTTAAACTACTGTCTTGATTCAACATACAATGCATCTTTAAATATAATGCTCTTAGAGATTGGCTTAAATATGGCAGCGTGAGAGGTGAGACAGAAACCTCCTCCCAAAACCATATTATGAAAATATAGCAAATACAACTTATCCTGAAAGAGCAACAGGAAAGAACACTGCAACAGACTGCCTACATCTGGGGAAAAGAACAGACTACATGAAAAAGGGTAAAGTACCAAAGCTGTGATCCAGCAGAACCCAAGCCCTTCCCCCACCCCAGCTCAACAGCAGAAGAAAGAGAAATGGAGCAGGGAGGGGATGGAGGACTAGGACTGCTGAACACCCAGCCCTGGAGATCTGCTCTGGGAGCACAAACCTACAATATATGGTGCTCTGGAGATTAGTGTGGATGGAAAGCTAAGACAGGTGGAATACTCAGAGAGACTGAGATTCCGCCACTGGTGGAGAACAGGAACTCACAACCGGCCTGCTCTGTGACAAAAAAAAGGCAGGTACTCTAAGAGACTTCCCAACAGCGAGAGGGCTGCTACAGGGGCAAGGATTGAACAGAGCTTGCTGCTCAGGAGAAAGGACAGGTGGACAAAATTCTCCCAGGGCATGCAGCCCAGCAGGTTGGGAACTTTCCGGAGCTTCAGGTACTCCATTCCCCTGGCTAGTAATGCAGCTAAAAGGCCCACCACCATGATACAGAGCCTGCCGCTTCTTCCTCCCAGCCCACACAGGCTTGCAAACCGGCTGCCCACACCATAGTGCCAGGCCAGCCAGAGGGTGGCCCCGCTTATGGCAGCTACAGTGAATAGCATAGAGGCTCCTCCCTGCATGCTCAGCTCACTGGCCCTGGAAGTGGAGGCAGGTACTGTAGCTGGGAAGCAGGAAAGAGATCTTTCCTCCCTGGAAGGCACCAGCGCCACTCCCCTGCAATCACCACCACCACTCCAGGGGCCAAGCAGCTTCAGAGAGTAGAGATTCTGGGCACTAGAGGGTGACATCTACAAATATGAAATGTCGAAAGAACCTGGTTCAAACCAAAATCCCACAAACACAGGGAGGGCCAAGTGAAACTGAACTCACCAATCTTCCTGAAATAGATTTCAAAATAAAAATCATAAATATGTTCACAGAGCTACAGAAAAATATTCAAGACCACAAGGAGGAATTCAAGAATGAGATAGAAACTTGGAAAAATACAGTATATGAAACGAAACATACAATGGAGGGATTTAAAAGCAGATTAGATGAACTACAGGACACAGTAAATGAAATATAAATTAGAGAACAAGAATACAGTAATGCTCATGCACACAGAAAAAAAAGGATCCCTAGGAATGAAAGAATATTGAGAGAACTCTGTGACCAATCCAAGCAAAACGATATTCACATTATAGGGGTACCAGAAGAATAAGAGAGAGAAAAAGGGATAGTAAGTGTCTTTGTGAAGGTAATTGCTGAAAATTTCCCCAATCTGGGGAAGGAAAAAGTCTCTCAGGCCAAGGAAGTGCACAGATATCCCAACACAAGGGGCCCAAGGAAGACAACACCAAGACATATAATAATTAAAATGGCAAAGATCAAGGATAAGGACAGAGTACTAAAAGCAGCCAGAGAGAGAAAAAAGATCACATACAAAGGAAAACCCATCACACTATCATCAGACTTCTCAGCAGAAACCTTACAGGCCAGAAGGGAGTGGCATTATAAATTTAATGAAACAGAAGGACTTCAAACCAAGAATACTCTACCCAGAAAGATTATCAATTGAATTTGAAGCAGGCATTAAACAATTTCCAGATAAGCAAAAGTTGAGGGAATTTACCACCCACAAACTGTCTCTACAGTGTATTTTGGAGGGGCTACTGTAGATGGAAGTGCTCATAAGGATAAATAGCTGTCACCAGAGAAAATAAAACCACAGTAAAGGAAGTAGACCAATTAATTACTAAGCAAATGCAAAATTACATCAACTACCCACAAAGTCAGTAAATGGATACACAAAAAGTACAGAATGTAATACCTAATATATAAAGAATGGAGAAGGAAGAAAAAGAGGGGAGAAAAAGAAAAAAAAGAACCTTTAGATTGTGTTTGTAATTGCATACTAATTGAGTTAAGTTAAACTGTTAAATAGTAAAGAATCTACCATTGAACCTTTGGTAACTACGAATCTAAAGCTTGCAATGGTAATAAGTGCGTATCTATCGATAATCACCCTAAATGTAAATGGGCTGAATACACCAATCAACACACATAGAGTCAGTGAATGGATAAAAAAAAGATGCAACTATATGTTGCCTACAAGAGACTCATTTCAAACCCAAAGACATACACAGACTGAAACTGAAGGGATGGAAAAGATATTTCATGCAACTAATAGGAAGAAAAAAAGTAGGTGCTGCAGTACTTGTATCAGACAAAATAGACTTCAAAACAAATAAAGTAATGAGATAAAGAAGGACATTACATAATGATAAAGGGGTCAGTCCAACAAGAGGATATAACCATTATAAATATATATGCACCCAACATAGGAGCACCCAAATATGTGAAACAAATACTAATAGAATTAAAGGGGGAAATAGAATGCAATGCATTGATTTTAGGAGGCTTCAACACACCACTCACTCCAAAGGACAGAAAATAAGTAAAGACACAGAGGCACTGAACAACACTCTAGAACAGATGGACCTAACAGACATCTACAGAACTCTACACCCAAAAGCAGCAGGATACACATTCTTCTCAAGTGCACATGGAACATATTCAAGAATAGATCATATACTAGGCCACAAAAAGAGCCTTGGTAAATTCAAAAAGATTGAAATTGTACCAACCAGCTTCTCAGACCACAAAGGAATGAAACTAGAAATGAATTATGCAAAGAAAATGAAAAATCCCACAAACACATGGAGGCTTAATAACATGCTCCTAAATAATCAATGGATCAATGACCAAAAAAAAAAACAGAGATCAAACAATATATGGAGACAAATGACAATAATAATTCAACACTGCAAAATCTGTGGGACGCAGCGAAGGCCGTGCTGAGAGGAAAGTATATTGCACTACAGGCCTACCTCAGGAAAGAAGAACATTCCCACATGAGCAGTCTAAACTCACAATTAATGAAACTAGAAAAAGAAGAACAAATGAGACTCGAAGTCAGTAGAAGGAGGGACATAATAAATATTAGAGCAGAAATAAATAAAATCAAGAAGAATGAAACAATAGAAAGGATCAATGAAAGCAACAGCTGGTTCTTTGAGAAAATAAACAAAATAGATAAACCCATAGCCAGACTTATCAAGAAAAAAGAGAGTCTACTCACATAAACAGAATCAGAAATGAGAAAGGAAAAATCACTACAGACAGCACAGAAATACAAAAAACTATTAGAGAATACTATGAAAAATTATATGCTAACAAACTGGATAACAAATCTAAAAACCTTTAGAAGAAATGGACAACTTTCTAGAAAAATACAACCTTCCAAGGCTGACCCAGGAAGAAACAGAAAATCTGAACACACCAATTACCAGCAATGAAATTGAATTGATAATCAAAAAACTACCTAAGAACAAAACCCCTGGACAAGATGGCTTCACCACTGAATTTTATCAAGCATTTAGGGAAGACCTAATACCCATCTTCCTAAAGTTTTCCAAAAAGTGGAAGAGGAGGGACTATTTACAAACTCATTCTAAGAGGCCAGCATCACCATAATACCAAAACCAGGCAAAGACACCACAAAGAAATAAAATTACAGACCAATATCCCTGATAAACAAAGATGCAAAAATCCTCAACAAAATATGAGCAAACCAAATTCAGAAATACATCAAAAGATCATCCATCATGACCAAGTGGGATTTATTCTAGGGATGCAAGGATGGTACAATACTCAAAAATCCATCAACATCATCCTCCACATCAACAAAAAGGACATAAACTACATGATCATCTTCATAGATGCTGAAAAAGATTTGACAAAATTCAACACCAATTCATGATAAAAACTCTCAACAAAATGGGTATAGAGGGCAAATACATCATCATAATAAAGGCCATGTATGACAAACCCACAGCCAACATTATAGTTATCAGAGAAAAGCTGAAAGCTTTTCCTCTAAGATCGGGAAAAAGACAAGGATGCCCACTCTCCCCACTTTTATTCAATATAGTACTGGAGGTCCTAGCCACAGCAATCAGACAATGCAGAGAAATAAAAGGCATCCAGATTGGTAAGGAAGAGGTTAAACTGTCCCTGCTTGCAGGTGACATGATATTGTACATAAAAATCCCTAAATAATCTACTCCAAAACTACTAGAACTGTTAACTGAATACTGCAAAGTTGCAGGACACAAAATTAATACACAGAAATCTATTGCATTTGTATATACTACTGAACTGGCAGAAAGAGAAATCAGGAAAACAATTCCATTCACAATTGCATCAAAAAGAATAAAATAACTAGGAATAAACCTAACCAAGGAGGTGAAAGACCTCTACCCTGAAAACTACAAGACATTCATGAGAGAAATTAAAGATGATACCAATAAATGGAAAAACATCCCATGCTCATGGATAGGAAGAATTGTCAAGATAGCCATCCTGCCTAAAGCAATCTACAGATTCAATGCAATCCCTATCAAAATACTAACAGCATTCTTCATTGAACTAGGACAAATAGTTCTAAAATTCATATGGAACCAAAGAAGACCCAGAATAGCCAAAGCAATCCTGAGAAGGAAGAATAACGTAGGGGGGATTATGCTCCCTGACTTCAAGCCCTACTACAAAGCCACAGTAAGGAAGACAATTTGGTACTGGCACAAGAACAGACCTACAGTTCAATGCAACAGAAATGAGAGCCCAGATATAAACCCAAGCACATATAGTCAATTAATATATGATAAAGGAGCTATGGATATACAATGGGGAAATGACAGCCTCTTCGACAACTGGTGTTGGCAAAACGGGACAGCTACATGCAAGAGCGTGAAACTGGATTATTGTCTAACTCCATACACAAAAGTAAACTCGAAATGGATCAAAGATCTGAATGTAAGGCATGAAACCATAAAACTCTTAGAAGAAAGCATAAGGAAAAATCTCTTGAGTATATACATGATAACTTTTTCATGAACACATCTGAGGCAAGGGAAACAAAAACAAAAATGAACAAATGGGACTACATCAAACTAAAAACCTTCTGGTTTTGAAGTCTATTTTGTCTGATATAAGTACTGCAACTCCTGCTTTTTTCTCCCTATTAGTTGCATGGAATATGTTTTTCCATTCCTTCACTTTTAGTCTCTGTGTGTCTCTGGGTTTAAAGTGAGTCTCTTGTAGGCAGCATATAGATGGGTCTTGTTTTTTTAATCCATTCAGTGACTCTGTGTCTTTTGATTGGTGCATTCAGTCCATTTACATTTAGGGTGATTATCAATAGGTATGTACTTATTGCCATTGCCGGCTTTAGATTCATGGTTACCAAAGGTTCAAGGTTAACTTCCTTACTATCTAAGAGTCCAACTTAACTCACTTAATATGCTATTATAAACACAATCTAAAGGTTCTTTTTTTTCTCCCTCCTTTTTCTTCCTCCTCCATTCTTTATATGTTAGGCATCATGTACTCTACTCTTTGTCTATCCCTGATTGACTTTGGAGATAGTTATTTTAATTTTTGCATTTCCTTAGTAATTAGCTGTTCTACTTTCTTTACTGTGGTTTTATTACCTCTGGTCACAGCTATTAAATCTTAGGAACACTTCCATGTATATCAGTTCCTCCAAAATACACTTCAGAGATGGTTTGTGGGAGGTAAATTCTCTCAGCTTTTGCTTATCTGGGAATTGTTTAATCCTGTCTTCAAATTTAAATGATAATCTAGCCGAATAAAGTAATCTTGGTTCAGGCCCTTTTGCTTCATTGCATTAAATATATCATGCCACTCCCTTCTGGCCTGTAAGGTTTCTGCTGAGAAGCCTGATGATAGCCTGATGGGTTTTCCTTTGTATGTGATCTTATTTCTCTCTCTGGCTGCTTTTAATAGTCTCTCGTTATCCTTGATCTTTGCCATTTTAATTACTATATGTCTTGGTGTTGTCTTCCTTGGGTCCCTTGTGTTGGGAAATCTGTGCATCTCCATGGCCTGAAAAACTACCTCCTTCCCCAGACTGGGGAAGTTTTCAGCAATTACCTCCTCAAAGACACTTTCTATCCCTTTTTCTCTCTCTTAATTCATCTGGAACCCCTATAATGTGAATATTGTTCCGTTTGGATTGGTCACACAGTTCTCTCAATATTCTTTCATTCTTAGAGATCGTTTTTTCTCTCTGTGCCTCAGCTTCTTTGTATTCCTCTTCTCTAGTTTCTATTTCATTTATTATCTCCTCCACCGTATCCAACCTGCTTTTAATACCATCCATTGTGCTCTTCAGTGATTGGATCTCTGACCGGAATTAATTCCTAAATTCTTGAATATCTTACTATACCTCCACGAGCATGTTAATGATTTTTATTTTGAACTCCCTTTCAGGAAGAGTCATGAGGTTGATGTCATTTAAATCTTTCTCTGGAGTGGTATTAATAATTTTACTCTGAACCAGATTCCTTTGGCATTTCATATTTGTATATGGCGCCCTCTAGTGCCCAGAAGCTCTACTCCCTGGGGGTGCTCAGCCCCTGAAGCAATGTCGGGTGTCACAGGGAAGTGGTACTGGTGCCTGGGGGAAAGAAAGAGCTGTTTTCTGCTTCCCTGCTGCTATGCCTGTCTCCACTGCCTGAACCAGTGGGCTGAGCACACACATATAAACCTCTATGCTTTGTGTTTGTAGTTGCTGTAGATGGGGCTTCTCTCTGGCAGGTCTAACGCCAGGGTAGGGTTTGCTGGTTTGTGAGCCAGGTGGGGCTGGCCGGAAGAAAGGCGCAGTAGGCTGCATATTACAGAGGGATTCCTTGGAGCTGTGTATCCAGCCAGGGAGCTGGAGCACCTGAAGATCGTCTAAGGAGGAAGATTTCTTTTTCCTCCTTAAATATGAGAGTCTATATGGCAAAGCTCCCAACCTGCTGGGCAGTCTTGTCTACCTGTCCTCTTTCCTGAGCAGTAAGCTCTGTGCAATCCTTTCCCCTTTATCAGCCCTCTTGTTAAGGGCTTCCTTGTTAGGAAGTCTGTCAGACAGCCTACCTGTCTTTTGTCCCAGAGCAGCTGGATACGGATCTTTGCTTTCCACAAATTGCTGGAATCTCAGACTCTCCAGGAAATCTGCCTGTCTTAGCTTTCCAACCCCGTAATCATGAGAGTATCATGCAAGCACCATGAAATGTAAGTTTGTGCTCCCAGAGCAGATCCCCAGAGTTAGGTATTCAGCAGTCCCAGGCCTCCACTCCCTCCCTGCTCAGTTTCTCTTCCTCCAGTTGGTGAACTGTGGTGGGGGAAAGGCCTGGGTCCCGCCGGGCCACAGCTTTTGTACATTACCCTGTTCTGTGAGGTCTGCTCTTTTCTCCAGGTGTATGCAGTCTGGTGCAGTTCTCTTTCCTGTTGCTCTTTCAGGATTAGTTGTATTAATTATATTTTCGTATTATATTTGGTTTTAGGAGGAAGCCTGTGTCTCACCTCTCATGCTGCTATCTTTAATTCTATCTCTCCACTCCTAGGAATTTACCCAAAGAAAACAGGATCCCAGATTCAGAAAGACACATGCACCCCTATGTTTATGCAGCACTATTTACAATAGCCAAGACATGGAAGCAACCTAAGTGTCCATCAGTAGATGAATGGATAAAGAAGAGGTGGTACATATACACAATGGAATATTACTCAGCCATAAGAAGAAAACAAATCCTACTATTTGCATCAACATGGATGGAGCTGGAGGGTATTATGCTCAGTGAAATAAGCCAGGCAGAGAAGGACAAGTACCAAATGATTTCACTCATATGTGGAGTATAAGAACAAAGAAAAAATACTGAAGGAACAAAACAGCAGCAGACTCACAGACTCCAAGAAGGGACTAGCAGTTACCAAAGGGGAGGGGGAGGATAGTGTGGGTGGAGAGGGAGGGAGAAGGGGATTGATGGGCATTATGATTGGCACACGGTGCAGGGGGGATCATGGGGAAGACAGTGTAGCACAGAGATGACAAGTAGTGACTCTGTGGCATCTTACTATGCTGATGGACAGTGACTGTAATGGGGCCTGGGGAGAATCGATAATACGGGTGAATGTAGCAACCACAATGTTTTTCATGTGAAACCTTCATAAGAGTGTATATCAATGATACCTTAATAAAAAAAATCACAAGAAATTAGAGGGCCTTTCATTAAAAAGGGCATAATGAAATGTGAAATAATAATACCTTTTCTTTTTCACTTGTGAGAGATCCATAGTCATTTTGCAAGAGATTTTTCTTAACTACATAATGTTTCTTAACTACTCAGAGATATTTTAAGATTCTTACATATCTTACAAATGTTCCCTCCAGTTTTTATTGTTAAATCCTGAAGTTTTTAATTAGAGCAAAGTTCTTTCTTACAACTGTTTTCTTTTTTAGGATGAATAAAAATTCACTGTCAGTACATTGGTACAATACTAATGTAGATAATTTCAAAGCCATTATTATATTCGAAAGTAGTAGCTCTTCTAGCTTAGCCACATATTACATTTTGACCATTTCATTTTTTGAGCAACCACTGTAAGATGACACTATGCTCAGTGGTTATGAATATATGAACAGGACAGAAACTCTACATTCGAGTGCTTTTGATTAGGGTCACTAGATTTAACAAGTAAAAATAGAAAAGGTCAGTTAAATATGATTTCTGCATAAACAATTCTTTTAGCGTATGTCTCAAATACACACACAAAAAATATCATCAGTAATTCAAATTTAACTAGGCACCCGGTTTTTTATCTGTGATCCAGTTATGAAATAATAGAAGAGTAATAAATGCCATTACTTCTCCCAATAAATATAAACAGTTGTATCAGTGCTATAAAACAGGAACTTAACCATGCTACCCAAGTGAGGTGGTAGATGAGAGAAAATTCATTAAAGAATTGTTCCTGAACTGGGTCATAAGCAAGTCAGATTTAGATAAAGGATAACCACTGATGTTCCAGTAAAGGGGGATAGCATGAGGAAAGGTGGATGGGAAAGAAAAGGGGTCCAAAAATATCCTGGTGATATAGTCCATTTCAGCTGGCAAAGAAATTCATAGCAGGAGGTGTGTAAAAATGCGATTATAAATAATGTGTGTAGAAGTCCCAAGTTATAAACTATTTAGGAAATACCACATTGCGTTTGTAGGATATTATAAATTCTCGGGTTTAAAGAATTGGATAATATATTATGGTTGGTGGTGGTATTTCTGCCTGGAAAATAAGACCGCTCTTTATAACAAGAGTTATACCTCCCTCTGCTGGTCAAAAGTGGAGACATCCTCAGATATCGAAGATAAATGTAATGATTAGACAACACAGTGGACATTTCATTTATAAACTATCTGGTAATATTGGAAATATCTTGGAATATCTCCTTTTAAGATAAACAGGTGTTTTCTTTTTTTCTATATTCCACAATTCAGAAACTTATTAGTGACAGAAAAGACTTTAAAAATTGGGGGATTTGTTTAAATGGAAAATGTCAAAATGCTCACATGAAGCTCACTGAAGTTCTCTCCTCCACACCACAGTTTTCTGCCTAATCTGACCGGAAGTCAGGGAAAACACTAAATCTGTGACTAAATACATTTTCTAACTACCTAGAAGAAGCTGTGCATGAAGTAGACTCTCTGTGAGCTCATAAACATACTCTTTCTATCCCAAATCCTCTCAAACATAAGCGCCTGAAGAGGGGCTTGCCAATCTGCACTTTAAACAATTGTCCCCAAGGGATTCTTCTCAGACAACTTTGCGAAATTGTTCTCCAGTACGTATCTTCCTCAGTAAACTAAAACTCTTAAGTTGCTAACTTGTTGCTGAACAGCTGACTCCCAATTATCCTCAATTAATTAGCACCACCTGTTTAATAAAAGGGAATAGCTCCCTATTGTCTATTAGATCAACTGGAAAAGCTCTCTCTGGCAGGAATCCAGGCTCCAGCTGGTGTTACCTCACCAGCTCACATCCCTACTCAAATCCCTGATTCCAGCTGGGCTCCTCTGTCATGGGAACCTGCCCTACCGTACATCTCCCCAGAGAGCAATTAGCCCTCAGAAAAATGTAACTTCTCCACTTCTCTTGAGGTCTCCTTCAAGTCTAAACATCTACTGTATTGATGACTCCAGCTACCATGGTCTTAACTCTCTGACTGCCATAGGTTGTTTGTGTTTCAGACTTGCTCCTAAATGCTGTTCATTACTTACCAGTTTCTTATCAATTTCTGAGCTAGCACATGTGTGGGCACTCCTGACAGGCTAACAATTTGACAGCCTTCTAATTCATAGTAGTTAAATATTAGTTCAACCTTTATGTAAAGGAGAAGCTGGTGTGGTATGGGGGGAAGGACACAGGAGGACCACAGAGCTCAGACACTACTCTACTGTTCCCCAAACCTCCCTCCTCACTCCCCAAACCCCAGCCCTGCGGTATGGCCCTAGGGATCTCACCACACTCCTCCTTCTCATCAAGAAGCTCCTCAAAAATATTTATTTCAGCCACACACAGTGTATACCCTTAGAAGAGTGTTGGTGAAATGATCTTCTAAGTCTGATTTTTTTCTGTTGCCTGGCACACCCTATGGAAGTGACAGTGCAGTTCTGGGGCCCGCCTGCCTTCGGTCAGCTCTCCGTCCTTTAGAGCTAGGTCTTGGCTACCTAGCCAGAATAGCCGGTATTTTATTTTAACATTCTGTATCTACCATGGGACCTGTCATGACCCAGTGTACACTAAAGCTCTTTCATAAATATTGGGGGAGTTTGCCACTTTCAGGAGCGATCTTGCGGGAACTGCTGTCTGATATCTGTAGTCCAGGGATACTAAACAGGCTATAAATTCAGGTTTTGATAATATTATGTTAATGTTTTCAGGCTGCTAGGGGACAGTTCTTTTTAAATATATATGCTGCGTCAATAAAAGCATGTCTTATGTAATATAAAGTCACTCTAGCAATTCCAAACCTAAAGAATCATTAACACTTCCACTTTTGTCTATATGACTGAGTAATTAACCAGAAAAGACCAACACTAAAGCATTATAAATACTATAAAAATAAGCAAATATTCTTTTAGACACATTAAAGACAAAAATATTTTGAATGACCTCCTATGTACCTTTCACCCAGCCCAACAGCCATCAACCCATGCAAACTCATAGCCCCATGCAAATGCCCACCACTCGAACCCAGTGTTATTTGAAAGCAAATCCTTTGTATCATATGTATGCATTTACATATGAATCTCTAAAAGGAATGACCTTTTTTTAACAAGACCACATGTCAATATTACATCTAAATCATTCCTTAGTATTATTAAATCTCCAGTGTTCAAATTTCCAATTTTCTCAAAACTGTCATAAATGGAGCTTTTTAGCATTAAAAAAATAGAGATCTATTTCTTAAAAATAAAAGAATCAGGGTATTTTCCAAAAACTTTTTTAAATATTTAAATGCCAGGCATATTTGACACAGAACCAAACAGAACTTCAGTAATTAGACTTTAATAAGTGTACTTGTTATAGCAGAAGTCCCCTGAATAATCAAACTTCAAGGCTTTTATGTTCACTTCTTTGACATAAAGTTTTTGTCTCTGCTATTGTGAGCTAGAAAATCAAGCTATTCTGACTGCGTATGTTATATCCAGGACTAAATTTCAGCCGGTGCCCTGCATAGTGCCTGAGATGTAGAATAATATCCAATAACTGTTACTTGATTTGAAATGAGCAAACTGCCTTGGACTAAGCACTCTTACCTAGCTTACATGCATCAGTTTGGGGTGGGAGCATCTACTACCCATTAATCAAATAAGGAAATAACAGAGCAGAGCAGAACTTATATATCCAATTTGTCAGATGGGGTTGCACACTACTTGTACTCATTTGCTGTTGCAGCAAAGTAAATTACTACCACCTTAGTGGCTTTCGACAGTACCCATTTGTTTTCTCACATTTGGGTAGGTTGGGGGTCTGGGAGGACATGACTAGGTTTCCTGCTTAGGATCTCACAAGGCTGAAATTCAAGGTGTCAGCAAGCTGATTTGTGAGAAGGATCTAGAAGAATCCACTTCCAAATTCATGCAGGTCATTGCCAGAATTCAGTTCCTTTGTAGCTGTAGGACTGAGATCCCCATTCCCTTGCTGGCTGGCTGTTGGAGCCTGCTGGTAGCCCCTGGAGGTCACCCACAGTCCTTGGTACATGGAACCCTTCTTCTTCAAAACCAATGATGGTGCACCAAGTGTCCCTCAAGCTTTGGATCTCTGATTTCCTTTTCTTCCACCAGTCAGTTTAAACTCTGCTTTTAAAGGGCTTGTGATTATGCCCACCCAGATTATCTCCCTTTTGCCATATAACATAATCAGAGGGGAGTGGTATCTCATCATATGTAGAGGTTTTCCTGCTTCCAAAGGGGAGGGGATTTTACAAAGGTAAGGGTCAGTGGAGTCATTCTTGACACTATGTACACCAAGTGCATGATTTAGTAGGTATGCTTTATTAAAAACAAACGATGGTATATAAAAAATGAAAATTATATAATTTATATAAACATATGTAATTAATGACATATTAATAAAATATTAATTCCACAAACATTTATGGCACTCCAACTATATACTAGATGCTGTTTATACAGTTTAATAACAAACCATGGCCCGTGCCTTCAGGGAGACCGTTGTAAATGAGTCTTTAATGTGATGGATGTAACCACCAAGACTCTAAATGGTACAGTGGTGGCATAAAGGAAGGAGGGATGGGTCTGAATCTTGATGTAGGAATGAGGTCGCATAAAATGACGATATCTAAGCACCACATCAGATCACAAAGGGCCTTGCATATCCTGCTAAGGAATTTTTAATTTATTCTGTGGTTGAGACAAAGCCATTTGTAGTTATTAAACAAGAGAATGATGTGAGGTTCCTCTAAACCTGACACCAGACTATGAAATTTTCACCAGCAGTAAATACTACAATAGTAGCTACAACATATGCAAACTGACTCACTGTTATCATTGCTGCATTTGGAAGGAATTAATTCTAGCAGCCTAGTGGCCAAAAACATACTGCAATTTTCAAAGGGACCTAATTTATAATCAGATGACCACCAAGACACAGAAATCCGACTCAGCCCAGCATCTCCTCCTTCACTATTCTGCAATAGATTTCTATTTTACCATAATCTATTATGTCATCCTTCCAAAATTCCATGACTTTTCTGCCCACCATCTGCCAGGCTTTCAACTATCTACAGAAAAAAAAAAAGGTTTTCTTTTTTAGACTAGAATTAAAGCTTTGGGCACATTAAAAACAAAACCCCCAGAACCATGCACGTTTTATACCTGCATTTGCTTCCTGAGAAAAGGTTGCAGGAATCTCAAGTAAATTTTAATAAGTTAGGCCTTAGGTCTCAGAACTGGTTTTTGTGGGGAAGCATTTGAGATGTTGTAGTAAGTGCACGGTTGACATGAATTATCACATAGGTCACCATTCCGCATAGGGTGTCCTTTTATTTTAAAGAGTAGCCAAGTTACAAAACAGAATCATTTTTTAAATGTCACTGTTAGATCTTGCTAAGTATTTAGAAAATCAAAGTCCAGCTTCCTAGAAGTGACTCATCACCAAGTTTCTTGTCAGTGAAATCTATTGTTTAAAACAATAAATGAAGGAGGAAAGACTGTTCCCTGATTAAGATGTAAAAAAAAATTAGTAATACTTTTATTAATTTAGTAATGCTTCCTTCCCATTGTCTTCTGACCTTGTCCATCTATCCTTGCCTTCTCCATGTTACCAGACATGGGTGTGACTCTGGAGATTCTATCTGAAGTTTCAGCTCAGCTTAGTCTTCCCCAGATTTGAGTTTTCTGTCAAAATCTATGAAGTAGAGAAGAGAAACCTGAACATTCAGGGTTCCTGACTTACAAGAATACAGGTCAATATTTTTAAATAAAAAAACAAAAATCAAAATATTAGTAAAAATTTAAAGGAGGATAATGCCGTCTTCACTTTAGACATTATTTCAGAAATTCTTATCACTATAAGATAATGGGAAATTTTAGGGCTTCTAAAAATTAACTTCAGAAGTATCCAAATTTCTCAAAAAGAATTTTATTTGAACCAAACATTTTTTTAAGCACCTACTATATGGCAGCATTATACGAGGCATGGATTACATAATAGTGAATAAACTGTCTCATGAGATTCTATTTTAAACATGGAGTGTTGGGTTAAATTTTTCTGACCAATTTTCACATACCAATCAGCCATAGGAAGCTAGGTTTGGGTTTTTTTTGCTTTTGCTTTATTTTTTTCAGTTTTATGAAGATTTAATTGACATATAACATTATGTAATTTAGTTGTGCAATGTGTTGATCTGATACATAGTAAAATGATCACCCCTATAGCCATAGCTAGCACCTCCATCCTGTCAAAAAATTACCATTTTTTATGATGAGACCATTTAAAGTCTATTAGCAAGTTTCAAGTATAAACACGGTGTTATATCAAGTATATAACACATGGTATATAATCACCATGCTGTACATTAGATCCCCATACCTTACTCATCTTATACCTGAAAGTTTGTTTCCTTTGACCAACATCTTCTTCACCCCCAGGGCCCTGGTAACCACCATTCTACTTTTTGCTTCCATGAGTTTGGCTTTTTCATATTCCACATATAAGTGAGACCATACAGGATTTGTCTTTCTCTGTCTGACTTCACTTAGCATACTGCCCTAAAGGTCCATTCATGTTGTCGCAGTGGCAGAATGTCCTTCTTTCTTGAGGCTGAATAATATTCCATCATATATGTACACCACATGCTCTTTAGCCGTTCACCTGTTGACAGATACTTGGGTTGTTTCCATATCTTGGCTATCATGAATAAAATGATCTTCCCAACCAAATGGTAAATCCTCTTTCTCTGAGGAATTCAATTTATTTTTGCCTTTCTTAGAGCCTTTAGCCCATTCTCCCTTTTATTCAGATTATAAATGTTATTGCCTTGTTGGAGAGACTGTCATTTCCCTATTGTGTATTCTTGGCATCCTTGCAGAAAATGAGTTAACTCTATATGTGTTCTTTTCCACTGGCCTATGGATTTGTTTTTATTCTATTACCATACTGTTTTAATTACTGTAGCTTTGTAATATATTTTGAATCAGGAAATGTGATTCTTTCAGGTTTGCTCTTCTTTTACAAGAGTGTCTTAGCTATTTGGTGTCTTTTGTGACTCCATACCAATTTTAGGATTGTTCATTTCTGTAAAATACACCATTGGGATTTTGATAGGGATTACATTGAATTTGTATCTCTCTTTGAGTAGTATGAACATTTTTACAATATTAAGTCTTCTGATCCATGAGCACAGAATGCCTTTCAATTAATTGTTGGTCACAGAAGAACAAAAACTACATGACTCCACTTATATGAGCTATCTAAAATAGTCAAACTCAGAGAGTAAAATGGGGGTTTCCAGGAGCTAAGGGGAGCAGGAAATGGGGAGATGCTGTTCAATGGGTATAAAGTTTCAGTTATACAACATGAATAGGTTCTGTAAATCTGCTATACAACATTGTGCCTACAATAGCAATAATGTTTGTTTTGTGCACTTAAAAATTTGTTAAGTGGGTAGATCTCATTCATGTTAAATGTCCATATAACAATTTAAGAAAATTACAAAAGGAAGCACAGTTGCCTTGAATGAGTTGCATAGGAAAGAACATTGAAAGAGAATAAAATAGATCTGAACTATAGAAAGTAGAAAAGATTATAATGAGAAGGAGTTTAGGTAACCTAAAGGAGAGTGGGTAAAGCTTTTAATATCAGATGTGGCTTGCATGTGTCTGTGTGTGTAAGAGAGATAACACAAGAAGTTTCAACAAATGTGTTCCAAGTATGCCAAAATAAAGATTAAATTGCTTTTCAAAATTTTTGGAAGATGTCACACTGCTGTTTATTTGAATAAAGACCAATAAATGATTTAGCTTTATATGAATAATATGTTTACATATTTTATATGATGCCTGTGAGATTTTTGCCTAATCATGACATTTCCCTTTTTCCAGTAATAATATCAACTCCCCAAACCTAGAGGGCTCCTGGCAGGCACATTTGTATGACACACTTCTATTCCTCTGGCAATACATAATATACTAAGGATCAACATCATATATTCATATATTCCTAGCCAAAAATCTCCCCAGGAATTTGGAACTTGAATTTATAGAATGTCAGACAGTTTCTAGATATATCTGGACTATAATAGATAAAGTTGGGAGTCCTAGGATAGACATAATTCACCACCTGAATTATGGAGTAAAGCATATAGGGAGAGAGATGAGAAAAGAAAAATGCTGACAACTTTTCAATATGTGGTTTAGTCTTTTCCTAAGAAATTTCTCCTGAGAAGTAGCCTTGGAATTCTTGAAACATCTCTTTATTTTTGTAATGAATTCCTTTTTTGTTTTCTCCTTTAGCTAGCTTAAGTTGGTTTCTTTCATTTGTGATCAAACACACACACACACACATACACACATACATATACAAGTTCATTTTGTTTTTTCTCATTCAGTAATATATCAGGAATATGTTTTCATATTAATGAATACAGCTTTACCTCATCTACATTAATTACTGCATAGTTTTGCATTGATGAGTGCCCATAATTTACTTAACCAACTCCTATTTTTGTATATTTTCTCATAAATCCTTACACATATATCTTTGCATACTTACTTGATAATTTCCTTAGGATAAATTTGTAGTAGCACACATTCTGAGTCAAACAGTAGGTACTTCCTTTAAGACTTTTGAGACATGTTAACAAACTGTTGTCCAAAAAATATGTAACAATCCATAAAATAAAGCTATAAACATTTTAAATTATTGACAGTATTGACAAAAGATATGTTTCTTGTTTTAAGGTGTAGTCCTTTGACCACTAGAACAGTAGAATTCACATGTGTGAATAAATTTCTTCTTTAGTTACTTATATTCTTAATTCACCTTTACAAGTGTACAGTTTTTCCACATTGATATGTAAAAGATCTTTTAAATATAAAAGAATTAGTCCTTTGCTTTAGTGTATGCTGAACTTCTATTTCCCTACTTTGGTGTTAATTTTCTTCATGGTGGGCTTATGGCCATTTTGTTTTAGGTGTTTCTGAATTGATCATATAGCAACCTTTATTCTCTGTTTTTGCCCTTGAGGATATGCTTAGAAATTTCTCTGGCATTCCAGATTATATAACTCTCAGTTAGTTCTCTTAGTTTTTTCAGGGAGATAATCATATAATTTCTGTTCTATTATTGTAAACATTTTGGGTTTTTTTCTTCTCCACTTCTGCCTTCCTTTCTGCTTGGCCTGCCCCCTTTTTTCTTTGTCTCATTACACTGACTGGAATTTCCAGAACAATAGCAAAAGATAACCTGGATAGAAGGCATCCCATATCTTGTTTCAAGTAGAGTGGAAAAGCAACTGGAGTTTTGCTGTTAAGTAAGATGCTTGGCAAGTAGATTTTGAGATACACTATTTATATTACTGTAACTTGCTATTCATAGCTTCCTGGGAGATTTTGTGAGGACTGGAAACTGACCTTGCTCAAAGGCCTCTTCAGCATCTCTAGAGCTAATTTTCTAACATGTGGGTGGTGGGTGTCTCAGTTCCAACTCATTAGATACAAAGGCTCATTTCCTGTCCCACCACCCACACATTAGAAGTTGTAGGGTTTATAACATACATATAAGTAAAAGGTATGGTGATATTAGCATGAAGGACAGGAAAGAGGAAAGAAAGTACACTGTAGCGAGATTGGTTCATGTAATATGAAGAGGCAGACATAGGTAGACTGTAATAACGTTAAGTTAGATAGTAAACCTAGGGTCACCAATTAAAAAGAAAAGCCAACCACAGAGATAAAATGGAATTCTAAAAAAGACTCATTCTTTTCCAAAAGACAGGAGAAAAAGAACATGTAAGACAAATGGGAAACATGGAATAGCATGATATATCTAAGCTCATAATGGATACTGACAATAATGTAATTTAAGTGGACCTAGAGGACTCACAATGAAACAGACCTAGGCCAGAACTTCATTTATTACTTTGCCCCTGTATACCTGGACTCAAATGGGGAGGGTTGGTGAGGGAAGATACCACTTTGAGGCGCTGGATGTCAGCATCAACTTGGATCCTACATCCAACAGCTTGCAAATCATCTTGGCATTGCCCTTTCCCCAGTGTACATTTATCAAAATAAATGGTCATAGTTCTCTTTGTCAAAGGACTAAAAGAATCACAAAATAACACACTTGCTGTGGAATTGCAGAGCCCTTCCTCATGGGGACCAGACCTCTGTCTCAGTTTGCTGAGCTCAAGGGCTGAAAACTGGCCAGGCCTAGTCACTAGACAAGGGTTCATAATTTTCTGTTATGTACCTCTACTCATCCATTCTTTCTTTTTTATCTTTAGAAGTCATTTATTAGTTCTGATACTTTGAGGGAGTTTTTAGGATTTATTACATATAATATCTTGCATATAGAGACAATTTTACTTCCTCCTTTCTGATTTGAATGTCTTTTTATTCTTTTTCTTGCTCTGGCCAGGGCTCCCAGTGATGTGTTAGATAAAAGTGGTGAGCATGGGCATCATTGTCTTGTTACTGATCTTAGAGGAAAAGCTGTCAGTTGTTCATGATTATGATGTTTGCTGTGGTCTTGTCATATATGGTCTTCATTGTGTTGAGGTACTTCCTTCTATGCCCACTTTGTTGAGTTTTTGTCTTGAATGGAAGTTGAATTTTGTCAGATGCTTTTTCTGCATCTATTGAGATGATTATATGACTTTATCTTACTTTCTAGTAATGTGATGCATCATACAGATTTGCAGATATTGAACCATTCTTGCATTCCAGGAGTAAAGCCCACTTGCTCATGAGATACATACATTCTTTGTAATGGAATTTGCATTGTGACTATTTTGTTGAGAAATTTTGCATGTGTATTTATCAGGGATACTGGCATGTAATTTTATTTTCTTATAGTGTCCTTGTTTGGTTTGGTATCAGGGTACTGCTGGCCTTGTACAATAAGGTGGGAGAGTTTCCCCCCTTCTACTTTTTGGAAGAGTTTGAGAAGGATTGGTATTAATTCTTCTTTAAATGTTTAGTAGAATTCACCAGTGTAACCATCTGGTCCTGGATTTTTTTTTGGTGGGGGGGAGGTTTTTGATTATTGATTTAATCTCCTTACTAGTAATTGGTGCATTCAGATTGTTTATTTATTCATGGGACAGTCTTCTTTGTTTATTCCTTTTGAATATACATATTAATCAATACTTGAGTTAACTGCTGTTATGGATACTGTGATGCACCATTCAGACCCCCTTTCAATGAAGTACTTGATATCCCAGATGCTGGGGGTGCTCCTGGCAGACAGTCTTGAGTTGCCAGCACCTCAGCTACAGTGAGACCCACACCAGGTCATCCCTCTTCCCAGAATGGCCCATATCCAATGACTGCTTGATGCAGGAATATAAAGGTCTTGTACCTTAGCTCAACTCAGGAAATCTCTAAAGGACCATTTCTTGTTCCCAGAGCTCCTGTGTGGTCAGCCAAGACTGGTATTAGGTCTTCAATGCAGCTGCATCTCCCCCTGCCCAATCCTGCTTCCATACCTTCCCATCTACAGGTATCAATTACAAATGCACACCTCATAAACATGGGAAGTGCCAATCTCCCTGCCCCAGAGCCTGCTTCCTAGCAAAGCCACCCTGCAATGGTTGGAACAGGAGTGGCCTGTGAAAGCAGAGATAAGATGGGGTTTTGGAGCTGGGTTCCTTGCCATCTGCTGGCAATGAGGACCACCTCACTAGTAGTAGGCAGAGCATAGGAGTCCCAGGAACAAGGTGGCAGTCTAGTTGTTAAAACTTACATGGGCATAAACTGGGATGGTATACCAGAAGAAGTGAATTCACTTGCTGGTGTAGTACATTAGGCATTTGAGAAATACTAGGGAAATAGTAACTACAAAGACAAAAAAAGGAGATGGATATGATTAAACAGCGTAAAATGCAGTAGAAAGGTAAGAACAACCTAAGAGTGATGAGTAGCCAACTGAAAGCTAAGTCTGAAATCCAGATGGCTTTGTTGGTAGTTTACCAAGCATTGGGAAGGCAGTGAAAGCTGAGGACCATGCCCAGGACCGAATTGTCACTGTAACTGATCTCTAAAGAGAGTTGAACTCAAAACCAAGGCAAGTGAAGGCCAGGTTGCGAAAAAAAATGGGTCCTGACATACAAAAAGGAAATACCTGGTTTGATGGCCTGAAAAATCTTGAAATCCCAGATTCCTCTGAATCTTCTGAACCTGCACAAGTGACCACCCCTCTTAAAAATTGGCATGCCCCCTTTTACTTGCAGACAATGCAGAAGCCTCTCCTTTGTGAGGCAACATGTGCCTCTCTCAAGATCTGCTCCACCTCCTCTCCTGGCGTCTAGGTCCATAACCAGAATTAAGTCACAGTATAACCCAGCCAGAACAATGATGGGCCTGATAAGGGAAAGAAGAGACTATAATTCAAAGGAACTGCAAGACTTAGCCTATATATGCGTGAAAGATTTAGGAATGTTTTCATGGGACTGAATTCTTAAGGAGTTTGATGAAAGAGGCTAATATGTGGGGTTGAATGCATATTCCAAAAATGCAGGATTTAATAATCCGTCAAGGATCCCAGAGAATGGTCCAATTTACTCCTAAAGTATTTTACACTGGATTATCCTATTGTCATCCTCGAAGCTTCAAATGTTCTCTGTGACCTTCAACAATAAAAATTGAATTCTTTATTTTCCCTAGTTTCTTGAAGTAATATAAACTTCAATTTTGTGTTTTATACATTATACATAACCACTTTTTGCATAAAATTTCTGTGAAGAAAATTGTAAGGTATAATTTTTTCAATAAATAAAAGTATCTACTGTCAAGGAATACAGGGTCTCAAAGAAGATTCAAGACGTCCAACCTCATTTAAAAATCACTCACTTCCCTGGCCTAAAGGAAAAAGGGTAAGTGTAAGATCTTAGAGTCTCTCACAGAATGGCTAAGGACCTGCAAACAAACTTTGAAAGAGCATAATGGTGGATGGAAGTTGAATATTAATAAAATAAATATGAGATATGCCCTCATTCTCTTTTGTGCCAGGAAAAATTATATTCCCCACTCCTCACTTACCACCCCACCTAACAGAAGCACCATATCTGAAAATCAACAAGATCCTTCTCAATTTGAACCCCAGTGAAGACAGAATCACAATATAGTAGGATAATTCACTGACAGGATAGGATATTACACGGATGCATTCTTTTTTTTTCTACGTATATGTATAATAGTAACAATACCATAAACAGCAGTAATACCAGAACCAATTCCAATGTGTATAAGTATGTGGGAGGGGGGGGTCTTCCCACACATTCTTATACCAAGGAATTCTCGAACACCAGCAGGGTGTTGGAGAACCCACCTCAATTCTGACTCTCTCTGCCTGGAGAGAGCCCCAAGATTCACCAGGTTAAGGGCTCTATCCTACAGAACTGCCCTTCACCCACCACTCCAGACTCTAGTCACAAGCCCTAGGCTGTTACCTGTGCTCTGACATACTGACTATAAACTGGAGGTTCCCACGACCTCCCCTTGGGTTCGATCAATTTGCTAGAGAGACTCACAGAACTCAGGAAGACACTTAACATTTTCTAGTTTAATAAAGGATACAAGTTAAGAGCCAGATGAGATGGATTAATCTGGGAGAGAGGATTAAAGATGTTGGCGTGAGAGGTGAGACAGAGGCTTCCTCCTAAAACCGCATATAATATGAAAATATAATTAATACAATTACTCCTGAAAGGGCAAAAGGAAAGAGGACTGCGCCAGACTGCATACACCTACAGAAAAGAGCTGACCTCATGGAATAGGGTAACTGTACCAAAGTTGTGGCCCGGCTGGACCCAAGCCCTTCCCCCACCCCAGCTCACCAGCAGGAGTAAGAAAAATGGAGCGGAAAGGAGTAAAAGCCTGGGACTGCTGAATACCTAACTCCGGAGATATGCTCTCGGAACACAAACCTACATTTCTTGGTGCTGCATGGTACTCTCGTGAGTAGGGAGTTGGAAAGGCAAGCAGAATTCCTGGAGACACTGAGATTCCAGCCACTTGTGAAAAGCAGGATCCATATCAGGCTGCTCTGGGACAAAAGTGGGAAGTCTGAGAGACTTCCTAACAAGCAAGTGCTTAGTAAGAGGGCTGCTAAAAGGGCAAGGATTACACAGACCTTACTGCTCAGGAGAAAGGACAGGTAGACAAAATTGTCTGGATGCACTCTGCCCAGCAGGATGGGAGCTTTCACGATCTTCAAGTGCTCCAGCTCCCTGGCTGGCTACACAGCCCCAAGGATCCCCTCCATGAGAGGCAGCCTACAGCGCTTTTCTCTGGGTAAGCCTCACCTGGTTCGCAAACTGGCAAACCCTACACTGGTGTTAGCCCAGCCAGAGGGAAGATCTGTCTACAGCGACTACAAACACAAAGCATAGAGGCTCAGCCCACTGGTTCAGGCAGTGGAGTCAGGCATAGCAGCAGGGAAGCAGGAAACAGCTATTTCCTCCCCCCAGGCACCAATACCACTCCCCTGCAATCCCTGACATTGCTTCAGGGGCTGAGCAGCTCCAGAGAGTAGAACTTCTGGGCACTAGAGGGCACCATATACAAATATGAAAGCCAAAGGAATTTGGTTAAGAGTAAAATTATTAATACCACTCCTGAGAAAGATTTAAATGACATCGACCTCATGAATCTTCCTGAAAGGGAGTTCAAAATAAAAATCATTAACATGCTCATGGAGGTATGGAAAGATATTCCAAACTCAGGAATGAATTCTGGTTGGAGAACCAATTATTGAAGAGCACAATGGAGGGTATTAAAAGCAGATTGGACATGGTGGAGAAGACGATAAATGAAATAGAAACTAGAGAAGAGGAATACAAAGAAGCAGAGGCACAGAGAGAAAAAAGGATCTCTAAGAATTAAAGAATATTGAGAGAACTGTGTGACCAATCCAAACGGAGCAATATTCACATTACAGGGGTACCAGAAGAAGAAGAGAGAGAAAAATGGATAGAAAGTGTCTTTGAGGAGGTAATTCCTGAAAATCCCAATCTGAGGAAGGAGATAGTCTCTTAGGCCATGGAGATGCACAGATTTCCCAACAGAAGGGACCCAAGGAAGACAACACCAGGACATATAGTAAATAAATTGGCAAAGATCAAGGCTAAGGACAGACTATTAAAAGCAACCAGAGAGAGAAATAAGATCACATACAAAGGAAAGCCCATCAGGCTATCATCAGACTTCTCAGCCGAAACCTTAGAGGTAAGAAGGGAGTGACATGATGTATTTAATGCAATGAAGCAGAAGGGCCTCGAACCAAGATTACTTTATCCAGCATGATTATCATTTAAATTTGAAGGAGGGATTAAACAATTTCCAGATGAGCAAAAGCTGAGAGAATTTACCTGCCAAAACCATCTCTACAGTGTATTTTGGAGGGATTGCAATAGATGGAACTGTTCATAAGTTTTAATAGCTGTCATCAGAGGTAATAAAACCACCGTAAAGAAAGTAGAACAGCTAACTACTAAGCAAATGCAAAATTAAATCAACTATCCCTAAAGTCAATCAAGGGATACACAAAGAGTACAGAATATGATACCTAATACATAAAGAAGGGAGGAGGAAAAAAAAGGAGAGAAAAAAAAACCTTTAGATTGTGTTTGTAATAGCATATTAAGTGAGTTAAGTTAGACTCTCAGATAGTAATGAATTTAAGCTTGAACCTTTCATAACCACTAATCTAAAGCCTGCAATGGCAATAAGTACATACCTATTGATAATCACCCTAAATGTAAATGGACTGAATAGACCAATCAAAAGACGAAGAGTTACTGAATGGATAAAAAAGCAAGACCCATCTATATGCTGCCTACAAGAGACCCACTTTAAACCCAAAGACATACACAGACTAAAAGTGAAGGGATGAAAAAACATATTTCGTGCAACTAATAGGGAGAAAAAAGCAGGAGCTGTAGTACTTGTATCAGACAAAATAGATTTCAAAACAAAGAAAGTCACAAGAGACAAAGAAGGACATTAGATAATGATAAAAGGGTCAATCCAACAAGAAGATATAACCATTATAAATATCTATGGGCCCAGCGCAGGAGCACCTACATAGGTGAAACAAATACTAACAGAATTAAAAGGGGAAATAGAATGCAACGCATTCATTTTAGGAGACTTCAACACCCCATTCACTCCAAAGGACAATTCAACCAGACAGAAAATAATTAAGGAGACAGAGGCATTGAAAGCATTAGAACAGATAGACCTAACAGACATCTACAGAACTCTACACCCAAAAGCAGCAGAATACACATTCTTCTCAAGTGCATATGGAACATTTTCACGATTAGATCATATACTAGGCCACAAAAAGAACCTCGGGAAATTCAAAAAGATCAAAACTGTACCAACCAGTTTCTCAGACCACAAAGGTATGAAACTAGAAATAAATTACACAAAGAAAACACAAAATCCCACAAACACATGGAGACTTCACAACATGCTCCTAAATAACCAATGGATCAATGACCAAATAAAAACAGAAATCAAGCAATATATGGAAACAAATGACAACAATAATTCAACAACGCAAAATCTGTGGGATGCAGCAAAGGCTGTGTTAAGAGGAAAGTATACTGCAATACAGGCCTGCCTCAGGAAAGAAAAACAATCCCATATGAACAGTCTAAACTCCCAATTAACGAAACTAGAAAAAGAAGAACAAATGACGCCCAAGGTCAGTAGAAGGAGGGACCTAATAAAGATTAGAGCAGAAATAAATAAAATCGAGAAAAATAAAAAAATAGAAAGAATTAATGAAAGCAAGAGCTCGTTCTTTGAGAAAATAAAATAGATAAACCCCTAGCTAGACATATCAAGAAAAAAAGAGAGTCTACTTACATAAACAGAATCAGAAATTGAAAGGAAAAAAACACAACGGACACCATAGAAATACAAAGAATTATTAGAGAATACTATGAAAAATTACATGCTAACAAACTGGATAACCTAGAAGAAATGGACAACTTTCTAGAAAAATACAACCTTCCAAGGCTGACCCAGAAAGAAACAGAAAATCTGAACAGACCAATTACCAGCAATGAAATTGAACTGCTAATCAAAAACCTACATAAGAACAAAATGCCTCGACCAGATGGCTTCACCGCTGAAATTTATCAAACATTTAGTGAAGACCTAATACCCATCCTCCTTAAAGTTTTCCAAAGAGTAGAAGAAGATGGAATACTTCCAAACTCATTCTATGAGGCCAACATCACTCTAATACCAAAACCAGGCAAAGACACCACAAAAAAAGAAAATTACAGACCAATATACCTGATGAACATATATGTAAAAATACTCAACAAAACATTAGAAACCGATTTCAAAAATACATCAAAAAGATCATCCATCATGATCAAGTAGGATTTATTCCAGGGATGCAAGGATGGTACAACATTCGAAAATGCATGAACATCATCCACCACATCAAAAGGACAAAAACCACATGATCATCTCCATAGATGCAGAAAAATCATTTGACAAAATTCAACATCTATTCATGATAAAAACTCTCAACAAAATGGGTATAGAGGGCAACTACCTCAACATAATAAAGGCCATATATGACAAAACCATAACCAACAACATACTTAACAGCAAGAAGCTGAAAGTTTCACCTAATATCAGGAACAAGAAAAGGATACCCACTCTCCCCACTTCTATTCAACATAGTACTGGAGGTCCTAGCCATGGCAATCAGACAGCACAAAGAAATAAAAGGCATCCAGATTGGCAAGGAAGAAGTTAAACTGTCCCTGTTTGCAGATAACATGATATTGTACATAAAAAACCCTAAAGAATCACTCCAAAACTACTAAATCGAATATCTGAATTCAGCAAAGTTGCAGGATACAAAATTAATAGGTAGAAATCGGTGGTATTCCTATACACTAACAATGAACTAGTGGAGAGAGAAACCAGGAAAACAATTCCATTCACAGTTGCATCAAAAAGAATAAAATACCGAGGAATAAACCTAACCAAGGAAGTGAAAGACCTATACTCTGAAAACTACAAGACAATCATGAGAGAAATTAAAGAAGATACCAATAAATGGAAACACATCCTGGCTCCTGGATAGCAGGAAGTACTATTATCAAAATGGCCATCCTGCCTAAAAGAATCTATAGAGTCAAAGCAATTCCTATCAAAATACCAACAGCATTCTTCAATGAACTAGAGAAAATCGTTCTAAAATTCATATGGAACCAAAAAAGACCCCGAATAGTCAAAGCAACCCTGACAAGGAAGAATAAAGGTGGAGGGATTATGCTCCTCAACTTCAAGCTCTACTACAAAGCCACAGTAATCAAGACAATTTGGCAGTGGCACAAGAACAGACCCATAGACCAATGGAACAGACTAGAGAGTCCAGATATAAACCAAAGCATATATGGTCAATTAATATATGATAAAGGAGCCATGGACATACAATGGGAAAATGACAGCCTCCTCAACAGCTGGTGTTGACAAAACTGGACAGCTACATGCAAGAGAATGAAACTGGATTATTGTTTAACCACATACACAAAAGTAAACTCTAAATGGATTAAAGACCTGAATGTAAGCCATGAAACCATAAAACTCTTAGAAGGCAACATAGGAAAAAAATGTCCTGAATATAAGCATGAGCAAATTCTTCATAAACGCATATCCTCGAGCAAGGGAAACAAAAGCAAAAATGAACACATGACTACATCAAACTAAAAAGTTTCTGTACAGCAAAGGGCACCACCAACAGAACAAAAAGGCATCCTACAGTATGGGAGAATATATTTGTAAGTGACATATCCAACAAGGGGTTAACATCCAAAATATACAAAGAACTTACATGCTACAACACCCAAAAAGCAAATAACCCAGTTAAAAAATGGGCAGAGGATATGAAGAGACAGTTCTCCAAAGAAGAAATTCAGATGACCAACAGACACATGAAAAGATGCTCCACATCACTAATCATCAGGGAAATGCAAATTAAAACCACAATGAGATATCACCTCACACCAGTAAGGATGGACAGCATCGAATAGACTAAGAGCAACAAATGCTGGTGAGGATGTGGAGAAAGGGGAACACTGTCTCACTGCTGGTGGGAATGTAAGCTAGTTCAACCATTGTGAAAAGCAATATGGAGGTTCCGCAAAAAAGTAAAAATATAAATACCATTTGACCCAGGAATGCCACTCCTTAGAATTTACCCAAAGAATACATCTTCTGAGATTCAAAAAGACATATGGACCCCTATGTTTATCGCAGCACTATTTACAGTTACCAAGATATGGAAGCAACCTAAGTATCTATCAGTAGATGAATGGATAAAGAAGTGGTGGTACATGTACACAGTGGAATACTATTCGGCCATAAGAAAGAAACAAATCCTACCATTTGCAAAAAACATGGATGGAGCTGGAAGATATGCTCAGTGAAATAAGCCAGGCAGAAAAAGAAAAGTGCCAAATAATTTCCCTCATTTGTGGAGTATAACAACAAAGCAAAACTGAAGGAACAAAATAGCAGCAGACTCAGAGACTCCAAGAAGGAACTAGTGGTTATCAAAGGAGAGGGGTGTGGGAGGGCAGCTGGGGAGGGTGGGAGAAGGGGATTGAGTGGTATTATGTTTAGTACACATGGTGTGGGGGATCATGGGGAAAACAGTGTCGCACAGAGCGGGCAAGTGGTGAGTCTGTGGCATCTTGCTACACTGAGGGACAGTGACTGTATTGGGGTATGGGTGGGAAGTTGATAATATGGGTAAATGTAGTAACTACACTGTTTTTTCATGTGAAACCTTCATAAGAGTGTATATCAATAATAACTTAATAAAAAATTTAAAAAATATATAGCCAGATGAAAAGAGACACAGGGCAAGGTCCCAAATAAAGGAGCTTCTATTTTCACAGAGTTTGGGGCCTGGCTCAGTAGCATGTGGAGGCATTCTGGTTCCCCAAGCTTAGAATCTCCCTCCAACAACGATATACGATCCAACCGAGTAAAGAGTGCAATCAGCTCTTCTCAGGGGTTTTTATGAGGTCTTCTTTGTATGGTTGACTAAATTTGGGGCCATTAGCTGATTCAACCTCCAGCCCCTGCCCTTGGGTGGGGTCCAAAAGTCTCTCATTAACATAACAAAACACCCATTTCACCTTTAAGATGCTGCAGTGTTTTCAGGAACTTTGGATGAGGACCAAATATACCATGTGAATGACCAAATACGTATTTTTTATGTCTCATTATATCACAAGTATATATCATCTTCTATCACAATCTAATAAAAATAGCATTTGTACAGTTCTATACATGCCTTTGTCCTCTCCACCTCCTCACTGCCTGTACTGCAGAACAACTATAACTATAGTTAAAATGGAATCTTTTCATTGTCTCTACTGTGTAATGAAAAGGGGCCCATAAATTAGAAGGATCAGGCTTAGTCCAAATCTTACTTGATTGTCACTTCTAAAAATCTGAAATAAGGATTGTTGTAGAGTTGCATAGTAAGAATCAAAATATATCTGAGAATAAATTTGAAAATGTGTCTTTGAAGTATAGAAATATGCTAATAAATGAGAATTACGTGTTAAAACTTACACTAAAGGGAAATGATCTTAAGGTTCTCCCTTAGAATAAATTGTGTCCAGCATATTGATAATTGCACCATTTCATATGTAGCCCCTTATTTGGGGTTATGTTCCCAAACAAACTGTATTTTACCAACTTTGAACTGAAGTTTCTATCTGCTGATTTACACACCTAATTGATGCAAATGATTTTTAACACTTACTCCATGTTAGTGTTGCCTACATTGTTAATACTGCTAAAGAACTGTATCATTTTCAGTTACTTTTTCTCAGATCATGTCAACAACACAGGACTAATTAGCTTAGAAAATCCAGCTGTTCCTGAAATCACCAAGGAGAATCACAAGAAGCCTCAAAGTCATTTCTCAGTCTGTGAGTTATAACCTCTTATTCCCACCTTCTGTGATCATGCTGTGACTTGGACAACCAACCTTGAGGAAATACCTTTGCCAGCTTACATAGTGAATGGAAGGCAGAACTAGGAAAGGGGTGCAGCCCAGTGTTATCCTGTATTTGTTCTCTTTACCAGTGCAAATGGGGTACTCAGTCCAAGCTGACCCAGCATGACTTGCTGCAACATGAAAGGGATCTTCACGGTGCTGTAATTTCAAGGAACGCTTAACTACAAGGAGATCTCTTGACAGAGTTACAACTAATATAACATTTAAGAACATATGTAAAGGAAAAAACACAAATAGGCCATCTTGCTTTTCTCAAATGAGGGATTCAAATTTGGGGGGATCTAGATTTCATTTTCTGAACTGTTGCTATATGTGAAATGAAAAATTATCAATATGATGGACACATTTCTTAATAAATTGAAGGATATTCTTAAAATCATTTCCCTTTAATCTAAGTTTTAACATGTAATTCTCATTTATTAGCAAATTTCTATGGTTGAACGACACATTTTCAAAAATGTAGTATTTCTACAAATAGGAAAAATTATTCTAAAAAAATTTTTAGAACCATTTTTTATTAAGGTATTATTGATATACACTCTTATGAAAGTTTCACATGAAAAAACAATGTGGTTACTACATTTATCCATATTATCAAGTCCCCACACATACTCCAATGCAGTCACTGTCCTTCAGTGTAGTAAGATGCCACAGATTCACTATTTGCCTTCTCTGTGCTAGACTGTTTTCCCCATGATCCCCCACACCATGTGTACTAAACATAATACCACTCAATCCCCTTCTCCCACCCTCCCCAGCTGCCCTCCCACAACCCTCCCCGTTGGTAACCACTAGTTCCTTCTTGGAGTCTCTGAGTCTGCTGCTATTTTGTTCCTTCAGTTTTGCTTTGTTGTTATACTCCACAAATGAGGGAAATCATTTGGCACTTGTCTTTCTCTGGCTGGCTTATTTCAATGAGCATAATATCCTCCAGCTCCATCCATGTTGCTGCAAATGGAAGGATTCATTTCTTTCTTATGGCTGAATAGTATTCCATTGTGTATATGTACCACTTCTTCTTTATCCATTCACCTACTGATGGACACTTAGGTTGCTTCCATATCTTGGCTATTGTAAAAAGTGCTGTGATAAACATAGGGGTGCATGTATCTTTTTGAATCTGAGAAGTTGTTTTCTTTGGGTAAATTCTAAGGAGTGGGATTTCTGGGTCAAATGGTATTTATATTTTTACTTTTTTGCGGAACCTCCATATTGCTTTCCACAATGGTTGAACTAGCTTACATTCCCACCAGCAGTATAGGAGGGTTCCCCTTTGTCCGCATCCTCGCCAGCATTTGTTGTTCTTAGTCTCTTCGATGCTGGCCATCCTTACTGGTGTGAAGTGATCTCTCACTATGGTTTTAATTTGCATTTCCCTGATGATTAGTGATGTGGAGCATCTTTTCATGTGTCTGTTGGTCATCTGAATTTCTTCTTTGGAGAACTGTCTCTTCATATCCTCTGCCCATTTTTGAATTGGTTTATTTGCTTTTTGGGTGGTGAGTGTAAATTCTTTATATATTTTGGATGTTAACCCCTTGTCGAATATGTCATTTACAAATATATTCTCCCATACTGTAGGATACTTTTTTGTTCTGTTGTTGGTGTTCTTTCCTGTACAGAAACTTTTTTGTTTCATGTAGTCCCATGAGTTCATTTTTGCTTTTCTTTCCCTTGCTCGAGCAGATGCGTTCAGGAAGTAGTTGCTCATGTTTATATTCAAGAGATTTTTGCCCATGTTGTCTTCTTAGAGTTTTATGGTTTCATGACTTACATTCAGCTCCTTGATACATTTCAAGTTTACTTTTGTGTATGGGGTTAAACAATAATCCAGTTTCATTCTCTTGCATGTAGCTGTCCAGTTTTGCCAACACCAATTGTTGAAGAGAATGTCATTTCCCCATTATATGTCCATGGCTCCTTTATCATATATTAATTGACCATATATGCTTTGGTTTATATCTGGACTCTCTAGTCTGTTCCATTGGTCTATGGGTCTGTTCTTGTGCCACTGCCAAATTGTCTTGATTACTGTGGCTTTGTAGTAGAGCTTGAAGTTGAGGAGCATAATCCCTCCACCTTTATTCTTCCTTGTCAGGGTTGCTTTGACTATTTGGGGTCTTTTTTGGTTCCATATGAATTTTAGAACGATTTTCTCTAGTTCATTGAGGAATGCTGTTGGTATTTTGATAGGAATTGCTTTGAATCTGTAGATTGTTTTAGGCAGGATGGCCATTTTGACAATATTAATTCTTCCTATCCTTGAGCACAGGATGTGTTTCGATTTATTGGTATCTTCGTTAATTTCTCTCATGATTGTCTTGTAGTTTTCAGAGTATAGGTCTTTCACTTCCTTGGTTAGGTTTATTCCTCGGTATTTTATTCTTCTTGATGCAACTGTGAATGGAATTGTTTTCCTGATTTCTCTCTCTGCTAGTTCATTGTTAGTGTATAGGAATGCCACAGATTTCTGCATATCAATTTTGTATCCTGCAACTTTGCTGAATTCAGATATTAGATCTAGTAGTTTTGGAGTGGATTCTTTAGGTTTTTTTATATACAATATCATGTTATCTGCTAACAAGGACAGTATAACTTCTTCCTTGCCAATCTCGAATACCTTTTATTTCTTTTTTTTTTTTTTTTTTTGTCTGATTGCCATGACTAGGACCTCCAGTACTATGCTGAATAGAAGTGGGGAGAGTGGGCATCCTTGTCGTGTTCCTGATCTTAAAGGAAAAGCTTTCAGCTTCTCACTGTTAAGTATAATGTTGGCTGTGGGTTTGTTATATATGGCCTTTATTATGTTGAGGTACTTGCCTTCTATACCCATTTTGTTGAGAGTTTTTATCATGAATGGATGTTGAATTATGTCAAATGCTTTTTCAGCATCAATGGAGATTATCATGTGATTTCTGTCCTTCTTTTTGTTGATGTAGTGGATGATGTTGATGGATTTCAGAATGTTGTACCATCCTTGCATCTCTGGATAAATCCTACTTGATCATGATGCATGATCTTTTTGATGTATTTTTGAATTCGGTTTGCTAATATTTTGTTGAGTATTTTTGCATCTATGTTCATCAGGGATATTGGTCTGTAGTTTCTTTTTTTGTCGTGTGTTTGCCCGGTTTTGGTATTAGAGTGATGCTGGCGTCATAGAATGAGTTTGGAAGTATTCCATCTTCTTCTACTCTTTGGAAAACTTTAAGGAGGATGGGTATTAGGTCTTCACTAAATGTTTGATAAAATTCAGCAGTGAAGCCATCTGGTCCAGGCATTTTGTTCCTAGATAGGGTTTTGATTACCAGTTCAATTTCATTGCTGGTAATTGGTCTGTACATGTTTTTTGTTTCTGTCTGGGTCAGCCTTGGAAGGTTGTATTTTTCTAGAAAGTTGTCCAGTTCTTCTAGATTATCCAGTTTGTTAACATATAATATTTCCTAGTATTCTCTAATAATTCTTTGTATTTGTGTGGTGTCCGTAGTGATTTTTCCTTTCTCATTTCTGATTCTGTTTATGTGAGTAGACTCTCTTTTTTTTCTAGATAAGTTTGGCTAGGGGTTTATCTATTTTGTTTAGTTTCTCAAAAAACCAGCCCCTGCTTTCATTGATTCTTTCTGTTGTTTTTGATTTCATTTATTTCTTTTCTAATCTTTATTATGGCTAGGGGTTTATCTGTTTTCTTTATTTTCTCAAAGAACCAGCTCCTGCTTTCATTGATTCTTTCTATTCTTCTCAGTTTTATTTATTTCTACTTTAATCTTTATAATGTCCCTCCTTCTACTGACTTTGGGTGTCATTTGTTCTTCTTTTTCTAGTTTTGTTAATTGTGAGTTTAGACTGCTCATATGGTATTGTTCTTCTTTCCTGAGGTAAGCCTGTATTGCAGTATACTTTCCACTTAACACGGCCTTCTCTGCGTCCCACATTTGGCAGTGTTGAATTAATGTTTTCATTTTTCTCCATATATTGCTTGATCTCAGTTTTTATTTGGTCATTGATCCATTGGTTATTTAGGAGCATGTTGTGAAGTCTCCATGTGTTTGTGGGATTTTTCATTCTCTGTGCATAATTTATTTCTAGTTTCATACTTTTGTGGTCTGAGAAACTGGTTGGTACAATTTCAATCTTTCTGAATTTACCGAGGCTATTTTTGTGGCTAGTATATGATCTATTCTTGAAAATGTTCCATGTGCTCTTGAGAAGAATGTGCATTCTGCTGCTTTTGGGTGTAGAGTTCTGTAGATGTCTGTTAGGTCCATCTCTTCTACTGTGTTGTTCAGTGCCTCTGTCTCCTTACTTATTTTCTGTCTGCTTGATCTGTCCATCAGACTTAGTAGAATGTTGAAGTCTCCTACAGTGAATGCATTGCATTCTATTTCTCCTTTTAATTCTGTTAGTATTTGTTTCACATATGTAGGTGCTCCTGTGGTGGGCGCATAGACATTTGTAATGATTATTTATTTTTGTTGGATTGACCCTTTTATCATTATCTAATATCCTTCTTTGTCTCTTGTGACTTTCTTTGTTTTGAAATCTATTTTGTCTGATACAAGTACTACAGCTCCTGCTTTTTTCTCCCTATTAGTTGCACGAAATATGTTTTTCCATCCCTTCACTTTTAGTCTGTGTATGTCTTTGGGTTTAAAGTGAGTCTCTTGGGACTTCTGGGAAGATGGCGGTGTGAGCAGGGTGGCAGAAATCTCCTCCCAACACAATATTTATCTACGAAAACCCAGAAAATACATCTATTCCTAAAAGAGAGATGACAATACATAGGAAAGTGCACAGCGTGCAGCTACACCCGAGAGGAATCGGCACCCCAAGAGGCGGATAAGATATGGAGCCGTGACCTGGTGGGACCCGAGCACTCCCCCACCCCAGCGCACCAGCGGGAGGAGAGGATTCAGAGCTGGGAGGGAGTGGAAGTACACCCCGCGAAGTAGCCAACCCCGGTGATCTGCACGGGGAGCGCTGACCCACATTGCGCAGTGCAGCGGAGATGGGAGAGACAGAGCAGCAGGATCTGAGCAGGGAACGTGCCAGGGTGCTTGCTGACGGCTCCCGGGAAGGAAAAAAAAAAGCACGCGCTTTCTTCTGCGGTCTTAAAGAGACAGGAGCCCAGCGGTCTTAAAGAGACACGAGCCCAGCGGAGGAGTCGGATCGCCCCAGCACACTCAGCCCAGCAGGCGGGGAGTCCTGGGGAGTTTCAGACGCCTTAGCTGGCGACTGAGGAAGTGTAGCCATACTTAATACCTCTCACTGAGATGAACAGCCTCCTATTCGTTCCCACCCCTGCCAGAGCAATAAAGGGCCCTGTGGAGCGGGACAGTCACAGCTGTGGAATAGTGGGACAATAGCGCCACCTAGAGCATTCCCACAGAATCTACGTCCGGTGGGCATTTTTTTTGTTTTTTTTTGTTTTTTTTTGTTTTGTTTTTGTTTTTTTTCTTTTTTTCTTTTTCTTTCTTTTTTCTTTTTTTCTCTTTTTTTTTCTTCTCTTTTTAAAGTCTTAAAGAGCCCAGCTGACATACGTGGCAACTATCAGTGACCAATTATATAGCCATGAAAAGACAGAGGAATATGGTTCAGACCAAAATCAAACAGACAACCCCAGAGAGGGAGTCTGAAGGGATGGAAATGCACAGCCTCCCTGAAAAAGAATTCAGAATAAAAGTCATAACCATGCTGATGGACCTACAGAGAAATGTGCAAGAGCTGAGGGAGGAAGTGAGGGAACTGAGGAAAGACAATACAGAAATTAGACAAGCGATCGACGGGCTTAACAGCAGAATGGATGAGATGCGAGAGACTGTTAATGGAATAGAAAACAGAGAACAGGAGTACAGAGCAGCTGAGGCAGAGAGAGATAAAAGGATTTCTAGGAATGAAAGAATATTAAAAGAACTGTGTGACCAATCCAAACGGAACAATATTCGCATTATAGGAGTATCTGAGGAAGAAGAGAGAGAAAAAGGGATAGAAAGTGTCTTTGAAGAAATAATTGCTGAAAACTTTCCTCGCTGGGGAAGGAAGTAGTCTCGCAGTCCACCGAAGCTCATAGATCTCCCAACACAAGGGACCCAAGGAAGACAACACCAAGACACAAAATAATTAAGATGGCAAAGATCAAAGATAAAGACAGGGTATTAAAGGCAGCTAGAGAGAGAAAAAAGATCACCTACAAAGGAAAACCCATCAGACTATCATCAGACTTCTCAACAGAAACCTTACAGGCCAGAAGAGAATGGCATGATATATTTAACATTATGAAACAGAAGGGCCTTGAACCAAGAATATTGTACCCAGCACGATTATCATCTAAATATGATGGAGGGATTAAACAATTTCCAGATAAATGAAAGTTGAGAGAGTTTGCCTCTCATAAACCACCACTACAGGATATCTTAAATGGACTGCTCTAGATGGAAGCACACCTAAGGCTAAAAAGATGTCACCAGAGAAAATAAAATCATAGCAAAGAAAGCAGACCATCTAAATACTAACTAAAGGCAACGAATAAAACACCTATTACCGAAAGAATGGAGAAAGAAGAATAAGAAGGGAGAGAAAGAAAGAAACATCAGACTGTGTTTACAATAACTTAACAAGAAAGTTAAATTAGATTGTAAGATAGTAAAGAAGCAACCCTTGAACCCTTGGTAACCACAAATCTAAGGCCAGCAATGGCAATAAGTACATGCCTATCAATAGTCACCCTAAATGTAAATGGACTGAATGCACCAATCAAAAGACACAGAGTAACAGAATGGATAAAAAAGCAAGACCCGTCTATATGCTGCCTACAAGAAACTCACCTCAAATCCAAAGATATACACAGACTAAAAGTGAAGAGATGGAAAAAGATATTTCATGCAAACAACAAAGAGAAAAAACCAGGTGTTGCAGTGCTTGTATCAGACAAAACAGACTTCAAAACGAAGAAAGTAGCAAAAGATAAAGAAGGACATTGCATAATGATAAAGGGGTCAGTCCAACAAGAAGATATAACCATTATAAATATATATGCACCCAACACAGGAGCGCCAGCATATGTGAAAAAAATACTAACAGAATTAAAGGAGGAAATAGACAGCAATGCATTCATCTTAGGAGACTTCAACACACCACTCACTCCAGAGGACAGATCAACCAGACAGAAAATAAGTAAAGACACAGAGGCACTGAAAAACACACTAGAACAGATGGACCTAACAGACATCTACAGAACTCTACACGCAAAAGCAACAGGAAACACATTCTTCTCAAGTGCACATGGAACATTTTCCAGAATAGACCACAAAAAGAACCTCAGTAATTTCAAAAATATTGAAATCCTACCAACCAACTTCTCAGATCAGCAAGGTATAAAACTAGAAATAAATTTTAGAAAGAATTCAAAAAGGCTCACAAATACATGGAGACTTAAAAACACTCTCCTAATTAATCAATGGGTTAACGACCAAATCAAAACAGAAATCAAAGAATATATGGAGACTAATGACAACAACAACACAAAGCCACAACTTCTGTGGGACGCAGCAAAGGCAGTTCTAAGAGGAAAGTATATTGCAATCCAGGCCTATTTAAAGAAAGAAGAACATTCCCAAATGAGTAGTCTAAAGACACAATTACTGAAATTGGAAAAAGAAGAACAAATGAGGCCCAAAGTCACCAGAAGGAGGGACATAATAAAGATTAGAGAAGAAATAAATAAAATTGAGAAGAATAAAACAATAGAAAAAATCAATAAAACCAAGAGCTGGTTCTTTGAAAAAATAAACAAAATAGATAAACCCCTAGCCAGACTCATTAAGAGAAAAAGAGAATCTACACACATAAAAACAATCAGAAATGAGAAAGGAAAAATCACGACGGACCCCACAGAAATACAAAGAATCGTAAGAGAATATTATGAGAATCTATATGCTAACAAGCTGGAAAACATAGAAGAAATGGACAACTTCTTAGAAAAATACAACCTTCCAAGACTGACCAAGCAAGAAACAGAAAAACTAAACAGACCAATCACCAGTGACGAAATCGAATTGGTAATCAAAAAACTACCCAAGAACAAAACCCCGGGCCTGATGGATTCACCTCTGAATTCTACCAGACATATAGAGAAGAAATAACACCGATTCTCCTTAAAGTTTTCAAAAAATAGAAGAGGAGGGAATACTTCCAAACTCATTCTATGAAGCCAGCATCACTCTAATACCAAAACCGGGCAAAGACCTCACCAAAAAAGAAAATTACAGACCAATATCCCTGATGAACGTAGATGCAAAAATACTCAACAAAATATTAGCAAACCGAATTCAAAAATACATCAAGAGGATCATACACCATGATCAGGTGGGATTCATCCCAGGGATGCAAGGATGGTACAACATTAGAGAATCCATCAACATCATCCACCACATCAACAAAAAGAAGAACAAAAACCACATGATCATCTCCATAGATGCTGAAAAAGCATTTGACAAAATTCAGCATCCATTCCTGATTAAAACTCTCAACAAAATGGGTATAGACGGCAAGTACCTCAACATCATAAAGGCTTTATATGACAAACCCACAGCTAACATCATACTTAATGACGAGACACTGAAAGCTTTTCATCTAAGATCGGGAACAAGACAGAGATGCCCACTCTAGCCACTGTTATTCAACATAGTATTGGAGGTCCAGCTTAACAGCAATCAGACAAAAACAAAGACATACATGTATCCAGATTGGTAAAGAAGAAGTCAAATTAATAAATATTTGCAGATGACATGATACTGTACATAAAAACCCTAAAGATTCTGATTCAAAACTACTAGAACCACATCTGAATTCAGCAAAGTTGTTATGATTACAAAATTAACACAGAAATCTGTTGCTTTCCATACACTAATGATGAACTAACAGAAAGAGAAATCAGGAAAACAATTCAATTCACAATCACATCAAAAAGAATAAAATACCTAGGAATAAACCTAACGAAGGAAGGAAAAGACCTGTACTCTGAAAACTACAAGACACTCCTAAGAGAAATTAAAGAGGACACTAACAAATGGAAATGCATCCCATGCTCTTGGCTAGGAAGAATAAATATTGTCAAAATGGCTATACTACCTAAAGCAATCTACAGATTCAATGCAATCCCTATCAAACTACCAACAGCTTTCTTCAATGAACTGGAACAAATAATTCTAAAATTCATATGGAACCACAAAGACCCCGAATAGCCAAAGCAATCCTGAGAAGGAGGAATAAAACAGGGGGAATTACGCTCCCTGACTTCAAGCTCTACTACAAAGCCACAGTAATCAAGACAATTTGGTATTGGCACAAAAACAGACCCACAGACCAGTGGAACAGAATAGAAAATCCAAACATTAACCCAAACATATACAGTCAATTAATATTTGATAAAAGTGCCTTTGATATACAATGGAGAGATGACAGCCTCTTCAGGAGCTGGTGTTGGAAAAACTGGACAGCTACATGTAAGAGAATGAAACTGGACTACTGTCTAGCCCCATACACAATGGTAAACTCAAGGTGGATCAAATACCTGAATGTAAGTCATGAAACCATAAAACTCTTAGAAAAAAATATAGGCAAAAATCTCTTGGACATAAACATGAGCAACTTCTTCATGAACATATCTCCCCGGGCAAGGGAAACAAAAGCAAAAATGAACAAGTGGGACTATATCAAGCTGAAAAGCTTCTGTACAGCAAAGGACACCATCAGTAGAACAAAAAGACATCCTACAGTATGGGAGAATATATTCATAAAAATGTATCTGATAAAGGGTTGACATCCAAAATATATAAAGAACTCATGCACCTTAACAAACAGAAAGCAAATAATCCAATTAAGAAATGGGCAGAGGACATGAATAGACACTTCTCCAAAGAAGAAATTCAGATGGCCAACAGGCACATGAAAAGATGCTCCACATCACTAATCATCAGAGAAATGCAGATTAAAACCACAATGAGATATCACCTCACACCAGTGAGGATGGCCAACATCCAAAACACAAACAACAACAAATGTTGGCGAGGATGTGGAGAAAAGGGAACCCTCCTACACTGCTGGTGGGACTGCAAATTAGTTCAACCATTGTGGAAAGCAGTATGAAGGTTCCTCAAAAAACTCAAAATAGAAATACCATTTGACCCAGGAATTCCTCTCCTAGGAATTTACCCTAAGAATGCAGCAGCCCAATTTGAAAAGGACAGATGCACCCTTATGTTTATTGCAGCACTATTTACAATAGCCAAGAAATGGAAGCAACCTAAGTGTCCGTCAGTAGATGAATGGATAAAGACGATTTGGTACATATACATAATGGAATATTATTCAGCCATAAGAAGAAAACAAATCCTACCATTTGCAACAACATGGATGGAGCTAGAGGGTATTATGCTCAGTGAAATAAGCCAAGCCGAAAAAGACAAGTATCAAATGAATTCACTCATATGTGGAGTATAAGAACAAAGAAAAAAAACTGAAAAACAAAACAGCAGTAGACTCACAGAACCCAAGAACGGACTAATAGTTACCAAAGAGAAAGGGACGGGGGAAAATGGGCAGGAAGGGAGGGATAAGAGGGAAAAAGGGGCATTACGATTAGCAGATGTAATGTTGCGGGGGCACGGGGAGGGCAGTACAACTCAGAGAAGACAAGTAGTGATTCTACAGCATCTCACTACGCTGATGGAGTGACTGTAATGGGGTTGGTGGGGGGGACCTGATGAAGGGGTAGTTTAATAATCGTAATATTGCACATGTAATTGTAAATTAATGATAATAAAATAAATTATATTAAAAATAAATAAAATAAAGTGAGTCTCTTGTAGGCAGCATATAGATGGGTCTTTTTTTTAAATCCATTTAGTGATTCTATGTCTTTTGATTGGTGCATTCAGTCCATTTACATTTAGGATGATTATCAATAGGTATGTACTTATAGCCACTGCAGGCTTTAGATTCGTGGTTACCAAAGGTTTAAGGTTAACTACCTTACCATCTAAGAGTCTAACTTAACTCACTTAATATGCTATTATAAACACAATCTAAAGGTTCCTTTTTTTTCTTCCTCCTCCATTCTTTATATATTAGGCATCATATTCTGTACTCTTTGTCTATCCCTTGACAAACTTTAGAGATTGTTATTTTAATTTTTGCATTTGATTAGTAATTAGCTGTTCTATTTTCTTTACTGTGGTTTTATAAATCTAGTGACAGCTATTAAACCTTAGGAACACTTCCATCTATAGAATTCCCTCCAAAATACACTGTAGAGATGGTTTGTGGGAGGTAAATTCCCTCAGCTTTTGCTCATCTGGAAATTGTTTAATTCCTCCTTCAAATTTAAATGATAATCTTGCTGGATAAAGTAATTTTGGTTCAGGCCCTTCTTCTTCATTGCACTAAATATATCATGCCACTCCCTTCGGGCCTGTAAGGTTTCTGTTGAAAAGTCTGATGATAGCCTGATGGGCTTCCTTTGTATGTGATCTTATTTCTCTCTCTGGCTGCTTTTAATAGTCTGTCCTTAGCCTTGATCTTTGCCAATTTATTTACTATATGTCTTGGTGTTGTCTTCCATGGCTCCCTTGTGTTGGGAGATCTGTGCATCTCCATGGCCTGAGAGACCATCTCCTTCCCCAGAGTGGGGAAGTCTTCAGGAATTACCTCCTAAAAGACACTTTCTATTCCTTTTTCTCTCTCTTCCTCTGGTACCCCTGTAATGTGAATATTGTTCCTTTTGGATTGGTCAAACAGTTCTCTCAATATTCTTTAATTCTTAGAGATCCTTTTTTCTCTCTGTGCCTCAAATTCTTTGTATTCATCTTCTATAGTTTCTATTTCATTTATTGTCTCCTTCACCATATCCAATCTACTTTTAATACCATCCATTGTGCTCTTCAGTGATTGGATCTCTGACCGGAATTTATTCCTGAGTTCTTGAATATCTTACCGTACCTCCATGAGCATGTTAATGATTTTTATTTTGAACTCCCTTTCAGGAAGAGTCATGAGGTCAACGTCATTTAAATCTTTCTCAGGAGTGGTATTAATAATTTTACTCTGACCCAGATTCTTTTGGCGTTTCATATTTGTATATGGTGCCTTCTAGTGCCCAGAAGTTCTACTCTCTGGAGCTGCTCAGCCCCTGAATCAATGTCAGGGGTTGCAGGGGAGTGGTATTGGTGCCTGGGGGGAGGAAATAGCTGTTTCCTGCTTCCCTGCTGCTATGTCTGACTCCACTGCCTGAACCACTGGCCTGAACACACAGGTGTAAGCCTCTATACTTTGCATTTGCAGTTCCTGTGGATAGATCTTTCCCCTGGCAGGCCTAACGCCAGCGTGGGGTTTGCCAGTGGGGGGCTTGGCTGGGAGGAGGTTGCTGTAGGCTGTCTATCACAGAGGGGGTCCTTGGAGTTGTGTAGCCAGCCAGGGAACTGGAGCGCCTGAAGATCATCTAAAGAGGAAGATTTCTTTTTCCTCCTTAAATATGAGAATCTATATGACAAATCTCCCAACCTGCTGAGCAGAGTGCTCCTGGACTATTTTGTCTACCTGTCCTCTCTCCTGAGCAGTAATCTCTGTGAAACCCTGCCCCTTTAGCAGCCCTCTTCCTGAGGGCTTGCTTGTTAGGAAGTCTCTCAGACTGCCCACTTCTTTTGTCCCAGAGCAGCTGGATATGGATCCCTGCTTTCCACAAGTGGCTGGAATCTCAGTCTCTCCAGGAATTCTGCCTGTCTTAGCTTTCCAACCCCGTAATCATGAGAGTATCATACAAGTACCATGAAATGTAGGTTTGTGCTCCCAGATCAGATCTCTTGAGTTAGGTACTCAGCAGTCCCAGGCCTCCACTCCCTCCCTGCTCAGTTTCTCTTCTTCCTGCCAGTGAGCTGTGATGGGGGAAGGTCTTGGGTCCCACTGGGCCACAGCTTTGGTACATTACCCTGTTCTGTGAGGTCTTCTCTTTTCTCCAGGTGTATGCAGTCTGGCACCATCCTCTTTCCTGTTGCTCTTTCAGGATTAGTTGTATTAATTATATTTTCATATTATATGTGATTTTAGTAGGAAGCCTGTGTCTCATCTCTCACACTGCCATCTTTAATCCTGTTTATTCAAAAAATTTTTTAATAAAATGAGAACTTATGTTCTAAAATATTGAAGCATATGTTGATCCTATAGATATCAGAATCAGTAGCTATCTATTATAAATACTGTTTTTGATTATTTGGTGCTTTGTAAAAAAATAGCACAAATGCCCTGCATTCTATAGAGGTGTATTATGTATTAGAAGATTACAGACAATTTTGTTCTACAGCATAATTTTTACAATATACCTTTTTTAAAAGAAACCCTAAAATCAAAGTTCTTTAGAGTGCAAAAGCACTAATATAAGCCTCTAGAAAAGTTGAGATTCTCATAGATGGAACTATTCCAAAATGGTTTCCTTCTTAATGTTGTACCTATAATACCATATCACCACCTATTGATGGAATGGCAGAATTGACGCCTTAAAATATACAATAATAATTATCAAATATTAACTGGAATTATAAATCAAGGTATAAAATGTAGGCCATTGACCATTAATCTGATGACATACATCAGTGAGTTGGTTAAATGGTAATTGATTTGTTTACAGCAATTGGTTCTTTGACTTTCTAACATTCTGTGGAATAGCACAGTATTTCTTTAAAGGTTAATCATCTCTGGAACATAAAAAATATAGTTAAGGTTAGTTTTCTTACATATATTTAAAAGTAAATTTAAGAAGAAACATATTATTAAGATTTACTTTTTCATAAAGTACATAGTTACATTGTACTGAACATTGAGGTCTGCAGAACACATTTTAGAGAATCTGGGCTTCATTTTCTGGAAATATGATAAATTGGGGAATGTCCAGAAAATGTGTTTAAAAATAACTTCTAACATGGAAAACATAATCTCAGGCACATGCTTATACTTGAAAGACAGTAAGTGATATCCCCATGGACCAAATTTGAAGAAGAACCCCAAAAGAAGTGCAATAAGCCAATGAACTGGATATTCTCCAGCTTTCCTGGGGGAAAGTGTATGTGTATTGGGGAGTGGGAATTTCTTTCTAAGTTCTTGGATTTTAGGACTTTGAGTCAAATTTGTGTGATGTCAGTAGTTGAAACTGAGCCTTTCAAATGGCTGTAACTTTAATGAAAATACAAAATAGAGGGGAAAAAGTATGCCCATCAATGCAGGAAAGTGAAAAGAAACTTGTCTGCCTTGACATAGGATCTTGATAGATCAATAAAAATTCATATTTGAGAATTTGTGATAATGAAGTTTTCCTGACAAAAGCTGGCTTTCTTATTTCTATTATGTGGTCCAGAATTGCTTCAGCTGAGAAATCAACATAAAATTGGCCTACATTATTGTACATCATCACTGAATACCTGGATGAACCAAATTCACAATCTCTTTGTGGCACAAATATTCAGTCTGGATTACATAGCTATACAAGATTCCCACAAGTAAAGCTTCACTGAAAATAAGCTCATAATCCAAAATCATAAAACTAACAAGGAAATTTCATCATAAGTGTGTCAGAAAATACTATTATAAAAGTTCTGGCATATCTGGAAAACAATGAAATATTTTGATTTTTATAAACAAAAAATATTGAGATTCAAAATTCAATAAGTTAGTTAAAAGCAGATAAGATAGAACTAAGCATTGAATTAATAAACTGAAGACTTTATTTAATATATAACATATAATACTGCATAGAAAAGTAAGGAAATGGAAAATATGAAAGACAACTTGAGACATGGAAGATGGAATGACTAAACCTAACCTATGTCTATGCAGATTTCCAGAGATGAACAGTAAGTGGATTGATTGAGAGAAAATATTAAGCATTAAATGGCTTAAATATTTCCCAAATTAATGAAAGACATGAATCTACAATTTGAAATTATACAAGAAACACCAAGCATGGTTAATAGAAATGAACCATATCTAGATAACACAATGAAATAGCAGAAAACAAAAGATAAAGAAATGCTCTCAAATGCAGATGGAAAGACAAGACAGGTTTCCAAAAAAGAAATGACAGTAGCATGTGCTACAAACTTCTCAAAAGTAACAATAAACAGCAGCCAACTGTAAAATGTTATCTTTAAGGAAGAAGAAGAAACAACTCTCACCTTATTCATGTATTTATTTTTATTAACATTTACATAGCATTAACCATGAGCCATCCCTGTTTAGTGTCTTACAAATGTTCACTTGTTTAATTGACATAATTGAATCCTCATAACCCCAAAAGGTAGAAAAAATTTTAAGCTTTCATTTTGTTAATGAGAAAAGTGAGGATCAGCAAGGTAAAGTAACATTCTCAAAGTCACATGCCAAAGAAGAACTTAAAACTTGGTATTTTATACCTTGCTAAATTATCAGTTAAGAATGATGACAAAACAAATATTTAGTAACATAAAAATTTCTCACTAGAATTTTAAATATGTTTTTTAATGAAGCAAGAAGTTAAATCCAAAAGAAGAAATGGTAAACAAAATGGTAAAATAAGTATGTGAGTGAATCTAAATAAACCTTAACTATTAAAGAATAATAATTTAGAGATTACATAAATGAAGGAAAACTAAATACTGGACACTACCACTACATATTCCAATTCAAGTCATTACTACAGATAAAGGAATAATTTTCCAGATAGGTATAATAATTCTAATGTGCAGATGCCCATTATATTAAAAAAGTAATATATAAGTCAGTGCTTAGTACCACAAGGAAAAAAATGACAAGTCCACCTTCACAGTGAGAGATTTAACATTCTCTCTGAATGTTTGATCAATTAGATTTTTTTAAGTTCTTAATGTTATGGATGTATAAATCAATAAATTAACCTCTTAATCTATTGGTAATATCTAGAAGCTTCAAAGAAGCCAGAGGGCAGGTATTCTCAACCATGCACAAAACCTTTATAAAAATTGACCATAAAAAAAAATTGACCATTAACTAAGCCTAAAAGCAACTCTCACAAATACCAAAATATCAGGATCATAAGTATGTGTCCACTAAACAAAATATAATTAAGCTAGAAATTAGTAAGAAATAAATTAAGAAATATTTGAGGATTTAAAATTTATTTGGAAATAACTGAGTTAAGGAAAGAAAATGGGAATCATAAAACGTTTGAACTTAATGATGATTATGAAAATACTGTATATCAAAACTTGTATAATTCTTAGATACTAATTTGTCACAGTAAATGTTTTATTAGAAAGATTGTACCATAATGAATGAACCACCCAACTCAAGAAGTTAGAAAAAAAGAACAACAAATAACAGAACGTGATCATTTTTTAATATAATTTATTTTGGTATCATTAATCTACAATTACATGTGCAATATTATGGTTATTAAACTACCCCCTTCATCAGGTCCACCCCCACCAACCCCATTACAGTCACTGTCCATCAGCGTAGTGAGATGCTATAGAATCATTACTTGTCTTCTCTGAGTTGTACAGCCCTCCCCGTGCCCCCACAACATTACGTCTGCTAATCGTAATGCCCCTTTTTCCCCTTTGTCCCTCCCTTCCCACCCATCCTCCTCAGTTCCTTTCCCTTTAGTAACTATTAGTCCGTTCTTGGGTTCTGTGAGTCTGTTGCTATTTTTTTCCTTCAGTTTTTTTTCTTTGTTCTTATACTCCACATATGAGTGAGATTATTTAATATTTGTCTTTTTCCGTTTGGCTTATTTCACTGAGCATAATACCCTCTAGCTCCATCCATGTTGTTGCAAATGGTAGGATTTGTTTTCTTCTTATGGCTGAATAATATTCCATTGTGTATATGTACTACCTCTTCTTTATCCATTCATCTACTTATGGACACTTAGGTTGCTTCCATTTCTTGGCTATTGTAAATAGTACTGCGATAAACATAGGGGTGCATCTATCTTTTTCAAACTGGGCTGCTGCATTCTTAGGGTAAATTCCTAGGAGTGGGATTCCTGGGTCAAATGGTATTTCTATTTTGAGTTTTTTGAGGAACCTCCATACTGCTTTCCACAATGGTTGAACTAATTTGCAGTCCCACCAGCAGTGTAGGAGGGTTCCCTTTTCTCCACATCCTCGCCAACATTTGTTGTTGTTTGTGTTTTGGATGTTGGCCATCCTCACTGGTGTGAGGTGATATCTCATTGTGGTTTTAATTTGCATTTCTCTGATGATTAGCAATGTGGAACATCTTTTCATGTGCCTTGTGGCCATCTGAATTTCTTCTTTGGAGAAGTGTCTATTCACATCCTCTGCCCATTTCTTAATTGGATTATTTGCTTTTTGTTTGTTGAGGTGTGTGAGTTCTTTATATATTTTGGATGTCAACCCCTTATCGGATATGTCATTTATGAATATATTCTTCCATACTGTAGGAAGTCTTTTTGTTCTACTGATGGTGTCCTTTGCTGTACAGAAGCTTTTCAGCTTGATATAGTCCCATTTGTTCATTTTTGCTTTTGTTTCCCTTGCCCGGGGAGATATGTAGAACATGATCATTTTGCAAATTCTAATGAAATAATTGGTTCAGGCAAGGATTTTCAGAGGATCCTAAACCATTAGATAAAAGGTTGACAGAAAATTTAATTAACATAGAGCCTAAAGTAGAGCCTACAGATTATTTGCCCATGACACCTTCTACCAGTGATCAGTGTTAGTCACATTAGTAATTAGACAGCCATTTGATGTGATGGAATAAGAAACACCTGGCATTATTCTTAAACTACTCTTGCTAAAGTGTTTTGCTGCCTAAATAATTTATTCAAATAAAATAATATAAAATATTTACACCTAAACTTCCAGGAAATACCAAAACCTACAATAAAGCATAAGTCAAACAATCATACAAGAAAACAATCATGCATGTGTTAAAAATCAGATGTTCTAAAGGAAAATTGATCCAATCTCTTCAAATTTAATGAAAAAAGAGAGGAAAGTTCTTTTAAAATATTTTTTAGAGAAATGCTGTATATTGTCACTGCTTGGATCATAGTCTGAAGAAACTAGGCTTACAAGGCATTGTATGAACTAATGCAGACATGGATAATATTAAATAATATAAATCATTTTAGGGAATTATTGATTTTGCTAGATATGATAATGCTGTTGTGGTTACATAGAAAAGCTTTTAGGGATGCATACTGAAATAGGGATATACTGTCAAGATGTCTGTAATTTACATTTAAAAATTCACCAAAAATACATGAAACAAATGATTTAATTGTTAAATCTAGGAGATAGGTATTTATAATGCCTTTCACTTTTATGTGTTTGAAATTTTTTATAATAACAAGTTTTAAAAGTAGAAACCAAAGAAAATAGAAGCAGTCTTAGGGCACTATTATTGTTTTCCTTAGAAGGAGCTAATATGAACCAGACCTGTCTGCCGTCTAAGCTCCAGTGTCCTCACCTAAGGCTGCTTCCTAATTTTGCAGAAGGCACAGATCCCAACGGCTCAGGGGCAGAGGTCAGTCATCCTTTACCAAGTGGGTTGTTTTGCCTGGACAGAAGCCCTGTTGGAGATTGTAACAGTAATTGAACCAGGAAGGTGTTGAACACATACCTCTTCCTCCTCTGGTTTTATATGCAGTATTCCAACATGAACTAGGAGTCAAGCAAATTTGGAAAGCTACTTCTGGAGACAACTGAGAAAACTGGGGAGACAGGGATAAAATTAAAATCAGTTTCAAATCATGGAATCAATTTTCCTAGCAGTTTCACCACTTCTGGCGGTTTAAAACCTGCAGAACATGCTTTTCTGTCTGTCTCATTCCATCCAGTTTCTTAGCCTTACCCAAAAGAAATTGCCCATTTTTCTTCCATATTTGTGGAATAAAGAATTGGATATTGTATTGGCAAAAATTAAGTAGCCCAATTCAATATTAATTTATTAGACCCCAGCCTATACAAAGGGAGTTCAATAAATGCTGTCAGGCACTCATAGAGAGGCAAGCTGTAGAAGAGTGCACAAGTAACCATGGGAGAGAAAGATCTTGAGTATTAAAGGCAAACAGTGCAACAGAAATCCAGAAAAAAATGTTACCTATAGAATGAAACATGGGACAGGCTATAAATAATGATAGATTTGTTTCTACCTTATTAATCCTTTCATTTCTTTTTCTTGCCTTGGTGACTAGGATCTCCTTTATTATGTTGACTAAAAGGAATAATAGTGGGTATCCTTGTTTCCAGTCTAAAAGGGAAAATTGTCTCCACTAAGTATGCTGCCAAGGCTTTTTCATTTTTGACACCTGTAAACAGACGCTGTCACTTCTGTAGGTCAGAGTCTGATGTGGGTCTCACCAGGCCAAAGTCAGGCATCAGCAGGCTGTCCTCCTTTCTGTAGGCTTTGAGAGGGGGTCATTTCCTTGCCTTTTCCAGCTTCTAGAGGCAGCCTGCATTCCCTGAGACACTCCCTTAAAATCTTTGGAGGGTCTTTTGACTGATTTTTCTAAGGTCTTTTTAGTTGCTTTCTTCTTTTCATCTTGAGACCATGGTTTTCTGAACTTTCCTTGTATTTAGCCTTTGCCTACGAGATATTTCTTAATTTTTACATCATTTTTCATATGAGAAGTCTATAAATTGTCCAAACCAGCAAATCCTAGCTCTTTTGTGCTTACCAGTTATTTCCTGAGCATGTTTCTCCTTCTTACATTTACTTGAATTTGTGACAAGAAAAAAACAGCTGGCACATTAAACACTGTGCCTGGAAATATTCTAAGCTGGATCACCAAGTTCAGTAGGGAAATTTTTTACTTTCCACATTACTGCAGTAGATACAGCATGTTACACAGGGATTTCCTTCCATCAGTCTCCAATAATATTTTTCCAATATTCTCACTTTCCTTTAAGCCTTCGCTGTACATCTCCCTGGAATCACCTGGCTTCCACTAACAGTCTCTTTGCTGTCATTAGGATTTTACTAACATACCTTTCAAAGGCTTCCCACCTTTTACCCACTGTCTAGTCTCAAAACAATTCCCGTGTCTTGTAGATTTTGCTGGAGTAGCACCATACTCCTAGTACTAAAGTTTGAATCAGCTATCTGTTGCTAGATAACCAATTACCCCAAAATTGAGTGGCTTAGAATAACAATAAGCATGTATTCCTCTTAGTTTCTTTAGGCAAGCATTTGGGTGTCAGCTGGGCAATTCTAGCTCAAGGATTCTCATGAAGCTCAGTCAGACATCAGCAGTTTTCTGGAGGCATGAATGGGGCTTGAGTCTCCACTTCACAGTGACTTAATCACATGGCTGTCAAATTGCTGCTGGCTTTTGGCAGAAGCTTCTGTTCTCCCTGTGGGCTTCTCTACAGGAGTATTACAGTGTGCTCACAACACAGTAGTTGACTCCTTCCTGAGTGAGCGATCCGGCAGAACTAAAGCAGAAACTGCAACATGCTTTAGGGCTTAGCTTGGCAGTGCATTCCATATTTGACAATAATGTTCTGTCTCATTTACCTTGTGACAAAGAAACTTTGAGTGGAGCCAGCGCAAGAAAATACCTTACTGCAAGTTCAGGCTGCAGTGAAAGCAACTCTGACTTTCCCCCTTATAATCTTGTAGCTCTTGTGGTTCCCAAGTTATCTATGGGAGAGAAAAAAGTTGAGTGGACCCCTAATAGGCCCCAGTAGAAAAGTTGCGACACAGAACCTAAGACCATTTCTTTGCCTTTTTCCAACCTCAGTGTCCTTGCAGTTCTGCCAACTCTCCTGACAAACTCTCCATTTGTCTTTGCACTTGCTATTTCCTCTGCCTGAAATACTCTGTCATCATAGATCTTGGTTCTCTTTCTTGTCTCTGCTTACATGCCACTTTATCATGAGTCAGGGAGAAGGACTCTTTTGAGAATTGCAATCCCCCTCCTCCCTACCCAGTGCACTATGTCCTTTCTCTGCTTTATTTTTCTCCAGGGAATTTAATGTGACACACTATATACTTTATTTGTCTGTTTTTTCTATGGGATCTGCATTAGAATGTAAATTCAGTGATGATATTTGTCAACTTTTAAAAACAACTTTTAAAACCCAGTGTATATAAAACAGTGCCTGCATGTACTAGATACTCAGTACATATTTATTGGGTGGATAAATGCTAGACCCCAAATTGTACCTGCCTAATGAACATCTTCATCTCAACACCTTCAAGACACTAATCATTGATTATCTCTCATGCCCTGTGATAGGCAGAAGAATGGCTCCCCTCCAAAATGTCCATGTTGTAATCTCAGGAACCTGTGATCATAACCTGTGTAGATTACATGGAAAAAGGGGAATTAGGTGTCAGATGAAATCAAGGCTGATAACTAGTGGAATTTAAAATAAGGAGATGATCCCAGAGTAGCTGTGTGGGCTCAGTATCATCACAAGAGTCCTTCAAAGTGGAAGAGGAGCTCCTAATGGTGGTGTGGTGTCAGCAGAACTCAGCTAGCTTTGCTAGCTTTGAAGACAGAGGAAGGGGTGACAAGCCATGGGATGCAGGTAGCCTCCAGAAGCTGGCAAAGACAAGGAAATCGCCCCTCCCAAAGCCTCTGGAAAGGAGAGGAGAGCAGCCTGCTGGTGTCCTGACCGCAGCCCGATGAGACCAACGTTAGACTGCTGACCTACAAAACCAACATCATACATTTGTGTTATTTAAGCCACTACATTTTGTGATAGTTTGTTATGATTGCTATAGAAAACCAATACACTTCCTCCCACTTACTCCTCTTTCCCTTCCTTATTACCAGGGACACAGTTTTATTCAGTGTTCACACTTTCTTTCAGGAGTTTTCTGAATTCCAGTTTTAATGTAGTGGCTTCAGTAAACTTCAGGCTTCAGAATCAGACTCCTCCTCATCTATTCCTATTTCCATAGCTGAAACCAAGCAGGCCTACAGCTTTCAGCCCCGTTTGTGTTTCTGTTCTGTTTCTGATCAACAGAGATGCTAATCTTGTGCTTAAACTAGCTTTGTTTCATAACTTTTTAATGTCAGCTTCCCTTCTTCATATATTACCAAGTTTTATCCATTATGCTCCTAAAATGCCTGTGGAATTTGCCCCTCTCTGACACTGTCCCAGCTAGTGCTCCAGGTGAAGCCCTATGCATGGTTTCAGGAAGATGACAGTAACTTCCCAGCTGCCCTAGCTGCTTCCAGGCTTTGTCACTTAAATCACTGTCCTTACTACGTACTGCCAGTTATCATTACAAAACATAAAGGTGATGTTACCACTTCCTGTTCAAAAATCTCACCCAGCTCCTCTCACATTTAGAATAAAGGTGAGAGTGTTATGAACCAAGTAGTATTAAGGCCATAGGCTCTGAGGTCAAATCACCTGTGCTCTGAACCTTGTCTCAGCACAGGTTCTGGGTCAGAATATCTGGGTTTGCATCCTAGTTTTTCCATTTACTGCATGACCCACAGCAAAGGCCTTATTGTTCTGAGATCATTGTAATACTTACTTCAGAACTGTGAGTTCTGTATTTAATACATGTAAAGAGCTTAATATGGTGGCACAAAATGGGATTAGTGAATATTAGCTGCTATAATTATGTGAAAGCATTCAATGTTCATAAGATTCTGGCTTTCAGTACCAACCTGCTCAGGCTGTCATAACAAAATGCCTGAGAGTGGGTGGCTTAAACAACAGAAATTAATTTTCTCACAGTTCTGGAGGCTTTAAGTACAAGATCAAGGTGCCATCCAGGTTGGGTAATGGTGAGATCGCTCTCCTAGGGTCAGTCCAGCTGCCTTCTCACTCTGTCCCCACATGACCTTTTGTCTGTGTGCATGTGGAATGAGAGAGATCTCTGGTGTCTCTTCCTCTTCTTAGTAGGACACCATTCCTGTTGGATGATGGCCCTGTCTTTATGACCTCATTTGACTTTAATTACCTCTGTGAAGGCCTATCTCCAAATACAGTGACACTGGCTTCAGCATACAGATTTGGAGGGGACAAAATTCAGTTTATGCCACCCTAACTTGACATTCCTGGCTCATCTCTCTCTGGTGACACAAATGCCAGGCTCCCGTCACAGTAGTATTTCATGCCTGAAATACATATCCTCTCTTTTTTCTCTAAATTCTACCCTGTTCAAATGCAGCAATAACACATCTGCCACCGTTGCTCCTGTGGTACTTTGTTCAAACCATTATTATAGCTGACATAAGAGTAGTATTTTTCACTCTGCCCATTTCTTTTACATACAATGCTCTGTGTTAAATCCATAATCTTTATGTGATGTAATAATTAAGTTTATTTTATGAATGTGGCAACTGAGCCTCAAAGAGGTTGTTTATTCATTCTGTTGAAATTGAACACATTAAAAAATATAGATGCTGGTACCATTCACTGATTCTGAAACACTGAAAGGGGAGCAGGTTTTATGTAAAAAGATGTTGGATTTGGCACATACTGAGATTGAGGGGCCTATAATACATCCAAGTGTGCAAACATTGTATACTCATTTCAAATAGGCAGTCTTGGATTATGTTACATGTTGGGATCTGATCTTCTCACTTCATAATATTTACACAAGTTGTAAGTGACAAATAACCTATTTTGTTCTATGTGCTAGTGAAGAATAATGCTAAATTGTTTACTCTGGGTACTTACTCAACATTCTTTTTCTTCCCACTCTTTCCATATATTTTAACTTCCAAACAGCTAGCTTTTAAAATGATAGAAGTGGGAAGGATCTGAAGTGAATGGGATCTTAGATTATATGAATGTAATATTCTTAATTTATAACATTGTATAGAGCTATTTAAGTGAATCTTGCAAGAGCACAGTTAGTACTCAAAGAAGAATTAACATCTGGATTTTCTGATTCCAGTCAAATGCCTATTCGATTATACCAGTGATTCCTAAGCAGTAGTGTGCAGAACATAAACGATGTGGGAAGCTCAGTGCATAAAATGATTCAAATGTGTCTCCTAACCCTGAACACCATCCCCTTTCTTGCAGAGTTACAGTGAACAATTTGCTTAACTTTACATAACACGCCCTTAATGACAGAACCCCTTCTCCACCCTGTATGAGTACCAGTAGGAAATGCTTTGGGCATTAATGCCCCATGCCATAGTGGAGTATGACAACCGTGGATTTAAAAGGAACTTGGTGTGCTTGGTAGGAAAATTATCTTGCTGAGATAAGGCTAGGATGACACAAAGGGAAGAGTTTCACTTGTTTGCCATTCCTAATGTAGGGTGGTTTTTGAAAGATTTGTTTTCTCCTAGATAAGTGGTGCTACAAATATACTAACTTAGGGGTGAAGGCCTTCAGACTGGAGAATTGTCCTTTTCTTTTCATGTTGGTTGCTGGGAACCAGGTAATGAAGCTGTTGTGCTTTTATTTGACAGGGAAATTTTGGGAAAGACAGGAAAATAATTAAACACAGTTAGGGTTTGATAATGGGTAATTGATTCTCTTGCTGTCAAATAGTAAAAAGATGGCCAAAAAGAATTAATCATGATGGAAATCTCAGCCCCATTTTATGGAAGTGCCCTGACTTGAATTTGAAAGAAAGAGAATCACTACTAATACAACTTACATATGAATAGGAAGTGTCAAATTTTTAGGACTCTCTTTTTGGGCAGAAGCTCATTCATGCAACCTATGTACATCTCAATGATACATGTCAATTTAATCAAAACCATAAGTGGTCCTAAGGAAAAAAATGCTAAAATATGGAGCAATATAAATACTTCAAAGAAAATTTACCTAAATTTCAAGTCATTATAATAAGAGAAGGCATTATCGTCCTGTACCAGATACAAATGCAACAAACTTGACTGCTTCTAATATTTATTTTTTATATATAATAACTGAATAAGAAAAATCTTAATATTAATTTGCATTTCTATTGTAGTTTAAGCAAGTTCACAATTTAAATGTTATAACTAATGAATAATTAGACAACATAAATAATTTAACATTAATCAAATATTCCTTGTTAAAACTGTGTTCTAATTAAAAATTTAAAGCATTGCAAATAAAGAATATAACATAAAGGGGGAAAGGACATACATAGCAATATCTGTCCAAGATTTTTCCAGCTTCACTGTAGCTGGAAACTAAGAAAAATCACAGATCAGGAAATACTCCACTTAAAAAAACACCTTTTGAAAGTATAGCTCTTGCTCCATATCTATAGTTAATCAAATCCATTATTATTATGTATATATTAATGGTGGAAAGGAAACAAATGTGATATAGTGTTACATATACTATACCATTATATTTCCACACATTAATGGAAAGAAAACACATGTAGCAAACATCTTTAAACTCAGAGGTCTGCCACTTTACGGGCCTCCAGGAACATAGACCCTCCCTGTCTTTCAGGAAGTGAAATAGTTACATAAATAGTAAACCCTCATGCAAATATCAGATATTTAGGTGGACCCATCAGTACCACTTCCCCTGTTCCCTCACTTGCTGAAAGCTAGTTAAATCTTAAGTTCCAGGGCAGGTAAGTTCATTCCTTCTACTTACTAAAGCCCAGCAATGTTCAAGGCTCCCTCCCTACTAGGTACTATGAATAAGACCCATCTTTGGCTTCCATGCATTTATATTCCAGGAGAAGAATAAATAGTTCTTGGCAAATATAAGGATCAGAGTAATTGTCATAAGCCAATTACAGGTAAGGCACTATGAAATTTCAGAAGGTAAAAATTTTACTTTAGATTTGAATGACTGGAGAAAGCTTTATTACAAAGTGGCATTTACACTGTTTTGAAGAATGGGTACGATTTAGTTTGCAAAAATAGCATTAAGGGTATTCCAAAAGGAATACAAATTAGGAGGAAGACTATGGATATGGTTCAGACTCGAACCAATTCCTTTGAACTAAAGCAAAGGTTGCTGAATTCACAAAGGATAAATTAGTAAAAGCTCTTATTTGCAACCTGGAAAGAATCCCATCAGATTTTGCCCTTTTGTTTCACATTCAAAGGTCAGCCAATGTAGCGCAAATAGAAGTTTCACACAAATCAAACTGAATGCTTGTCGATGAAAACTAGACTTTGGTCTAGATTTTGCTTACACGGCCCTACAGTCTAAAAAATTGGAAACAGAAACATTCTACCATTTATAAACAGGCTGCTTTGAATGTTTTCCTATAAACAGCTTTGTAATTCTTCATCACACCTGGTATAGACATTTCTAATGCGCGTTACCCCACGCTCTTCTGTTGTTTTTAATAGTTGGTTCATATGATTTTTCAAGGCATAGAGGCTGACAGACCTTTAACTTATTGGAGCCTCTCTACACATACATGGATGTCCCCTCAGTGAGATTCAACCACTGCCTTACAGTTGCAGTTTCGCATAATTAATATTACCAATTTTAATAGGCTATATTCTAGGTCCCAGGGCTTGGGCCTCAGAGCCTCCGGCGAAGACCAAAACAGTGCGCGCGGAGACGAGGTGTTTCGAGAAGACAGAACTACGCCGAAGTCCGCGCAAGGCGGCGAGCCCGCCAGGGCTAACGCTACCACCTGCCCAGGAACCAGGGAAAGGCGCCCAGTGGCCAGCCGCTCGCACGGCGGCCCGCAGGTCTTCCCGCCCCCACTTCCGCTTCCGGGGAGGTGACGCCCGGGCCCTTCGGCTGTGGGGGCCGTGGCGAATGGGAAGCCGGAAGTGACCACGGCACTTCCGGGACGGGAAACTCCTTGCGGTCGCTGCAGCCCGGTTTGACAGGCGCGGTCCCTGCGAATAGATCTCTCCTTTCGCCTTCCTCTGGTCTAACCTCCACACTCATTTGCAGCTGCAGTCCTGCAACTCCTGTCTCCGAAGCCGCCCCTTCCCCATGTTCCGGGGCAGGTGTCCTGAAAGCGAAGACCCTCTTGCCGGTACCCCATTATGTCCGAACTGGCTAAAGAGCTGGTGGAGCTGGTGTGGGGCACCAAGAGCAGCCCCGGTCTCTCTGACACCATTTTCTGCCGCTGGACACAAGGTACCCCGGTTGGGCTCTCGCTTCCAGCCGCCGCGTTCTTTCCCTGCGAGTGTGTGTCTGTGACGCCTCCGGCGCCAGTCCCCTCGCGCGTCCCGCACTCTGTCCCAGGTCCCAGGCTCGGCTCAGGACTCCATACTAGCACCCTGCCGCCCTTGCGGGGACAGGTTGAGTAGGAGAGTGGTTGCTGTCCCCTAAAGCCCGCAGGCCTCTGCCATTGCTTAGGCGGCCGTCCGGCTGGGTGGGAGAAGAGGTGGTTGCTGGGCTGCGGTGTGGACGATGAGGGTGTGCCCTGTGCTCCGGGGTCAGTTTCTCAGGACGTGCTGTGGCCGCGGATCTTCACTTCCTAACAAAGCTTCATGTTATTGCCGTTTGGTCTAATCTGGAGAGAGAGAAGCCCATAGGAAAGTCAAAGTGGCTAATAGAAAGTAGTTTTGTTTTTTGTATTTTAGTTAGGTGATTAGGAGTGGCACTCGGTGCATACATAAGGTGTCGTTTGCTACGAAGTGTTCTCTTGACCCAAAGTATCCCCGGGTTTGAGATGGTTTACTGTTACAGTTAAAAGAAATATGGACAATAGCCCTTCCTGTGCCAGTCTACCCAGACAGTCTTTTGACTTAGATAAGAAATTTTATTAACACGAATAATAATGAACTTAAAATGATCATTTATTGTACGTGCGCTGTGCCAGATCTGAGCTGGGCACTTTTTACTAGTAATTATCACTTGGTCTTAAGTTTTAATACTACAACACACACATTACTTAAGACTGGTGAAGTTAAGTGAGGTCAGGAGCATAGTCTTTGGAGTCAGAAGGACTGGTAATGTATGTATGGAAAACATCACAGGTCAATAAGGAATAGCTATTTATTACTACTATTATTAAAACGTGTTGGATAATACCTATTCTCAAAGAAGTCGGGGAAATTTTAGCATAGTAAATCTAAGTCTCTAGTGTATTCATAATGTGTATTTTGTAACAAAAATTAAGGGTTTAAATTTCCTCCCTCCCCCCAGATATGTCTCTTTTAAGAGCTGGTAAAATTAGACTCATAATGTATTACAGTCAGTTCGGTTATTTAGTCTGTCACTCTTGTTTTGCAGATGAAAAATATGAGTCATGAAGGCTATATCACCAGACCAGAGGTGCACAGATTGATAGAATTGGGAGTGAATTCCAAGTCTCCCAATTCCTAAAACATCTCTGTTCTCATTATTTTCCTTTGACTTTCTAAACCCTACATGCAGTTAGTTTGGCTCTCACACATTTGATTATGTCACATAACTAATATCTTCTGAAATCTTGGACATCTGCATTTGCAGTTCTTATGTTACAATTTACTTTCCCTTTTGACTTATTTATGCTAATAGTGAACAGCCCTAAAATATCCAAGATGGATTAAGGATTAAGAAAAAGTTTACTTCCCTTGTAATTAGTCAGCATTAATTAAGCATTTACAACATATGGTAAGGTAATATTCAGCCTCATTTATGTTCATACTGTGGTGGAGATTCAAGAAGCATTCAGAGAGGCAGTACTAGTAATGGTTAAGAGCAGGCTTTGGAATAGGTGTACTTGGGTTGTAGGTTGAAGGTATTTAACTTATTTAAGCCTCAGTTTCCTTCTCTGTAAAGTGCAGATAATAGTAGTGTCAACCTTACAGGGTTGTTGTGAGGATTAAAAGCATGTAGATATGTTCAGGCACTTAGCACAATATCTGACACATAGTAACTCTTAAGAAAGTGGTAGCTAAATTTAAAAAGCATTTAACTGTAGACTAAGACAAAGATCACTCTCTTGCTGTGCCCTGACAATTATGAGAAATAATTGTTTATTTGGTGGGTAATCATTATTTAAGATAGAACCTTATAATGATGTATGAGATTGCTCTGCTACCGTTTAGTCATACCCTTAACAAGATTCAGTCAATAACATGTTAAAATAAAGGACTTGTTTCTTTTTTTGTTTTCAGAGTGCAGTTATATTATAGATGTGTTTTCTTCAACGTTGTATATTGAAAGATTTTAAGGCAACCAAATACATATTTTTAAGTAATCACTTCTAAATCAGAGAGATGTTGTTTTGGTTTTGCTCTGTTAATTGCTGTATTCATTTATTCATTCTTAGAGGCAGGAGCCATTGCTCAAGATTGCTTTGGCAGGCATGTGGGATTCTGATTCGGAACAGGCTCAAGGCACGGCTATACTGCACTTGGGTTACTGCATTCATAATGTGACATCCACTTTGGCTTTATTTCATAGTCTTTTGCTCTCCTTTGAATTGACAACTGTAATCTCATTAGTCTTTTGGAAGTAAATTATAGGTGTAAGATATTTGGGATAAGTATAAAGTTATGTCTAGGGATATTCCATTGATGAAACTATATTGATTGATCATGTTACATTTTTTTGGTATGTTACAGCAATAAGCTGCAGGAGTTGACATGCCACAGCACATAGTTGGGTTTTTTTTTTCTCTTTTAATTGATTGGACAGTTGTAGCTAATATGTTAAAGCAGTAAGCCACAGAAGTGGCACATAGTTATTTTCATTCATTTGGTCATTTGGACAGTTTTAGATCATTGTTTTCTGCAAATCCTTTTTCTTTAAAAAAAAGTAGATATTGTTTTCTGGGTTTTTTTCTTTTTTGCCAGTTTTTATTTTAAAGGCAGTAAGTTGTATAGTTTGAAGGTTTGAAGTTGTTATTTTCTTCAATTTGGAAATTTACTCTTTACTGGTGCCTGCTTCCCTTCTGCTCAGTTACCTATAATACCTTTTAAAGCATAAATTTTCTACCCCTTTATACATAAGTAACCATTTTCCCTCCCATCTCTTCTTAGCACAAAGTACAACAGTTCCAGGCTTCTGCAGCTTGGACTTGATAGGGTGGGAGGGAAGACATAAGAAAATAAACATAATATAGTATAACTTAAGTATATATGATAGTTATAAGGTAGAGAAATAGGAAATTATAGGATGGGGTAGCGTGGATAGGCCTCATTTTAAATGAGATTTGAGCAAACACTTGAAGTATCTGAGTTAGTCTTGCAGATATATGAAGCTAATGTTCTAGGCAGAGAGAATGGCCATTTGAAACGACTTAATGAAAAATGTGCCTGGCTTTTTGTTCAAGGAACAGGAAGAAGGTTAGTTCAGTTGGAAGGGAGATGAAGGAAAGGGAGAGTTGTAAAAGATGATGTAAGAAATAATTTTATAATATAGTCCAAATCATATAAGTCTGTATAGACCATGGTCAGTACTTTGGCTTTTATTTTGAATGAATTGAAAGGTTGGTTATTGGAATGTTTGGAGTAGAGGAGAGACATGATGTGACAAATGTTGAAGCATCCGTCTGCTGCTGTGTGGGATGATCAATTGTATTGTGTCGAGACAGCAAGATCAAGGGAGACAGCTGCAGTAATCCAGGACAGATGCGGTGGCTAGGACCAGGATGGCGGCAGTGGAGATAGTAAGGCGTGGTCAGGTCAACCACATGGCAACCAAACCAAAGTAAGAGTCATCTAGTTCTAGAAGAAGTAAAATAGTAACTTTATTATAACTGAAAATGTGTGACTTAATGGGAACTTGTTTTCTTTTCAGTATTGATTGTCTAGCTTGGTATGTAGCAAACTTTCTGTGTAGGGGACAGTGGCCTTTGTTGTCCGTCTCTCAGTATCAGCACTCAGCTGTGCTCTTGCCGCAGACGCAGCCCTGCACGGTATGGGTGTGGCTGTTCCAAACTGCACTTACAAAAACAGGCCAACCCCTTACTGAGATTCTAGAGAAACCGTTTTTTCCTTTTTTATTCACCCCTTCCTCCAAGCTCTAAGTTATTTTATTGCTTTACCTAAACATTAACCAGAAAAGGAAAAGCCCAATTTTGTTATTTGTACCAGTTCATTGTATTTTCTTGGTGGGGGACTGGGGGAAGGTGGAGCTTTAGATGATCAAAATTACAGAGTTTTGGACTTTCAGTGTAGAATAATTCCTGTTACATAAAAGGAACAGATGAGATTTAACAAATAACTTAGAGGAAGTGAGGGATCAATTAAAATATGAGTATAAAATATATTTTGGAGTTAATACATTTGGATTAAAGTTTGAAAGTATGTTTGGATATTTATTTTAATAAGATTTAACATTTTACCAAAGCAATAAAACCATCGGTATTTAATTTTTCTACTGAAGTGAAGGCGAGTTAATACTGTGGATCATACATATCACTTCAGAGGTAGTTGTTGTCGGAAGCCTTTTGTTTCTCTCAAGTATAGATTTTTCTTTCTCCAACCTACCTAAGTCATAATCCATCTAAAATCCAGTTTTATTAAATTTAATTTGTAAACTGATATGACAAAGTTAATTTCTTAGTATTTTGAATATATGTAATGTGTTTTTTAGTTCAGAGTATCTGTCATAATATCTTATATTTGTATTATGCTGTACAGTGTTTAAAAATCTTATGTAATCCTTGCAACAACCCTGCAAGTATAACAATAGATAAATAGAGTTATCCTCATTTTATAGATGAGGAAACAAAGGCCCAGCTCAGATTTGACTCAGTCAGTATCTAGTCATGACAAACCAGGTCGTGGTTTGGGTCTCTGTTTACATGGAAAGCTAGAATTATACAGAGAGCAGAATCTGTCAAACTGGCTTGAATAATGTACATATGCACAGTAAGTTATGAAAATAAAAGACTGAAAATTGCAAAGGTGTTCATGGCTTAGGTATAAATTAATTATGAGCTATAAAATTGAGAAAGACTCCTGTGTCTGTAGTACTGTGGAATATGATACAAAAGTGTATACTTATGCTTTAGATGGCTAATTTTGAATCTAATTAAAAAAAAGCAGCCATTTTGTTAATGGCTTTTAAAACCATTTTTTAAAGTTAAGTGAATTCATTTTAAAACCAGAAAACAATTTGAATATGAAAACACTTGATAAGAAAAATAACTCTGTGTTCTAAAATATTAAAACTCAAGTAAAACCTTGCTATAAAAGGGAAAGCCTCTTTAGCATAGTCCTCTATTTTAGGATGCAATATTTAATTTCAATTTAGCTGACTTTATGTCATTTTAAGATGTCATAGCCTTTGTTCATTATCAAATAACACACTAAAATATACATACCTATAAGTCAACACAATTTGACATAAAGCAGAACTGCCTAGAATTCTCTCCTTGGGGTTTTTATATCTAAAGTAAAAAAGCAACTCACTGTAGTGCACTAGAAACCATAAGCTCCACCCTTGAATCTTGAAAATTGCATTACATTATTAGTAATTTTAAGGAGGACAAGAATCCATTACTGATTCATATTCATTATGTACCCTGGAAGTTTGACAAGAGCCTGGTGTCACCTCTGCACTTAGGTTTAACACTAAGGACCCTTTCCTTATTCCCAGGAGGAGAAGAGAGAGACAAAGAGTGGAGGAGGCCTCTTGGCCTCACCTCTTGTTCCTAGATTTGGCTGTCTTGACATGATAACCAGCACCCTTAGTTCTCATTTGCCCTTATTAAATTTGTCCTGCCCACCTTACCTATTCTAATGCTCCATTTAGCCTGTCTGTTTCTGTTTCTCCCAGGCTGCTGTGTATTGCTACAGGAAATGGTGGTCAGCAATACAAATGTAGGAATTAGACCTTATCTGAGCCCTCACTGTTCTCTTAGTTCCTTATCTTGTCAGTTTTTCTTACATTTTTTCAGAATAAATGCCCTCCTCAATTCTCTACTTCCCTCATTCCCCTCATGCTCAATCAATAACTTCCTTCGCTTCCTCTTTGTCTATATATTTAACTTTGAAGCCTGTTAAGATTTACTTCTCCTAGGCCAGTGGCTCTCAAGTTTTTTGAATTCAGGACTCCATTACACTCTAAAAAGTTATTAAAGACTTCAGTATGAAAAATTCTTAAAAATTGGGACCTGGGACATTGTTTTAAATTTTTTGTACATCTCTTTAATGTCTAGTTCATTAGAAAACAGCTGAATTCTCACAGTTACTCTTCCATTCATTCTGTTGTGTTATGTTGTTTTAGTTGAAGCATATGCAGAAAATCCAGCCTCACACAGATAGGTAATTGGTAAGGTAGGAGTATTGTAACAGCCTTTTCCGATAATTCTGGATATTCTTTGATACTACACCAAAACTGAACATGTAGTAGTTTCTTAGAGGTTAGTTGCAATGTGGAATCTGAAGCCACACCAACAAACTTTTTGTGCTCTGTTAAATTGAAACCCCTTGGTTTATCTTGTATTTTCAATGGTCTTTTACCCATGCTTTAATTTCTAACAGCATGCATTGGTCATTTGGAAGTTATTGGTCTGCTCATATCCGCAGATCATCAGAATGTTAACACATTTTGTTTTACAATATAAAAATTCACATTTATTAACCATCACTATTGATCTCAGAACAATCTCTGTCTCTGACAAAAAGTAATATAATTACAGATTATGATAAATACTAGTTGTGCTGGGGGAAGATATGAGAGACTTACTTATATAGGCTTGTCAAGGATTATCTCTGAGCAGTGAATATGTAAACTGAGTCCTTAAGAATGAAAAGGATTCAGCTTTTCTAGGAGAGAAGGGGAAATGCATCAGAGGGAACAAAGAGCATTAAGGCTAAAGTAAATACCTTGGGATGTTCTAGAGGCTTCAGGTCTCTGTAGATGATGAAGGTAAGCGTGAATTGAGGGAAGACGAGATTGATAGGTCCCAGGGTCTTTCAGGCCATGAAAAGGAGTTTGGGTTTCATTCTAATTGCAGTGAGAAGCCATTGAAATGTTTTAAGCAGACTGTGACAAAATCTGATTTCCAAGTCTAAAATATTCCTCTGCTAACTCTATAGTGAACAAATAAAGCGGGGGGAGGCAAGGGGGAAGGAATGGGGAGATCTGGTTGGAAGCTCTTAACAGGGTTCTAGGTAAGAGCTGATGGTGGTTCAAACTGCAAGGTAGACTAAAGATGGGTTAGAAATGGATGCAAGGTATGTTTTGGAGCCTTGAACCAAAGGACCTTACCTTAAAGCAAAGCCTGAAAGATAAGATGGAGGTTTTCAGACAGAAGGTTAGCAAGTGTTTCAAGTGGAGGGAACAACATGTTCAAAAGGTAAAAAAAAAAAACAGGGAGAAAATGGGTATTTGAGGATCTGGAAGAAGCTCAGCATGCCAGGAGTGTAAGGAGGGAAAGTGGTAAAGGATAAGGTAGGCGATTTAGGCAGAAGCTGACTGATCGTACAGGGCCATGTTAAGGAATTTAGACTTTATGTCTGGAGTTCTGATCTGGGCTCTCTGTGGGAATTACCTGATTATAACCAGCAATTGAATGGAGTTACCCAGGGTCAATGTATACAGTGAGGATCACATAGATCCTAATGCCAAGACCTGAGGAACATTAACATTGAAAAGTAGTTGATCAAAGAGACTGAGAAGAAATAGGGAAGGAAAATTTGGAACAAGAGGGACCAATAAAGCCAAGGGACAAAGATTTTTTAGAACTCAGTGGTTAGCATTTCAGGTGATCCTCTGGGAGATTAAATAGGAAAATACTTGAGAAATAACCAGTACTGGTCATTGATGAAGTTGGTGAATGAGTTGGTATAGTCACTGTTTGAAAACCAGATTATCAATGGTTGACTAAATTGTGAGGTAAGGAAATTGAGACGGTGCCTATAAATAACTAGGTAGGCTTAGAGAGTGGTGGATGGAGTTTTGGTGGAATATTTCCTATGGTCAAATGATGTTTTCCTTTTTTATTAAGACTTTACTTTTTCAGAAGAGTTTTAGGTTCACAGCAAAACTGTGGTGAGTGTACGGAGATCCCCCATGCACATCTTGTTCCCACAACATGATAGCCTCCTCTGTTATCTCTATCCCCCCACCAGATGGGACATTTGTTACAATTAATGAACCTACATTGACATATCGTCATCCTTAGTTTACATTAAGTTTATTCTTTGTGGTGTGCATTCTGTGGGTTTGGGCAAATGTACAGTGACATGGAGCAATTATGGTATCATATTTGTATCATGGTATCACTGCCTTAACTACCCTCTGTGCTCTGTGTATTCATCCCTCATTCCCCTCCTCCCACCCCTGGCAATACCTGACCTTTTTACTGACTCCATATAGTAATATCGTAGAATTGGGATCATACACCATGTAGCCTTTTATATTGGTTTCTTCATTTAGTAATGTGCATTTAAGTTTCCTCCATGGCTTTTCGAGGCTTACAAGCTCATTTCTTTTTAGTGCTGAATAATGTTCCTTTCTCTAGATGTACCACAGTTCATTTATCCATTTACATACTGAAGGACATTTTGGTTGCTTCTGAGTTTTGGCGGTTATGACTAAAGGTGCTATAAGCATGTGTGTACAGGTTTTTATGTTAATACAAGTTTTCAACTCCTTTGAGTAAATGCCAAGGAGGTTTTGGTGGAATCTTCAGAAGGATTTTTTTTTGTTTTGTTTTTAAATATGTGAAATATATGTTTAAATACTGTTTGAAAGAAGAGAGATCAAAAGGTAAAGAGAGAGGAAGTGGGGTGGAATGGAATCATTCTACACCGTTTCTTATCTCACTTTCTATCACCTAGTGTCTCAAGCCAGAAACTTCAAGCTCAGCTCTAATTTCTTTTGTATGAAGCCTTTGCCTCACTTGCACATGCTCAGCAAATCTTAATTTTTACCTCATAAATATTGTTTGGATATAGTTTCTTCTCTCCACACTATTGTCAGTTTTATTAGGTTGGCACCATCTTTATAAGGCTGTTGAAACAATCTCATCCCCATTCTGGTCTTTCAAAAAAGAAAAAAAAAGCAGCATAATCATATTACTGCTCTAATTAGTACTTGTCATGGTTGGCCCTTCCCAGTGTCAACCTCTTGTCAGCTTCCTTCCTCCCATTTACTGTCTCCCTCATCTTACATCCATTCTACCCTTCAGCTATGCTGAATATCCCTCTTATCCATAAACTTGCCCTGTTCTTACTGAATCTTTTTCCTTTAATAAAGTTGTTTGCTTTATCTGAAAGTCATTTTCCTACCCTTGCCTCTCTGGCAAATTCCTATTCAAGATCAGCCTCAAAGTCGTCTGTTAAGATTCGACTCAGGCAGTGTAAGTCACTCCTTTTATATTCACAGCATTGTCTTCATAATTCTGTTGTAATATTCATTTATTCCTTTATTTTAGTAACTGTTCATATGTCTGTCTTTACCTGGACCGTTGACTCCTCCAGACCAGGGACTTTGTCATTTATGCATATACCCTGGGTGCTCGGATGTTCATTAGATGTTTGTTGGATGAATGACTAATTATAACCATTACTGGAACTTTACATATTCTTAACATGTAGGAATTGGATGTGATCATTTTAAGGATAAGTACACTGACACCTAGAGAAGTGAAATGATTTCCTGTAGGTTATACAGATAGTAAATCACTTCTCCTGATTTATGGCCAGTGCTCTCTGCGGGAACTTCTAGCCACTCCCTGTCAGTACTGATTGGGTAATATCTAAATTAAGATAGAGCCAAATAGAGCCAGCCTGTGCACATTCACTGTCTATGATGCCATTTAATTTTAGCTTATAGAATGTGACTCAGATTAGAGTGGGGAAAGATATTGTATAGAAGGCATCCTAAAAATTCTGTTTGAATTCAGTAAATAGACTAGTCTTCCTTCAATTAAATTAAATTATGTAAAAGTCAGATTTAGCATCCTTTTACGAAAGGACACACTTTATCCCCCTAGTCCACTTAGCGGGGTCCTTGAGTACAAAATCCGGTGTGTATGTGTTTTATAAGTTCCATACCTTTTTTCAGAGGGTCCCTTGATCCCCCCAAAAGTTAAGAACCATGGTGCCTGATGGACTTGAATATATTTTGCTGTTATGATAAGTGATCTTTCTCAAAGTGAAAGTACATTAAAAAAATTTTTAGCTGCTACTTGAATTATATTTTTAATCTTTGCTACTTGCTTTCATTTTTAGGGTTTGTGTTTAGTGAATCAGAGGGATCTGCATTAGAACAGTTTGAAGGTGGCCCCTGTGCTGTTATTGCACCTGTTCAGGTAACATAGACTACTTTACCAACTCCTTAGGGGGACGCGTTCACACGTTTCATATTTGACTTTTTTTTTCTAGTATCTATACTCTATGTAATGAGGCCTTATCAGTTACGTCTTAACTTCCATTCATACAAGTTGCCATAAACATCCAAAATAAAAATGAATTTAGGCCTTGAATAGGTTACATAGCACTAGCCTTTTGACTTATCTTTATCTTCAAGAAACCATAATAGGTATTCCCTGGCTTTCAGAAAATTAAGAATTAATTATCATAACATCTTAATACAACAGTCCTGTTGAGTAATAACATTTTATGCTCTACATAGGAACATCATAGTAATGGTATTATTTTCATCTGTTCTGTCTATAAAAATAATTTTCCTAAAAAGTTGGAGATGAGATAACATTTTCATGGCCTAAAACTATAAACTTTTAAAATAAGTTCTCAGTATACACCATTTTAGGCTATAGCATTAGCCTTTAAGATAAAATTAGTAGCACTTGATTTCAAACAGAATTTCCAAAATAAAAAAAGGTTTTTTCTTTGCACAAAAGATAGGGTTAATCTTAATGTATATATATGAATATATGTATTTGATTTTGGATCTTGATGTGTTATATATTTGAATATCAAAGGCTGATTTGCTATAAATGGTTCTGTTGTTAAAATCAAGAATTTAATTTTCACTTTATTATAATACTTAAAATGTCTGAACAGAATTGTTATAAAAGAAACTGCAATGTATTATGTTTTAATCAGCACATTTTGAAAATACAAAATAAATAAATCAGCACATTTATTCATTGGGCATAAAGAATGCATTCCTGAACTGTTAGCTGTGAAGTAAATTTGTGTGTCAAACCTTATACCACATACTATAATTATATTACTTATGTTACACATACAATAATACTTATATTATTAAATTACAAATGTATTTCTCTGGAGGAAAAAAATCTCCTTTCATGGTTGATACCAAAATATATCCTTTGTAAGTCATTATTTTATTTTTGTAAAGGATAAAGTTGATATTTACATCAGTAGAATTTTTTAAAAGTAAAGAAAAATTTGGATGTTTGAGTTTTGCCTGGGAGTTACTGATATAAAGAATAAAATTTAACTATTGATCAGTAATTAGAGCTGTTTTGCTGAGTAACTGGGGCAGATTTTGGTTGCTAGTAGAAATCTTATTATCTGAACTTGAAGAGTTCTTGTCCATATGCAAATTAGATTATATTACCTCTGTCCACCTTGGGCCATAATAGTACCATAGAGTTTTTATTGAAAGTCCTTGAATGTATCTAAATGCAAGATAAACTACAGGAGTTTACCATTTTATAAAATTAAGTATATTTCCACAGTGATAGTTATTTTTCCAAGTGGGGCTGCTACGTAAAAAGGATGATTGTAATGTTCAAAATACTGATGAATCTTTGAGGTTTAGTTTATAGTCACATAAATCTTTTCAATCACAGAATAATTTTTTTAAATATTTCAGTGTGAAAGTCAAAGCTGAAGCATTAAAAGTAATGAAGGAAAATTAGTAAATCTGGATATTAAAACTTTTTTAAACCATGAAAACTAGAACACACCACTATTGCTAGAAGAACAGGCATTTATGGAACCAGACAGATAATACAGTAGTAGAACACTTACATATAATAGTTTACCAAGTATTTATTACATACCATAATAAAGAAGGAGCTACTAATTGTAAAATTAAATGACATTTAATAAATGTCACTCATACAAAACTGGTTGGCAATTTGAGGGGGAAAATGAATTTAGATCATCTTTTACCATATACCAAATATATTCTTGACAAAATATTTAACCACAGAAAAACTAAAAATAATGTATTGTCACCCCTCTAAGAGAAGGGATGAGTTCTAATAAGCTCAGAAGAATATTTGCAATGAACATTAGCAATAAACGGATATTGTCTTTCTTCTGCAAAGAACTTGTACAAATTGGGTAGAAAAACATGGAGACCCCCGTTGTGAAAATGGGCCTATATATGCAGTCAGAATAGGTGGAATGAAGGCAGACAACCAAAGAATCAGTGTGAGTCCAAGAAATCTAAGAAAATGCAATTAAAAGTGTAACCAGATTCTATTGCTTGCTTTTTCTAATCATTAAGTATACAATACAGTTGGCTGCTGGACAACATGGGTTTGAATTGCATAGGTCCACTTAACATGTGAATTATCTTCAATAACTATATTGGAAATTTTTTGTAGATTTGCAACAATTTGAAAAAACCTTTTCTCCAGCTTACTTTATTGTAATAATACATTATATAATACATATATAGAATACATGTTAACTGTTTATGTTATCAGAAAGGCTTCCAGTCAAAGTAGGCTATGAGTAGTTAAGTTTTTGGGGAGTCAAAGTTACATGCAGGTTTTTGGCTGTGCAGGGGGTCAGCACCCCTAACACTGCATTGTTTAAGAGTCAGCTGTTACTGCCCGTGCCTATAGGGTAGGATGAAGCTGGCACACTCATTTATCACAACGTAGTACAAATTTGTACTTTGATTTGGGGACAGAATGTTACATTATAATTGGAACCATTATAGTGCAGATTCTTTGATGCAATAATTGTACTAATGTGAATCTTCCCTAAAGAAATAATCCTTAATATGGAAAAGGTTGTATTCAAGCAGAAGCTTTTATATTTATAGTGGTAAAAAAAATCTAATACACAATAATGTATTTTAGACATAATTATTTAGAAATAATATTTAAGTAAATTAGATAGACACTTAGTGACTAAAATTGTAGTTATGAAGTAGGAAAACAGAAAAATGGAAAACACAATCACATATCCATTATGCTTCTGTCTTGTAATAAAACTTAAAATAGGTATGAAGGAAAGACTGGAAGGAGGTACATAAAATGCTAACAGTGGTTGCCCTAGTGATGAAACAATGGGCACCCACCTCACTTTTCCAAAACATTGTAATGTTGTGTACACTACTCAGTTTTATGGTTGTTGTCGTTTTGGGGAAAAATCAGAAGCACTTGATTGTAGTATTTGTAGATTTCAAGTCTATGAGACTATTATAGAATATTAGTTTTTTGTTAAAATACTTTGAAATAATTTCTTATTAGGTGCCAGGTACGGTGCTAAGTGCATTACATAGATTATCTTTTATAATCCTCACTGCAACCTTTTAAAGTTTGTGCTATTATTATTTTTAGTTAGGAAAGTAGTAGAACAAACCTAGGTCTGTTTGACTAAGCAGTCTTGTTATTTGTACGATCTGCTTTCAAACACATGTAAGAAACACATGTAAGAAACAGTAACCTGTTTTACTTGGAACTGTGCACCAGAGGTTTAGATATGTTAGGTGGAGCATAAGAATCTGCATTTTAAATAAATAAGTCAGCCAACTAGGGTGTAACTAGACCTTGAACTGCACTTTGAGAAGGAAGCATTGTACTACACTGAACTGTTTGCTATCAAATTACCAGTGTAGCATGGTTGACTCACATAGGAAAGATGGAAAAAGATTTTTTTTTTTTGAGCCTTACAGCTTTTCTTGTTAAACCAGAAGATAGGAGCTCCTTGAAATAAAATGGTGACTCTGTGACTCTCACAGTGGTATTCTTATATCAAAATCAGAGCTAATAGAGTAGAATCACTTTTACATGTAGATTTCTTTTCCACCAAGAAATCTAAGAGAAATGTAGATTTGTTCATGTTCTATAAGGCCTTTACTCTATGAATAGAGCAGTAAATTTCTTTACTTTTTCAGTTATATGTCTATTATTTTAAGTCAGTTCTCCTATTTGCCCGAAAATATATAGTATAAAAAAGAATTTTATGGATCTAGAATCACACTTATTCTTAATCAAGTAGCATATTCTGAATAAATATGCTCTTACTATTGAACATGAAGGGTAACTACTTGCAATTTTTATAGCACTCTTCAGAAGATTAGAAAGCAGGTACAAATTAGGTTTTTTTCTGCTTTAAAATAAAAGAATGATGTAAGGTATGTTATAATGCATTCTAATAATTATTGCTTTAATTGTATAAAGGCATTTCTTTTGAAGAAGCTCCTGTTTTCTTCTGAGAAGTCTTCTTGGAGGGATTGCCCAGGTATGACAGCTATCCTTTACAAACTTTTCCTCCACTCTCTATATTACACATAATCTATGCAGCAATCATTGGCAGTGGTTTAATTGCAATTACCTATCTTAAAAAGTAAACTATGGGGTATTTTTTCTTGAGGTTTATCTTTTAAATGTTTGAGAAAGTTTCATGAACAGTGACTCCAAATTTTAAAATATATATTTACAAATTTGGTTTACCTGACCAGGAGGTATAAGACAGCCTAATATAAGGGGAAAACCTTTGGCCTTTTGCTAAATGGTGCATTTCCCAGAACTGTTAAATATTAGCATAACTTAAGGAATAGTCATTTATGTTTGTTTATTCTGTCTTATTTAGTTCTGAGCATGAACTCAGAATTATCTTTGTATTCCTGCATCTAAGAGTACAGTGGCTTATATAATGCAAATAATTTTGAGTTAAATTGCAAATGAAGCTGTCATAGCTTCTGCAATATGATTAGGTCAGAGAGCTATATGGTGCCATCTGATTATAACATGTTTCATTCCACTTGACAGTTTACAAAGGTCTTTCCTTCACTTACATAATTTCATGTGAACCTCACAATAACTTCTGGAATAAGGTAGGCTATGTTATAATCCCAGTTTTGTATTTAAGAGCAAAACAGTTTCTATTACCAAACCAGACCCAGAGAATCTACTAAGGATTTTGAATTTAAGAGTTCAAGTGTCGCTGCCCTGTCTTTTTATTAATTAATAGCTGAAATGCAAAATAACATTAAGTAGAGAAGAAACTAGTCAAAAGATACTATTATGAACATCAACATTTTATTAAAATTTATATTTCTTGCACAAAAATATATTTACTTTGAATAAAATGTATATATATATAGCACTGTCACAAATATTGTAACGTGAGTGACATAGTTCCTCCCTTTAAAGAACTGTAAATCTATTTGGAGAGAGAGAACCCCCTTATAGCATAAAATTTTACACTAGATGTTATGCACATCTTCTCTATCCCCTCTCTTTGAATGTTTCAGAGAGCCATGCTTCTTCAGGAGAGTAATACTGCTTGCAAAGGGGAGGGTGGCTGAGGTTCAGGAGGAATTGTTTGAGGATTTGTGCTATTTTTTATGAAAGTCTAGTACTTGAATCACTGCAATACAGTATCGGTAGTTTCTGTATTACGCAGCATAACCATGATGGCCTCTGCTGATGTAATGGTTTGTATATTGTATGTGCTGATGGTGTTGTCTCATTTTCCTTACCCCTGTGGGACAGGGAAATCAAAGTCAGAAATGAGGAAAAATAGAGATCTCAAGAGACCCTCATGTTGTGCCTGGTTCTGCAGGACAGGAAACCTCATGACCTAAATACTTTATTTATAGCCTAAGAAAGGGGGGTGAGCAGTGTTAGGTTATTGCAAGTGGTATATTCTTTCTCCTAATGTTTATTTATGTACTTTTCAGGATTCTTTTTCTAATTAATGGTAATATTTAATAGTGATGACATTTTAACCTTCAAGCACATTATTTTTCTAAAACATACGATCAGTTGTTTATGGATTTCCCCCCATTTAAAATGCTCCATTTCCATCATTAACACATTCTTAATATTATTATTCATTACAGGATTTTTTTCTTTTCACCGAAAACCATTATAATTTGTACTTTGGTTATTTTTAGAGGAAGAGCGGAAGGAACTCCTTTGTCATACCTTATGTGATATTTTAGAAAGTGCTTGTGACAGCTCTGGGTCATACTGCTTGGTTTCATGGTTGAGAGGAAAGACAACTGAGGAAACTGCTAGTATTTCTGGGAGTCCTGCAGAGTCTAGTTGCCAAGTGGAACATTCTTGTAAGATATATTTTTATTTCCTGAAGTAATTCTTGTATTTTTGGTTTAATGAAACTATTGAAAATGTTTTGAAGAAAAAAAGACATAAAATTTTCATTTCTTGTCTCTTCTTTTAGCTTAAGCTTAATTCATAAGCTTTAGTATTTTTCATTTCCCTTTCAGTTATTTTAGTTACTAGAATATACTACATGTGTTTAATTTTTGCTTTCATTTTGGGGTAAAAAGGAATGCATCTCTTAAACTTTTTTAAAAGTTCTAGTTAACTTCTATTTGATGACAATCTCTTTTGAACTTTAGAACTCTCATTTAGAAAGTCATAAACAATTCGATATACTTTAGTTTCACATGCTTTAATGTTTTCTTTGATATTGAGAGAAAAAAAGGGATTTTTTTTAACACTAGCACATTTTTTCAATATATTTAGTTACTTTCTGGAGCAAAATGGGGACGTTATTCTTTATTGCACATTGTTTCTTTCCCTCCTGAACTTTTTAGACATTGTTATTACTATGTAGGGATTATTTTAAAGTAGTTTTAATTATGCCTTCATTTAAGTTTTTATACTTTGAAGATCTCTTTTTACAAATAAGTAACAGCTATTCTCATTCATAAAAATATACATATGCATTCACATGTATATATTCTGTGGTCTTTAGTCTTTGAAAATTCTTATGTAATTGACCTAAAAACTGTCAGAATGAACTAGTAAAATGGAGACGTGGTGGAAGCTAGATAAAAGAATTGCTTTTCTGTTTTTCTTTTCAGGAATTAATCTTGCTAGTAGGTGGCTTTGATACTTGGTAGTAGTTCTAAGTGCTTACATTGAATAAATAACTTATTCTATATATAATGCATGCTGTTAACTCTCATCTCTGCAGAAATTGTTTTTAAAGAAATTAGATACCTGATTTATAGAAAGCGAATTTCAATTGCTTGTGATATACATCTTGCTTTGTGCATAGGGCTACCTTTGAGGCACTGTTGCCTCCATGGGCTAAAATGTCTCTGTGATGTCAGCATCTTCTCTCTCCTATCTCTGCAGTTACAGTGGCAAATTCTCATAGTAGTACATTGGCAAGGAATAATTTTTAAAATTTAGTTGTATGACATTTCCTCTGCAGGCATTTCAAGCATAGCCTTTCAAAGAGAATTTAACATTTTTTTGAAGAGTTTATAACAGTTGAAGAAAACAAGTGGAAAATATTCACAAGGATGACAGTCACAAATATCATTAAGATTGATTTTAAAATACTTTCCAGGTTTTACCGGGTTGAATGTAAGCATGTTTAATAGATCCATGTAGGATATTAAAATTTTAACAGGGGAATAGTCGTACTAATTAAAAGTTGTTTTAAAAGATATGTGCTTAAAGCCAATCTATATATTAATATGTAAGAACATAGTAAGATCTTTTGTGACATTTTTCATTAGTATCTTAGAAGTATACTGTATGCTTACTATGAAATATGCTCACTATCAATATGTGTTGATAAGTTAAATTGCTCTAGGTTAAATGGTTTCAAAATGCATGAACTAGTACTTCAAGTGGGCACATTATATTGCATTCCCCACCAGAAAAACATATTTTAGTAATTCTCCAAGTTTCTTTGCCTGATTTTAAAAGCAGATGTGAACTAAAGCCATATAATAAATCTGTTTTGAATACTGTATAAATTTGAAGTTTTTGAAAATTTGAGAATTTATTTTTATATTAGATATTAGCAAATGAAATGAGCTTATATAAAATATTTATTCCTATAACAATCTATTTGACCTGTTCTTTCCTTTATTCCCAGCTATGTTCTTTTTCTTGTGTTTTATATTTTTCCACCATCCTGCCTGCTAAGCTTTTTATTTTGCTTGCCTCTTTTCTCTAAATTACTATCTCCGTGTCTATTTTCATGGCATATACCCAGTAAAAATATTTAGATAACCAAGCACTGCAGAACATTTAGTACAATTGGGAAAAGGTTAGGTGAATTTTTATTTTATCCTGAAATTTTAAATGTGAAGTATTTTGCCCCCTGTCAATATTACTTTCTGTACAACATTAATTTCATTGGCTTCTGTGGTGTGCATAGGTCTGGCTTTTGGTAATGCACACTTGTTTGCAGTGGTGAATACTCAGGTTCAAATTCAGTTTGTTTCCCACAGAAATCAAAAGATTATTTCAGTTAATCCATTTGAATTTCTAAAGGTTTTAAAAAGTAGTTTGAAATATTTGAAAATTAAAACAGACTTTGAAAGGCAAGCGTAATGTGACATTTTAAATTGTAGATCAGACATTTTAATTTTGGGTTCATGATAAATCCATTTCTTTAATTCTCTAGTGAGAATATATAAAAGTGTGAAGATGTGCTTATAAAATATATATGAAATTGTTCATTGTGATAAATTAGAGTAGGCATTTTGACTTATGTACAGTATCTTTAAAGACTTTATCTTTGTGGAGCCAAGACTCTCTGGGTTCAAGTCCCTGCTCTGCTGTTTATTGCTGCATGCTGTGGGGATGGTCTGCGTGTCAGGTTCCTCTTCTGTAGTAATGGGGTAGTAGGGTTGTTACAGGGTTAAAGGAGGTAAGACCTGTAGGGCGTTTAGAAAGGGGCCTGGCACTTAGTAAAATGTCGAATAAACATTACCTTTGATTTTCAAAAAAATTTATAATTGTGCTGTATTAATAAACATAATCTAAACAAGTTACTGAAAATTTCTCAACAGTTACACAAATAAATGAAACAATCTTAAAGCTGTAGTTGAACCTGTGTAGTTTCAAAGTGCTATGCCTCTTTTTATACATTTGTTTGATAATTAAGCTTTAAACCTAAAGATTTTATAAAGGAAGAAGATTAGCTATGGTGATTTTACTTGTATCTATGAATTGAAAGATTATTTAATAGTGCAGGACACATTTCAATGATGTGTGAAGCACTCTGATTGTCTATAATTTCTCATATTTTATAAACTGTCCGAGCATAGTGGAATTGAAAATAGATGTTTATTATTTAATTACCCTTATATATTCTCAATATTGTATCCATTTTAGTTAGAATCATTGTAACTAAGATGTTGAAATATAAATTTTATGCTACAGTAAAGTTGAAAATAAACAGCATTTTAAGGGAGTAAGCAAATAGGGAAATTTTTGATTGCTTGAAAGTATTTACATCCTGCTGTGTGTATCTTGTGTCATTTATTTGCCATGTGTAGTGCTGAAAAGTGTCTTTTATGTATAGCTGCCTTGGCTGTGGAAGAGCTTGGCTTTGAGCAATTTCATGCATTAATTCAGTAAGTAACACTGAAACATTTAAAATACTTAACCTTGTGGATGCATTGCCATTTTAAGTCTGTTCATACTGTGGAAAGGGACTTAGATTTATATACTTTAGGATTAATTTCAAGTAAAAAAAATAATTTGTAAATATATATTATTCTTGTTCTTTAACTGCTTTTTTAAAAATAATATTAAAGGCTTTTTCATCATTAAAATGAAAAAATAATTTAAGCTTAATTTTTTTTTTTTGTCCTGAGTAAATATAAAGATTCCTAGTGGGATAAATATTCTGATTATTTCTTGTTTGCCAAAATATGCTTTCTGTAATTTTCATTATAAGTACCATATTTTCATTAGAGCATTTAAACCTTGTATTATAAAATATAAGATAAGGACAGGTATACCGATAGAATTATAGGTGGCCATTTGATTTGAAATATAACAGTTTCTTTTAAAAGTGGCCAAAAATGTACATCTTATATTTGGTGTTCAGATATTTATGAAATAATTTTGGGGTTTAAAAGGTCGTTTGTTTTTATTCGTAAATACCTCTTAGCAGAGGGTGACTTTATCCTTTAAGTATGTATAATTATTATAGAATTTATCAATGCCAGAGAGTTCACCAGAGTTATGAAGAGTTTGTCTGCCAGTAGGCATTTTGCCTTCATGGTATATATAGTGACAATTGTCAGCAATGGCTTTTGCTTTTAATGGCTAAATTTGTATTTGAAATTTTGAGACATAAATATCTCCTGTTTGCATGTGTATGTTTTAATGTGTGTAAGACAATTTAAAATTTTCCCATTTGCGAATATAGTCAATCTCATCATGATACTAATAATTAATTCTTTTTTCCCCATCAGAAAAAGATTATTTAGAAGTTTATCAGAACTAAAAGATGCTGTCTTGGACCACTATTCAATGTGGGGAGGCAAATTTGGAGTGTTGCTTTTTCTGTATTCTGTATTACTCACAAAGGTTTGTTTAAGAAGATGCTTCTTCTGGCTTTTATTAGTTTGAGTTTAGTTCTCTTTTTCTGGTGGTAATGAGTAATTATTTTCTTGATGCTGTTTCTAACTCTGAGAACTAAAATCTCTTATGGTGATAATAAATAATCATTTTCTCTTTCCTCACCACTCTATTGTTACTTAATCACTTTCAGACTAACTTCCACCCCTGATTTTTTGGAAGATAGAGGTTACCAATAGTGTTCTAATTATGAAATGCACTCAATTCTTGTGAATTTTATTTTCTTTCGTCTTAACTATATGTGGCATTTGACCCCTTAAGACTCTGGAAGTTCTTTCTGACCCCAGCTCCCTCTCTTATCTGATAAGTCACTGTGTTAATTATTTTGTTTTGTTCCCAACAGTGTCATTTCCTTCTTTACCTGTTATCAACTGCTCCTTTCTCTCCACCCTGTAAATTTTTATACTCCAGAAAATGTCAGCACCCTGTGTCCCACATGCTTTTTCTTTTATGGGTATTTTATTCTCTCAGCTTACCTTTATGTGGTTAATTCCACTGTGTACACTTCCAGTCCTACCTTTTTCCCCAAGTGCCAGTCTCATATCTCTAAGAGCCTGTTAGTATCAGTTGAGTATCCTCCTAGATATATTTACCATGTCTGAAACCAGTCTTACGTCATTTAACAAATGTTTTTTTGAACATTGACTCTCTGCTAGGGACTGGACTTAAAATATAGGATACATGTTTTTCTCAATGGTTCCTCTTCAGAGTTGTAAAAAAAAATTAATACATTAATAATTACTTCCATTATAGCAGTGTTTTTTTTTATTTTACTTGTTGCATGCACAAATCATGGTGGGAAAATAAAAGGATGCCTGAGTTTTTTTTGGTACAATCAAGGACAGACTATACATTAAGGACCATTTGATGGCTGTAGGTTCTTAATGGATGAGAAAAAGGTTTCTAGGTAGAAAAACTGTAGGAAGAGTTTCTAAGTAGTGGGACAGCAAATGCATAAAACCCAAATGCATGATGGATTGGGGTAGACCAAGAGGTTTGGAGAACTCCAAGTAGTTGAGTATTACTGCATGTAATGCACCAGATAGGCAACCATGGAGGATAAGACTGGGTTCTTACATGAAGAAGGCTCAGAATATGAAATCCCTTGCAATACTGTGCCAAAAATACTTTATATTTCATGTGGCTGAAATTAGAACAGAACAAGCTAATAATAAGATCATTTGGTTGATAAACGATTCCTTGAAGTGGGGTAAGAATTGTGCTGGAGGGGATTGTTTTGTGGAGTTTAAGATCAGAGTCTAGGAAACTAGAAAAATAGTTATTGAAATAGGTGAACCTAAGCTAAGGCCTTGGCCATGAAAATGGAAAAGAAATAGAGCATGTTTGGAAGCATGTTTTAAATTTAGAAATTTAAAAATAGGAGCATGTTTAAAAGAACCAAAAGTACTTGGTAGTTGGAGGGATGTGGTAGTTGGTGAATAGCAGCAACAGGATCTAAGATTGCTCATAATAGTTCCTCTTGACTGTTCATTATTCTCTCAGTTTTTTATGCTCAAAACTTTTGATAGCACCTCTGTCTCTTGTCCTTTATAGCCAGTAATCATGTCTAGTTCTTTCTTGAACCGATCTTTGAAATGATATCCCCACATTCTCCAGTGTGTATGCCACTTGTTCTTATTACTCATTTTGGCTTTATCTCGGCTTGCTTTGTATTGTTGTTTACAAGGAAGCAAGTGGAAGATACCATACTTATTTGTTTCCTCCTACAATATTCAGGGGATCATTAAAGATTTTGATTGTTGATTAATCTTGTCTGTAATCCTTAGACAAGGCCAGAGAGAAGTAATGATTAGTTAGGTGATTAGCACAATCAAGGGCGGTTTGTCTTTGTCATTTGGAGATGATGAGTTGATAATGCCTAGGGCTTTTTGTACTTAACGGGAGGTAGTTACAGTACAGACTTGTCTGTATTTAAACTACCCTAATTTTCCAATGAATTCTTGGTTTCTTTAGGGCATCGAAAACATAAAAAATGAAATAGAGGATTCAAATGAACCTTTAATAGATCCTGTATATGGACATGGGAGGTAATTAACTAAAATCTGTTCTCTCCTTATATGGACTTTAGTTATGAATTTGAACAATCTTTTACTTTATGTATGAAATGTTAATTACCACTTTAGGTTAATGCATTTATTATGACATTTCAAAGTGACGGCAGGTGGTATTTTAATAAATTCTTCTTGATATCACATTTATGAGATTTTTTTAATAGATGAAATGTATTCATTTTGACTTAGAATAGTATATCCTTACTTTGTAATTGCTTTCCCGCTTGGAAGAGGAAAAGTTTTTTTCCTTATTTTTCTCTGAAACCACCCTCCCTCTCAAGCTTTTTCATAGCTATTTCTACTAAAATAAAAAACAATAGTGATAGTTAATGCACTCTGATATATAAGTCCTTCTCTTTAGATCTTAACTGCCTCAGAGGGTAGAATCCACATATCTTTCATCAAAAACCAAAAAAATAACAATTATATATGTATTATTAAAGATTATAAATATTAAGTGAATTATCAGTCTAAGTATCATTTACTTTCATCCATTTAAATACAATTTCTTGGATACAGTTGTTTAATTTATATGAATAAGTAGAACAGCAGATACACCGGTGATACACTTGGTGATACATTCAGTAAAGCTGTTGTTCATTGAGTGTTTAGGATGAAAAAAAGCTATTTCCCTAACTTTGTTTCTTAAACAACATAATGTAAAAAGTCATTACTTTATGCCTTGCTATGCCTTATCATTTGATTTGAAAACTAGTTTATTTGTATTTTAATTACTTTAACTTTTTGTTAATAGCCAAAGTTTAATTAACCTCCTACTGACGGGACATGCTGTTTCTAATGTATGGGATGGTGATAGAGAATGCTCAGGAATGAGTAAGTATATTCTTTGTTGTATTTATCTCCTTTATGGTTACTACTTCACTAGAAACAACTGATTGTTATTCATCTATTTAATGGCTCTGTATTACTTAGAGGTAAAGATAAGTGCTTTATATGGAAGACTGCTTACCAGTGTTCAAGGCAGTAACAGGAAGTATGTAGACTTTGGAGGCAGACAAGCTTGGGTTCCAGTCCCAAGTGTGGGACTTCAGTAAAGTTATTTCAGTGCCTTTCTTTCTGTCCAGTCTAAAATTGGGATTCTAGGACTAACTTCTTTAGGAAAATGAAAAACAGATCTCTTAATCTATAAACCTAGTGTGTGTTTATCCGGAGGATCTATAAAGCTGGGAAACAATTGTGTTTTGTTTAAAATTAGGAGAATTACAAGTATTGCAATTTGAAATATTTGTTTTGTGAGACTAGTTTTTCCTTTATTACCTTTTTTTTTAAGCAGAATAAAAGCTTTATTCAAAGTTACTTAAAGAGAGAAGAAGTGCAGCAGGCAACCTCAGCAAGGAGAGGTGCCCCGAAAGGTTGGGGAGAGAAGGTTTAAGATTAAAAGGTTACATACTTAGAAAGTGTGGGTGACCTCAGAGAGAGGACCACCCCCTGAAAGGTTGAAAAGAGTTTAAAGTTAAAAGGTTACACACTTGGAAAGCACAGGTGACCTCAGAGAGAGGAGTGCCTCCTTTATTACTTTTAATGTGCATAATTTTCATTAAAATAATGGGCAAATTTAACGTTATCTGAGAATTTTAAACCACCACCACCTCCATTTCTTGTCTCAATTATTTCTTTCCTAGAGCTTTATATGTTGCCAGGGACACTGAAGTGAAATACATTTGGCCAATACATCTAGTTAAGAAGAGCTGATACATAACTTTGAATAGCATTCCCTTCAGTTTATTATTGGATCAGTCTAAATTCATTTATTTATTCATTCAATTTACATTGAGTAACTCCTCTGTGCTTCCTACTGAAGTATGTGTTACAGAACCAGAAGCTCTTATAGTTCCTGCAGTTCGCAGGGACATTTATTTATTCTACAATGAGATGAAGCTGTCACCAAGTGACAGAAGCAAACATGATAGAGAAAATAATAATTACTGTTTTTTGCTCTTATTTAAATGAGTGAATCTTGATCTTAAATATGAATTTTTCTCAAATTTTAATAATACTGTAGTTATTAACAGAAGCATGAAAGGATACATATGAAGGAAAAATCAGTTAAAATACAGAATTTCAGAATCAAAAAGCAGTTTTGCTCAATGCACACCTTCATTGTACTGTTTGAGAAATTGAAGAACTATCTTTCCTCCCTACATCAGGTAATATATGCAAAAGTAGTCACTTAGTGACAAGGTCAAAATAACCCGAGTTTTGATGATTTCTGGTAAATGTCAAAGTTTAAACAGTAAAATTTATGAACAATAAAAGTACACAAGTCATTTTTCTCTGTTCTCTGTAACTGAGCCCATCCTGTTCTTGAGCCCTCATTCGGGCTGATAGCTGAAAATGCTCAATCCTGCCTGTTAAAGGTGCATCAGTCTCTCTTGAGTAACGTGCAGTTTTCTCCACTGCTTCATCCACGATGGCTTCTGCACCACTCCACTTCCTCCTTTCCCGCTATGGTTTCTGGGCCCCGAGGTATCGTAAAGCTTCTCAGACAACTTGGGAAGGAATATCTGGTTCTTTGGCTGAGGTATCTCATCCTACTTGGCCTTTGTCCTTGCCACGCCTGTGTACCGTGGCTCATAACTGGTACTGCTCTCACCAGTCTTGAGTGTGATAATAATGTGAAGTGATGTGGAAGAAGTTTATCTTAAGAAATTCCACTACCCCAAGAAGTAATTATTTGTCTCATTTATAAAGAGAAGCTGAGATTAAGAATTTAATCTGAAGATTGTTGCCAGTGCTACAGTAGTGAATGAGCCATGCTGCTTTTCTCATACAAGGAGCAGGAGGACTAAGAACAGGCTATGAATTTAGCACTTAGCAAGGTCTTTGCATTAAAAGAGTAACTGAGGAGAAGCCAGGTCATAGGGAGTAAATATTTTAGCAATGTAGGCAAGGAAACTTCTCTAGTGAAAAGATGGAAAAAGAGCAGTCTATTGCCTGGTCGTGATCAGGCCAAATGATGGTATACATAGGTTAGTTTTCAGAGATAGAAGTCACCTCAATTGTTTGTTGGCCAAGGGAAAGGAACCACTTTTAATAGAAGAGATGGTTAAACAGGGTCAAGATTAACAGTAATATTGGAAATATGCACATCTTCTAAAACAGGTAAAAAGAATGTGTTGAGAAAAGGAAGGCATTTTGAAGTATGAAAGGTTTAGATTAGGAGAACTTGAGATTTTGAAATTGGCTGTGAATGAGTGGACAGAGGTAAATGTGGAGGTGTATAAAGGAAAAAAGTTTGAATCCACTGCTTTAAAAAGGAATATAAAAATGGATTAGAAGAGAATGTGCAACCAGCAGTAAGAGTTGAAATGAGATCACATAGGATTATTTGGAGTGGATCCAAATAGTAAAGTTTATAGTTACGTTTTTTTTCTAGCAACAATGATCAGTCTGGCAGTGGAGAGAAAATGGATATTCGGTGTTATTGCAGAAAAGGCCAGGAAGGTTCAGTGAAAGATAAATGGGGCAGTTTCTCCCCATTACTTCTTCAGGATGTCATGCTTGATCTCATATATATATATATATATATATATATATATATATATATAAACATATTTTGCCTAGTTTGTCTTTTGTCTTTAGTTCACTCATTGTCAACATTTTAGATTGTTACCATTTTGGGCTGTTACAAACAATGCTGCAGTGAATATTTTTGTAATTAAGGCTTTCTGCATATATTCTTATAGGATAGATTCCTAAAAGTAGCATGTGTTAAAAATCCCTTAATTTTTCCACTAATAGATTTATTGAGATAAAATTCACATATCATGTGAGTCTCCCATTTAAAATGTACAATTCAGTGGTTTCTAGTATGTTCTTAGAGTTGTACAGCCACATCAATTTTAGAACTTTTTATCACCACAGAAGGAATGCTTATTCCCATTAGCAGCCACCTCCATAAATCTCTCCCTCTCAGCCCCTAGCAACCATTAATCTACTTTCTATCTCTGTAGATTTCCTAAACTAGACATTTCTTATAAATAGAACCTTAAAATAGGTGACCTTCTTTGACTGGCTTCTTTCATTTAGCATGTTTTCAAGGTTCATCCATGTTATAGCATGTACCAGCTCTTCACTTCTTTTTACTTATGAAGAATATCTCATTGTATAGACATACACCACATTTTACTTTCATTCCTCAGTTGATAGGCACTTGGCTTGTTTCTACTTGCTTGTCATGAATAATGTAATGAGGAACATTTATGCACAAGTATTTATGAGGATGTATGTTTTCATTTTTCTTTGCTATCTACCTAGGAGTGAAAATCCTGTGTCATATGATAACTCATATTTAACCTTTTGAGAAATACCTGTTAAACTTGGATAGATAATGCCAAATTACCTTCTAAAGTCTCCTTTACCAACTAGTCATGTATAAACTTATGCTTCTGACAGTATAGTCCTGTTGTCTGCCTCCTGGCCAACATTCAGAACTATCCATCTTTAGTATTTTGTCAGTTGGTTTATTGACAAAATTTTATTTTAATTCACATTTCTTCAATTCCTAGTGAGACTGCACTTGTTTCATGTGTTTTTCAGCTTTTAGAATTTCCTCTTCTGGAAATTGCTTCAGTCTGTCTTTTTGGCATTTTGATAGGAAGGGTCATTTTCTTTAATTTACAATTTCTAGGAGCTGTTTATAAATTCACTCTTTGTATGTAAAATCTGTGTTGCAAATATTTTCTCAGCCTTTTCTGTCTGTTAACTAACTTGATGGTATCTTTTATAATGCCCAAGGTTTTCAGGTTAAGTCATTTGATCTTTTCTATTAAGGCTTCTGTTGTTTTTTAAGTTTTTTCTTGTATCAATTTTATCTTTCTCCCACCCTAAAATTAATATTCTCTACTGTTTTCTTCAAATGATTTTTGTAGGTGTGTGTGGTTTTTGTTTTTTTTTAATGTTTAGCTCTTTAATAGATTTGGGTTGTATTTTTTTTTATTATGTTATCATTAATATACAATCACATGAGCAAAATTGTAGTTACTAGATTCCCCCCATTAACAAGTCCCCACCACATACCTCATTACCATCACTGTCCATCAGCATACTTCTCTCTGCTATATGCCCTCCCCAATCCCCCTCTACATTATGTGTGCTAATCATAATGTCCCTTAATCCCTTTATGCCTCTAGTCCACCCAACCACCACAGTCCCTTTCCCTTTGGTAATTATTAATCCATTCTTGGGTTCTGTGAGTCTGCTGCTGTTTTGTTCCTTCAGTTTTTCCTTAGTTGTTGTACTCCACAGATGAGTAAAATCATTTGATACTTGTCTTTTTCTACCTGGCTTATTTCACTGAGCATAATACCCTCTGGCTCCATCCACGTTGTTGCAAATGAGAGGATTTGTTTTCTACTTATGGCTGAATAATATTCCATTGTGTACATGTACCACCTCTTCTTAATCCATTCACCTGCTGATGGACACTTAGGTTGCTTCTAATTCTTGGCTATTGTAAATAGTGCTGCGATAAACATAGGGGTGCATATGTCTTTTTGATTCTGTGGTCCTGTTTTCTTAGGGTAAATTCCTAGGAGTGGAATGACTGGGTCAAATGGTACTTCTATTTTTAGTTTTTTGAGGAACCTCCATACTGCTTTCCACAATGGTTGAACTAGTTTACATTCCCGTGAGCAGTGAGGAGGGTTCCCCTTTCTCCACATCCTCGCCAGCATTTGCTGTTGTTTTTGTTTTGGATGTTGGCCATCCCAACTGGTGTGAGGTGATATCTCATTGTGGTTTTAATTTGCATTTCTCTGATGATTAGCGATGTGGAGCATCTTTTCATGTGCCTGTTGGCCATCTGAATTTCTTCTTTGGAGAAGTGTCTGTTCAGATCCTCTGCCCATTTTTTAATTGGATTATTTGCTTTTTGGTTGTTGAGGCATGTGAGCTCTTTATATATTTTGGATATCAATATCAACCCCTTATCGGATACATCATTTACAAATATATTCTCCCATACTGAAGGATGCCATTTTGTTCTACTGGTGGTGTCCTTTGCTGTACAGAAGCTTTTTAGTTTGATATAGTCCCACTTGTTCATTTTTGCTTTTGTTTCCCTTGCCCATGGAGATATGTTCATGAAAAAGTTGCTCATGTTTATGTCCAAGAAAGTTTTGCCTATGTTTTCTTCTAAGAGTTTTATGGTTCCATTGTTTATATTCAGGTGTTTGATCCATTTCGAGTTTACTTTTGTGTATGGAGTTGGACAGTAATCCCGTTTCATTCTCTTACATATACTTGTCCAGTTTTGCCAACACCAGCTGTTGAAGAGGCTGTCATTTCCCCATTGTATATCCAAGGCTCCTTTATCATATATTAATTGGCCATATATGCTTGGGTTAATATCTGGGCTCTCTGTTCTGTTCCATTGTTCTATGGGTTCATTCTTGTGCCACTACCAAATTGTCTTGATTACTGTGGCTTTGTAGTAGAGCTTGATGTTGGGGAGTATAATACCCCCTGCTTTATTCTTCCTTCTCAAGATTGCTTTGGCTATTCGGGGTCTTTTGTGGTTCCATATGAATTTTAGAACTATTTGTTCCAGTTCGTTGAAGAGTGCTGTCAGTATTTTGATAAGGATTGCATTGAATCTGTAGATTGCTTTAGGCAGGATGGCATTTGGACAATATTAATTCTTCCTACCCAAGAACATGGGATGAATTTCCATTTATTAGTGTCCTCTTTAATTTCTCTTATTAAGAGTGTCTTGTAGTTTTCAGGGTATAGATCTTTCACTTCCTTGGGTAGGTTTATTCCTAGGTATTTTATTCTTTTTGATGCAATTGTGAATGGAATTTTCCTGATTTCCCTTTCTGCTAAATCATTGTTAGTGTATAGGAATGCAACAGATTTCTGTGTATCAATTTTGTGTCCTGCAACTTTGTTGAATTCAGATATTAGTTCTAGTAGTTTTGGAGTGGATTCTTTAGGGTTTTTTTTATGTACAATACCATGTCATCTGCAAAAAGTGACAGTTTTGATTTCTTCCTTACCATTCTGGGTGCCTTTTATTTCTTTGTCTTGTCTGATTGCCGAGGCTAGGACCTCCAGTATTATGTTGAATAAAAGCAGGGAGAGTGAGCACCTTTGTCTTGTTCCCGATCTTAGAGGAAAAGCTTTCAGCTTTTCACTGTTAAGTATGATGTTGGCTGTGGGTTTGTCATATATGGCCTTTATTATGTTGAGGTACTTGCCCTCTATATACATTTTGTTGAGAGTTTTTATCAGGAATGGATGTTGAATTTTGTCGAATGCTTTTTCCGCACCTATGGAGATAATCATGTGATTCTTGTCCTTCTTTTTATTGATAGAGTGGATGATGTTGATGGGTTTTTTTATGTTGTACCATCCTTGCATCCCTGGGATGAATCCCACTTGATCATGATGTATGATCTTCTTGATGTATTTTTGAATTCAGTTTGCTAATATTTTGTTGAGTATTTCTGCATCTTTGTTCATCTGGAATACTGATCTGTAGTTTTCTTTTTTTGTGGTGTCTTTGTCCGGTTTTGGTATTAGAGTGATGCTGGCTTCATAGAATGAGTTTGAAAGTATTCCCTCTTCTTGTATTTTTTGGAAACCTTTAAGGAGAATGGGTATTATGTCTTCTCTAAATGTCTGATAAAATTCAGTGGTGAAGCCATCTGGTCCAGGGGTTTTGTTCTTAGGTGGTTTTTTGATTACCAATTCAATTTCATTGCTGGTAATTAGTCTGTTCGGATTTTCTGTTTCTTCCTGGGTCAGTTTTGGAAGGTTGTATTTTTCTAGAAAGTTGTCCATTTCTTCTACATTTTCCAGTTTGTTAGCATATAATTTTTCATAGTATTTTCTAATAATTCTTTGTATTTCTGTGGTGTCTGTAGTGATTTTTCCTTTCTCATTTCTGATTCTGTTTGTGTATGTAGATTCTCTTTTTTTCTTGGTAAGCTGGGCTTGGGGTTTATCAATTTTGTTTATTTTCTCAGAGTCAGCTCTTGGTTTCATTAATTTTTTCAATTGTTTTATTCTTGTCAATTTTATTTATTTCTTCTCTGATCTTTATTATGTCCCTCCTTCTACTGACTTTGGGTCTCATTTGTTCTTCTTTTTCCAGTTTCAATAATTGTGAATTTAGACTATTCATTTGGGATTGTTCTTCCTTCTTTAAATAGGCCTGGATTGCCATATACTTTCCTCTTAGAACTGCCTTCGCTGTGTCCCACAGAAGTTGGGGTGTTGTGCTGTTGTTTTCATTTGTCTCCCATATATTGCTTGATTTCTGTTTTAATTTGGTTATTGATCCGTTGATTATTTAGGAGCATGTTGTTAAGCCTCCATGTGTTTGTGAGCCTTTTTGTTTTCTTTGTACAATTTATTTCTAGTTTCATACTTTTGTGATCTGAGAAGTTGGTTAGTACAATTTCAATCTTTTTGAATTTGCTCAGGCTCTTTTTGTGACCTAGTATGTGGTCTATTTTGGAAAATATTCCATGTGCACTTGAGAAGAATGTGTAATCTGCTGCTTTGGGGTGGAGTGTTTTATAGATGTCTGTTCGGTCCATCTGTTCTAGAGTGTTGTTCAAGTGTTTCTGTGTCCTTACTTATTTTCTGTCTGGTTGATCTGTCCTTTGGAGTGAGTGGGGTGTTGAAGTCTCCTAAAAGGCACTGCATTCTATTTCCCCCTTTAATTCTGTTAGTATTTGTTTCACATATGTAGGTGCTCCTGTGTTGGGTGTATAGATAGTTATAATGGTTATATCCTCTTGTTGGACTGACCCCTTTATCATTATGTAATGTCCTTCTTTGTCTCTTGTGACTTTCTTTGTTTTGAAGTCTATTTTGTCTCATACAAGTACTGCAGCTCCTGCTTTTTTCTCCTTATTATTTTCATGAAATATCTTTTTCCATCCCTTTACTTTCAGTCTGTGTATCTTTGGGTATGAAGTGAGTTTCTTGTAGGCAGCATATAGATGGGTCTTGCTTTTTTATCCATTCTGTAACTCTATGTCTTTTGATTGGTGCCTTCAGTCCATTTACATTTAGGGTGATTATCGATAGATATGTACTTATTGCCATTGTAGGCTTTGGATTCGTGGTTACCAAACGTTGAAGGGCAGCTTCTTTACTATCTAACCGTCTAACTTAACTCACTTATTGTGTTATTATAAACACAGTCTGATGATTATTTATTTCTCTGTCTCCTTTTCTTCCTCCTCCACTCTTTATATGTTAGAAGTCATTTTCTGTACTCTTTGTGCATCCCTTGACTGACTTTGCAGGTAGCTGATTTAATTTTGTATTTGGTTAGTATTAATTGGTCTATTTCCTTTGCTGTGGTTTTATTTTCTCTGGTGACAGCTATTTAGTCTTAGGCACATTTCCATTTAGTGCAGTCCCTTTAAAATACACTGTAGAAATGGTTTGTGGGAAATAAATATTTTTGCTTATCTGGGAATTGTTTAATCATCCTTCAAATTTATGTGATCATCCTGCTGGGTAGAGTATTCTTGGTTAGAGGCCCTTCTGTTTCACTGCATTGAATATATCATGCCACTCCCTTGTGGCCTGTAAGGTTTCTGCCAAGAAGTCTGATGAAAGCCTGATGGGTTTTCCTTTGTAGTTGATCTTTTTTCTCTCTCTGGTACTTTTAAATCTCTGTCCTCGTCTTTGATCTTTGCCATTTTAATTATTATATGTCTTTGTGTTATCCTCCTTGGGTCCCTTGTCTTGGGAGATCTGTGGACTTCTATGGTCTGAGAGACTATTTCCTTCCCCACCTTGGGGATGTTTTCAGCAATTATTTCTTCAAAGACACTTTCTATCCCTTTTTCTCTCTCTTCTTTTGGTACCCTCTAATGCGAATATTGTTCTATTTGTATTGGTCACACAGTTCTCTTATTATTCTTTCATTCCTAGGGATCCTTTTTTCTCTCTCTGCCTCAGCTTCTCTCTATTCCTGTTCTCTGATTTCTATTCCATTAACTCTCTCCTCCACCTCATCTAATCTGCTTTTAAATCCCTCCATTGTTTGTTTCATTTCAGTCATCTCCCTCCTGAATTCATCCCTTAGCTCTTGAAATTTTTTCTGTAGCTTCATCAGCATCCTTATGACTTTTATTTTAAATTCTTTTTCAGAAAGATTGGTTATTTCAGTCTCCTTGAGCCCTCTTTCTGGTGTTTGAGGGATTTTGGATTGAGCAAGGTTATTCTGCCTTTTCATAGTCCAGGAGCGATGTGTGTGGTCATTGGCAAGTGGCCTGGGTGTCAGCTGGGAGGACAGGGTCCCTTCTTAGTTGCTGGTCACCATGCTGGTTAACCACACGCAGGGAGCAGCCTCTGGGTTGATTCCCTAAGCTGCTGTAGTTGGGGTGGCCGTCAGGATTGCCTAGGGCACTGGCAGGGTTCGCAGGCGACCAGTGTGGGTTCTGCCGCAAGAACAAAGCCCTTTTGTGCCTCCCAGTCTCAGTGCCTGTCTTCACTGTCTGTACCAGTTAACCACACACAGGGATCGGCCTCTGGGTTGATCCCCTAAGCTGCTGTGGGTGGGGTGGCCCTCAGGATGGTCTAGGGCACTGGCCGGGATTGCAGGTGAGCAGCACAGGTTCTGCTGCGAGAACAAAGACCTTTCATGTCTCCTGGTCTCAGCGCCTGTCTCCACTGTCTGTGCCAGTCAGCCGCGCGCAGGGAGCAGCCTCTGCGTCTGGGCCAGTTAGCTGCGCACAGGGAGAAGCCTCTGCATTAAACTGTGTAGTTGAGGCGGGGCTGCCTCTGGCTGCTCTGCAGCAATGGCAAGGACAGCTGGTTTGCACGCAGGTGCCGGCGTGGAGGAAGGAGCACCAGGCTGTTTGTCTCAGTGAGGGGCCTTGGGGCTGTGTTGCCAAACAGGGATAGGGCTACTGAAGCTCCTGAAAGTTCCCAGCCTGCTGGGCTGAGTGTGCCAAGATGATTTTGTCCACCTGTTCCTTGTCCTAAACTCTTGCCCCTTTAAGAGTTTTAAAGCACCTGCTTTTCTTTTGTCCCAGGGCAGCCAGTTGTGGGAACCTGTTTGCAGTCTTGGTCTCAGACTTTGCTTTTCAGCCCCTCTTATCTCCAGAGCACCATGCAATGTGGGTCTGTGCTCCCAGGGTAGATTTCTAGGTCTGGGTATTTAGCAGTCCTGTGCTTCTACTCCCTCCTGGCTGTGATTCTTTTCCTCCCCCAGGTGAGCTGGAGTTGGGGAAGTGCTTGGGTCCCTCTGGGTCGTGGCTTTTTACTTTACCCTTTTTCGTGAGATGTTGACTTCTCCCAGATGTAATCTGGCTCATGTACTGTTACTTCTAGTCACTCTCTGAGGAATAGATGTATTTGCTGTATTTTCAAAATATATATGGTTTTGGGAGGAGATTTCCGCCACACTACTCACACCACCATCTTTTTCCCTCCCTCTGGGTTGTATTTTTATAAGGACATTAGACAGAGGTCCTCCTTTTGCTTTTTCTCAAAGCATTACCTGATATCCCAACTCCAGTCAATTCTCCACGGATATGAAACACCTCCTTTATCAGATAACACATTTCCCATGTGTATAAGTTATTTTTTGGACTCATATTTCAGTAATCTATTTGCAAGTTCTCGTGCCAAAACTACACGGTTACATAGTTTTTTTATGTCTTCTTTGGTATTTGTTAGCATCTGTTTCCTAATATTTTACTTTTTCAGAATTACCATAGTCATTTCTACACTGTCTGTTCCAATGGAACTTTTCTCTGCCTTTTAAGTTCCAAATTTAAGAAATCTGTGAGGATTTTGATTGAGGTTATATTAAATTTGTACGTGAAGGCAGTGACATCTTTACAACAGTAAGTCTTCCCATCTAGATTTTTTAATATCTTTTAATGAAAGAATATATTGTAGATCATATAGTTCCTAATCCATGTACTTTATTCTAACTCAGATATTAAAACTCTTTTGCTCCTGCAGTGTACAAATAAACTTTATTAGAACTAATCACCTAATTTCACTCTTGCCCACCCCCTCAGTCCTTCACAGTTATTAGCATGGTATTTTAAAAACAAAATCAAATCATGATAGTTGCTCACTTAAAACCATTCAATAACTGGCTTCCCATGCACTTAAAATCCAAACATCTTACCAAGGTTCTCATCCTTTTGTGATCTGGCCCCCATCTACCTGCCATCTCTTTCATTTTGTACTACTGCAATATATTTGAGGTGAGGTTTTCTTTTATTTTGTTTTCCTATGTATTAGTTTTCCCATGGTCTCTTTTCTATCTTAAAGGCATCCCTCAGTATTTGTGTACTCCCTGTTTTTGTGTGTATTGTTCATTTATTACTTTAGTATGTTTATTTGGTGATTATTTTATTTTAATGTTTTCTTCATTTTATGGGATTGAAATAGACTCAGCTCTTAAATTAGAAACGCAGAGCTTTGTTCCTTTTTTTTCTTTTTAGTAGCAGTTAATACCACGCTCCATCGTGGCTGCAGTCAGTCAATTGCAAGTTACTAAATTCATGATATATAAACAATAAGAAAATCTAACTCTGAAGATTAAGATCATTTTGAAATTTTAGTGTTTTTTAAGTAATTAATATGAATTGCAATTGACTAGGTGCTATAAAAATTCAAAAGGTATTTATCAGAATTTATGTGGTAAATGATCTGAAATGTTTATTTTCCCCTAATGTTATTACTTGAAAAATTGTGTAGATACCACAATTTCTTTATACATATAATTAGCTAGAACTTTGTTGTCAGATAAAATGCAGGACTCCTAGTTAAATTTGAATTTCAGACAAACAGTGAATCATTTTTAGTATAAGTAATGTCAAATATATTATTTAGAATATGCCTATGCTAAAAAATCTTACGGTTTTTAATCTGAAATTAAATTTAATTGGACATGTGTGTTTATTTGCTAAAATCTGGCAACCCCAGCTAGATGCCAACTCTCTAGCAATCTGACTTCTTAGGAATACAATAAAGAGCCATAAAGTGGGTTTAAAAAAGCTCCTTACTTTCAAAAAATAAATTTCACAAAGCTTGTGGCTCTAATTGCATATACCTCTGAGATAACCAAGCTTTTCTTAGTAGTTTAGTGCTTTCTATTTTAGCTATCCTAACATTCTTGTGAAAAAGTCAGTTTTTAAATTATTTTAGCTACAGATTATTTACCTTACTTACCAAGGACCCTACATAATTTCATCCCAACTTTTTTCAGCCATCATGAACCTATACTTGAACAAAATTATGCTACTTACTTTCCTTTCTTCATGCTGCTCTTTGTGCCTGGAGACCTATATTCCTTTGCCTGTCCAGTCCTTCAGTGCCCACTTCATTGGCCATCCCTCCCAAAGAGAGCTTCCCCATTGTCACAGCCAAAAGTTATCTGTCCTACTGCTGAGCATTTTGCTTTCGTGGCACTTACTACATTCTCCTTTGTCATCCACTGGGTTTTTTGGGGGAAGAAGTAAGGATGAATTCTTTTAATGGTAATAAGATCTAACATGAGATGTACCCTCATAAGGAATTTTTAAGTTAAGGTACAGTATTAGCCATAGGTGTGAAGTTATACAGCAGATCTCTACAATTTACTCTATCTTGCATAAGCAAAACTTTTTATCTGTTGAATAGCAAGTCCCCATTTCGTCCTCCTCCCAGGTCCTGGAAGCCACCATTGTACTCTCTGCTTCTGCTTCTGAGTTCAACTAGTTTAGTTCCCTCCTATATGTGGAATCATGCAGCATTTCTCCTTCTGTGACTGGCATGTTTCACTTATTTAGCATAATGTCCTCAGCATTCATCCATGTCGCCATATATGATGGGATTTCCTTTTTAAAGCCTGAATAATATATTCTATCATGTGTAGATAGCTTTCTTTATGCGTTCATTTATTACAGGACACTTAGGTTGTTTTCAACATCTTGGCTGTTGTAAATAGTGCTGCAGTGAGCTTGGGAGTGCAGGGAGTGCAGATAGCTCTTTAAGGTTCTGATTTCTATTCTTCTGGATTGACCAGCCAGAAGTGGAATTACTGGATCTTGCCGTGGTTCTATTTTTAATTTTTTGAGGGACATCAATACTGTTTGCTATAGCAGCTGACCCATTTTATGACCAACAGTGTACAAGGGTTCCAGTTTCCACACATCCTCCCCAACACATACCTTTTATTTTTCTGATAATGGCCATCCTAACAGTTGTGAGGTGGTATCTCATGTGGTTTTCATTTGCATCTGTCTGGTAATTAATGATGTCAAGCATCATTTTGTATACTGTTGGAGAAATGTCTGTTTAAATCCTTTGCCCAGTTTTTAATTGGGTTTTTTGTTTTTTTGAAGCTGAGTTGTAGGGAGTTCCTCATGTAGTTTGGATATTAACTTTATCAGATACATGGTTTGCATGGAGAATCTTGTCTTCATATCCCTGTGGTATCTTTGTATTCCTGCACTGTGCTTAGCATTGCTCTTTTCAGTACTTGGCACCCAGAGTGTTTGTTAAGTAAATGTAATGGGGCTGCCTGATTTCCAAGTCAGCATCAAATCTGAAAGGACCAAGAGGGAGGGACCCCATCCTGACAGCAGTGAGAAGTGGTGGTTGAATGGAGAACACGAAGAGAAAGCAAACTCAGGAATATATATATACTCACTGCAGCAGACAAGGGTTGATCGGGTCTGATCATGATTAATCTTAAATGCCAGGCAAAGAAAACAAAGTTAGATAGACAATTCTAAAATATAGTGAGTTATAAGGATTTTCTGCAAAAGTAAATTTAGACTTGAGACTTATTGAGAAAAATCTTCTATGAGTAAATTCTATAAGTTGTAATAGTTGAGAATATTATATCCTCACTATAATTACTTTATACAATAAATGTTCCTAATGACGTGCTTTAGATATCCAATGAAAAAAATTTTCATATATATTCTGTTTAAGGAAGTAGGAATAATTTTAAAAATATAACCATCCAAACTACATGTATGGTTTCTAACCTTATCTAAGTAATTTTAAAAACCTAATACCCCAGAATTATGAACAGCTAGTTTGCTTTATTTAGTAGCATATTATTATAAGTACACTATTCTAGACATTTGTTTAAAATTCCCAGGAGATAGATGATGTAGTATTTTGTAGCAACACTAGGTGGTGGTAACTGATTGTAGAAATCAAAGCATGAAAATGTTTTTCAACATTATATTCCTCTTAGAACTTGAAAACATTTTACATGTAGTGATGTTACAATTCAGAAGAAAGAGGAGGGGAAATTTGCAAGCTATGACGCTATTTCTATCTATTTGGGCTCCACATGTGCACTCCCTCTGAATGATTCTCAAATTTTTTGGTTTCATGCCCTTTACAGTCTTAGAAAGTATCAAGAATCCCAAAAAGCTCTCACTTATATGGGTTTCAAGCTAATAATGATTAGTATTTTTCTTGTCAGAAATTAAGACTGAGAAACTTTAAAAGATGTATTTGTTCATTTTAGAATAAAAATAAGCCCATTACTTATTAGTATAAATATTTTTAATAAAACATAATACTAGTAAGAAAAGTGAAATTGTTTAAAAGTTTTTTTGTTTTTTTTTTTACATTTTACAACAATTTATTTTAGCACAATTTTTTATGAGTATTTTTTTTATTTTGGTATCATTAATATACAGTCACATGAGCAACATTGTAGTTACTAGATTCCCTCCATTATCAAGTCCCCACCACATAACCCATTACAATCACTGTCCATCAGCATAGTAAGATGCTACAGAATCACTACTTGTCTTCTCTGTGTTATACTGCCTTCCCCGTGTCCCCCCCACCCCCGCTACATTATGTATGCTAATTGTAATGCCCCTTATTCCCCTTCTCCCTCCCTTCCCATCCACCCTCCCCAATTCTTTTCCATTTGGCAACTGTTAGTCCAATTCTTGGGTTCTGTGAGTCTGCTGCTGTTTTGTTCCTTCAGTTTTTGCTTTGTTCTTATACTCCACAGAGGAGTGAAGTCATTTGATACTTGTCTTTCTCTGCCTGGCTTATTTCACTAAGCATAATACGCTTTAGCTCCATCCATGTTGTTGCAAATGGTAGACTTTGCTTTCTTCTTGTGGCTGAATAATATTCCATTGTGTATATGTACCACATCTTTATTCATTCATCTACTGATGGACACTTAGGTTGCTTCCATTCTTGGCTATTATAAATAGTGCTGTGATAAACATAGGGGTGCATGTGTCTTTTTGAAACTGGGCTCCTGCATTCTTAGAGTAAATTCCTAGGAGTGAAATTCCTGGGTCAAATGGTATTTCTATTTTTAGTTTTTTGAGGAACCTCCGTACTGCTTTCCATAATGGTTGAACTAGTTTACATTCCCACCAGCAGTGCAGGAGGGTTCCCCTTTCGCGTCATCCTCACCAGCATTTATTATTCCTAGTCTTTTCTGTGTTGGCCATCCTAACTGGTGTGAGATGATTATCTCATTATGGTTTTAATTTGCATTTCTCTGATAATTAGCCACATGGAGCATCTTTTTGTGTGCCTGTTGGCCATCTGAATTTCTTGGAGAAGTGTCTGTTCATATCCTCTGCCCATTTTTTAATAGGGTTATTTACTTTTTGGGTGTTGAGGCGTGTTTGTTTTAAAGTTTTGCAAATCATTTTAATGTGTAGCTTATTAATAGACAGCTGAATTCTCATATCTGTTTATAGATTTAATCTGTTGTGATATAACATTTCATTAGGCTCTGGAGAATTTCACTGTACATCATGAGAGTGTAAGAGTAAAAAAAAAAATCTTATTATGAAATCATTTTCATTTTGTTTAGTTTCTTAAAAAGGTTCTTGTGGACTACTGAGAATCCTAAACCACAATCTGAGAACTATTGCTATACCTCTTCTGTATGAGAAGCTAGTGAAAAAATACAAGTTATATGTATATGTGCCTTCTATTGACTTTGAATTTACAAATCCAAAAAATTGAACGACCAGTTTCTTGGCCTACACCATCTGGATGTTGTACTTCAGGATACATAGTAAAATATTTACGATAAAAATGAGTTTAGAGTTGATACTATTACATGAATTGATAAGAAAAGCTATTGTTTAATAGAAAAATGGACAAATTATGACTAGATGGTAAAAAGGATGCAGTAATATATACATTGTGTTTACAGTGGACGTAATTTTTAACCAGAAAAAAAATACTCTTTAGATTTGTTCTAAATAATTCATTCTAAATTTACTCTGGAAAAAAAAAACTGTTCAGATGTATGTATATTAAGTAATGCTAACTCTTTATTTGCAGAACTTCTTGGTATACATGAACAAGCAGCTGTAGGATTCTTAACATTAATGGAAGCTTTAAGATACTGTAAGGTAAGTTGATTTTAAGGTACTTTGAAAGTTTTTATTCATATGTCTACTGTTGTAGATAGTATTTTTATCCTGTGATAACATATTCTAGCTACTACTGTTTCTATAGGCTCTTCAATTCCTTCCTGATCTCCCTTCCTAAACTGACAGGCTTATTAAAGATGGAGCTAAGCTGTTTTTGAAGTTTGTTGTTTTTTGAGGTTGGGGGGGCAGAATCTGGCACAAAATAATTTATAAAAATAGAGACATCTATTATTGAATATGAATTTTTTTTTGAAAACTGAGGGAAAATAATATATTGTTTCTTCCTAACAGTGTGCTTTACTGAAACAACTGGTAATATTTTATCAGGCAAAGAAAAATAATTTGCTAAATGCCTGAAATTCCAACTTTTGTCTGTTTCATCTGAAAAATGATATCACACTAAAAAGAAAAAATTCCAAGCATTTCACAGCATTAAACTCTTTTAACACATGTTCTAGGGTTAGGAACTGCCATGAAACTCTCATTTATTGATACATGTTTCATTGTTTTCTTGGACAATTTGAAATAACTATTGGATATTCCAAGTAATTTTAAATGGAGTTTAAATCACTAATGATTTACACATAATAAGATGTTCCGATTTGGTAGAAAGAAGTAGATATTTTCCTTTCCATTTTAGAAAGGTGGTTCTTGTGGTGGTGGTGATTTTTGGTAACAGTAATAGCATCTGATCCTCTTGCTTTCTCCCTCCCTCCCTCTCTCTCTCTCTGTTCTTCCCCTCCCTCTCTGCCTCCCTCCCTTCCTCCCTTCCCCAGTGTTTCTCTCTCATGACAGCACTTAGGGGTGATATGGGTATGAATATCAAATAGGTTTCATCCTGCCCTTCTCCATCAGCAGTGATCATATTGTTAAAACAGTAGCAACTCTTATTCACGGTGACTTTAATTATAAAAACTAAAGCTGTTCTGGGGCAGCCTAGTGATGAGAGAATCAAACAGGAGGATAGGGTATGGAGATGATGTATTTGGAAATCTTCCCTGCATGGCCTGTAAGGCCCTGTTGGTCTGAATCCTGTCTGTCCTTCCAGGGCTGTATTGCTTTCTCCATGGCTGTGCTCCAGCTGTGCTGGTGTCTTGTCATTTTCCCAAACACACCAAGCCCTTTCCTGCCTGATAAGCCTTCGCACTTGCTGTCATTTCTGCCTGGAATGCTCTGGCTCTTAGCTGGATGGCTCACTCTCCCCTGCAGGTCCTACTTAAGATGGTGCCTCAAGCACCCTGACCGCTCCCTCAATGATGCTTGTTGATGTTATTTCATAGGAATAGTCACTCTGTGATGATCTTCTTTGCTTATTACTTGTTTATTTATTTTAATCTCGAAGTTGTTTCTGTTATTCTCCCTAATGGAATATAGAATCTCTGAAGACAGATACATTTTCTGTCTGGGTATATATTAGGTACTCAGTAAATAGTGAATGAATGAATGGACAGTTTTACCAGAACTGTAAGCTTTTCTAAATATGTGCTTTTGCTTTTCTTTAACTGTTAGGTAGAACAGAGGAATGTCTGTTCCCCCTCAATATCTTAGTGGGAAGTCAATAGCTGCCATATATTCTATTACATATCACTCTAGTGTTCTAGAAAAAACTATGGTGTTTTATAAGACTTAAAGATTCTTTTACTGGCGGAACACAGCACACAGATATTCAGATAGATGAAGGGCAGAACTCTGTTACTTACAGCTTCAAACCACAGAGGGCTGCCAGGCAGGGCCACAGGAGGCACCCAGGGGACAGCGCACTAGTGCCCTGCAGCCGACAGAGGCTTCGGGGTAGGAACTGGGCTGGAGTTAGTTAGCTAGACTGCGTGGGTTCCCTGCGGACGGGCTCATTGGAATTGTTTCAGTGAGTTCTGGGACTCCAGGGGCTGTCCCTAGTTGTCTGGCATCTGGCTCCAGGGCCATTAGGGCCATGCTTAGTGGCCTGGAGTGTAGAGACCTGAGAGGGAAGTGGTTAGGTTATGGACTTAATCAGCTGTCTTTTAAAGAAAACTAACGGGCCTCTAGCCAAGGTCTCAGAATTGAGTCACAACAGCATTTTTTAAATAAACTGTATTACTCTGTAGTGTTCATCTGTATATAATGTACACAGACCTCTGAAAATCTATATAGGTTTACTCTTTGCCAAATGTTTAGAGAAATGGCATTCAGGAAATAATTGTGTTTGTATTAGTTTTGTGAATCTGAACGTTTCCCTATTTTTTGATGGTGTAGCACAATGCCCTTTAGAAATGAAATTAACGTTTTCATATTAGTTTGACCATATGTATTCGTTGGTACAAATGAAACAGTATACACACACACGCATGTGGCCACACACACGCGGAGGTGGTTGAGTGCTGTTGGCTGCCCTTTTTAAGTAGATGTATTACTCACATCCCATGAAGCCCCCTATTTTAAGGTGTGTAATTTAGTGCCTTTCCATATCTTCACAAGACACAGAATGTTTTTCTCACCCTAGAAAGACTCTCTGACCCCATGAGCAGTCACTCCCCATCAGCCCCTGGCAACTTTGTCTCCAGATTTTCCTGCTCTAGACATTTCATCTAAGTGGAGTCAGACCATAGGTGGCCTTTAGTGTGTGGCTTCTTCCACTTAACATCATGTTTTCATTGTTCTTCTGTTTTAACTTATATTAGTACTTTGTTCCTCTTTATGATCAGGTAATATTCTTGTGTGATATATTAATTCTGTTAATTCATCAGTTGATGGACTTTTGGGTTGTCTCTATTTTTAGCTGTTAGGAATAATGCTGTGAACATTTATGTATAAGGTTTTTGTGAACATGTTTTCATTTCTCTTGGGTGTATGTATACTTAGAAATGAAATTGCTTGGTCATATGGTAATTATACACTTAACTTCTTGAGGAACTGTCAGACTTTTCTAAGGTGGTTGCACTATTTATGCATTCTTGGTTTATTTTTATTATTATAAAATACTTCATGAGTTCAGTATTCATTTACCCTTTGATCCTGTTGCATATAATCCTCATTTTTTACTTCTACCTTAATTAAATACACACACACACTTTCTCTAAAACATGAATAACATTTAAACTGCTCACCACAAGAGGCAGCATGATGTAACAGAAAGCCACCACATTGAAGAGTCTGAAAGCCAGAGTTTTAATTCCAATTCTGTACTGCTTAGCTGTTGAGTTAAGTCAAGGCACTGATCCTAGTATTTCTTTGTCCTTCTGTAAAATTGAAAGACTTGGACTGAGCAGCCCTAAAATCCCTTCTACTCTGAACCTGTAATCAGAGCTTTACCTTTGTCCTTCTGCTGTTTTTCTTCTTTGTTGTCCCCAAACCATCCTTCCTGCTCTTCTGGTTCACCGATGACACAAGTGCATTCAACTCAGCCCTCCCATCCCAGGGCAAAGGTACTAGTTTTGGTGTCCATGAATACAAGAGCACCTGTTTCCCACTTTCCTCCTCATGATAAGAATAAATTCTAAAGGGCTGTGATGGTGGTTGAAAGCAGGGCATCGTACCAGGGCAATTGGCTGATGATGGGAAAATAGTTGGTCCTGACTCTGTTGCAAGCAGCCTGTTGGAATTACCCAATTCTGGGGAGTCTGTAGAAAAGAAGATTCAGCAAATCTGACTGGTAAGGTTAGTTATTTTTACGTTAAAGTGTTTGTCCTCAAGAGTGTGGAATTGAGTGGATTTCCTAAGTCTATTTTTTGTTGGATTTTAAGCTTCCTTATTCACAGTCACACACAAATTATAAATCTCAAATTTTTGGTACTATAGTTTTTATAGATTAAATATATAACCTTGAAGGCAGGCTAGAAGTATAGCTTTTCATGCATTTTAAAGAGACTTCATATGGTAAAACTTTCAACTTAACCTCCTACCATTAATAGTCAAGTGACAGTATTCTTTTATATTCTTAAATGTTTAGAATAAATATTTTGCCTTACAGAGATTATTATATTGCCCTAGGTTCTTTGAAGATAGAATGTTCTTAAGACATTTCCCCTTTACTTATGTATTCATATATTCTCCTGATACACTAATTATCATTAAGTTTGTAGTTTTAGGGTTTGAGCTGAAATTCTAGAAGTGCTCATTCTCCATAGGAACTTTAGTAAGACCTGAGCATGATTCTTAGGGCTGAACTAATCACTCCGCTCTGTGTTAAATCTGTATGATTGTTCTTGCAAAGGTGCAGCAAGCTTAGCTGCGGCAGTCTTGATAACATGCATTTTTACATGCCACATTTGGCATTTATGGGTAAGGCATTCTGGCACAATTCATTATTCTATTTAAATGTGAATTGGATGCTTCAGTTATGCTTCAAATATTCTTGGGCAACTATTTAACAGGAAGTATAAATTTTTCATTTGTTTATTTATTGTGCTGTATTTGTTCTAGGTTGGTTCTTACTTGAAATCTCCAAAATTCCCTATTTGGATTGTTGGCAGTGAAACTCACCTCACCGTATTTTTTGCCAAGGTAAGCTTGTAGCAGGATTTTTTTTTTTAAGTATGACTTCAGGCAAACAAGTAATCTAAGTCCACATTTAGTTTAGATCTTTGTGCAAACCCCAATGTATTCCCACTATGAAGTGGATTGTTCCAAAATCTAAAAAATTAATGCTCAAGAGTGTGGAATTGAGTGGATTTCATAAGTCTATTTTTTGTTGGATTTTAAGCTTCCTTATTCACAGTCACACACAAATTATAAATCTCAATTTTTTGGTTCTATAGTTTTTATAGATTAAATATATAACCTTGAAGGCAGGCTAGAAGTGCTATTACTCTACCTTTGGAATCATTTCAGTGAAATCTGCCATGATTTAGTTATAATCTTTTTACCTTGTCTGATTTTAGAGCTTTGACTTTTTATTTTTTTCAGAAGTCACTGGTATAATGGTGAAAATAATTGAACTTAAAAGTTTTCAATTGCTCTTTGGTAGAGAGGATAAAAAAATCTAACTACATGATATAAATTCATTTTAGTTATCTCCTAGGAAAATGTTTTAAAATCTAATAGTTCATTGGTATAGAAGTCATGTACTCTTTTAAGATGGACTATTTCCACAATTTAATGCATGGTGACGATATTGAAATAGATTATATGCACTTGAATTATGTTTGTGTTATTAAACCATTTCTAAATCCCAGCCTTCACTGTAGTCTTTCTTTTTCGACGGTTGAGTGGTTAAGAGCTTTGGAGTCAGACAGCCTTCATTTGAATCCCAGCTTGCCACTCCTAACATGGCTCAGGCCTCTTTTCCAGTGTCTTTTTTAGGGATTAATGATAGCACCCAGCTCATCATATTGTCAGGTTTACAGATGAAATATTTGCAGTCTGTGGTACAAACAAAATGCCTAGCAAATCCTACCTGTCATCATCATTGTTGCCATTTTCATTACTTTACCTTCATTAGACGTTTCTGGTATGCTTAGAGTTGCCAGATGTTGAACTAAAGGGAGAAAATGTATAATTGTATTGTGGTTTCTAATTTTTCATGCACTTTCCTTATTACTCCATGTACGTTTTTTGGCTTATTCTCATTAATGTAAGTTTGTGTCTATAGGAAGTATGAATAGTAAAGATTATACTAAAAACTGAACTGACAATGCAAAGTTTTGTGGATCTCTTTCATTATTTATTACTGTATATACTTTTTTTGTGCTGGCAAAAGTCCAGCTAGTAGATTTAGAGCAAGATACATACTTACCTTTTTTTACCTAGGGAAAGCTATTAAAAAAAAAGCAACTCTTCAAGTACAGACCTTACTGGATATGTTACAAGTAGTCTGAAAGCTTTCACTGTTTATTTCCCTCCTTAAGCAGAGAGGAAGAAGTTGAAAACATATGTAAACTATAGAATCTGAACAACTTCTAATTCCTGAGTGAGAATTTCATCATTTGACTAATTTTTGTGTCAAGTGTTAAAAATTTTTTAGAAAAGATCAGTTCCAATTTGCATACAGAAATGTATTTTCAAGACAGTTATTATTTTATCTTCACCCTATAGCTTTAGGAAAACTATTGAATTCTATGAAACTATAGAAGTTTCAAATAAAAGATAGTAAGACTAAGATATTTTAGTTTGTTGTCAAACAGTGGAAGAGATTTCACAGGAGGTTAATACAAGGAACAGTGTCCATTCAGCTCTGTAAATATACTGAGATATTTTAAGCATCTTAGTGCTAGGTATGTTGATAGAGTCATGGACCTTTCCATAAGTAAAAATGTGAAATACACATTTCTTACCCACCTGTCCTGGTGTTCTTTGTGGTTCCCACTATACTTGGCCCATTGTGTTATTGCATTTGTCACACTATGCATAGTTGCTCCTTCCCACATCATTGTTTGCATATCCTGTGGTCAGAAGGGAGCCTTGTCCAAGATAAAGACTCTCTCCTTCATCCTCTTATCCATAGACCTCAGCCACGTAAAAATGTTGATTTAGGGAAGATGGAGTACGTGGAAACATGAAAAGCAACTGCTTTTATACCGCCAGTTGTAGGCCTGACAGAACACTCAGTATGTGCCATGTGAGTCAGACAAGATTCTGAAGTCTGTCTTCATTTACTTGAATTCCTGAAGCTACTAATGATCCTTAAAGAAACACACACTCATAAAGTGATAATAATAAATTTTATAGTAAGATTTTAGGTTCCTCAACTATTATAAATCTAAAAGTTATATATATAAAGTACCTTATCTCTTATTGAGAACTCTTGACTTCTTTACTAATTGCTATTGTTTTGATACTTACCTTTGTATTTTCTGGATCTGGTATATAGTCTGGCACATAGTATAGGAGATTCATTAATTTAATGAATAAAGCCTTTGCACGAATTTTCCACACTTGGGTTCCAGCGATATTTTTATCTTCTAAAGATACTTCTTCATGACCTATTCTGAAGATTCTTAAAAAGCATGGTTTCTTCCTTTTCAGTCTGTTCTAGAACAATTGAATTTCAATTTCTTGACATGTTATCTTTAGAAAGAGTTATAAGTAAAGAGTTTTCACTTTACGTAAAGTAATAGAAAACTAAAAGATCACATAAATGTTAAAGGAAGTCAATAATACTTGACAATGTTTTTTATCCCTTTAAAAATTTTTTTAATAAAATAGTATTTATGTAGTCTTCACCAAATAGAAAATAAAAGACCTATTGGTCATTATTTCTTTGATATTTCTAAACTGCAGCAAGAAATTTTGGGTGTGGATCTGTTTTTATTTTTTATTTTTGAATTTTGGTGAATTTTTTTTGGGTGGGTTTGTTCACCTTATGTTCCGTCGCCTGACACAGACAATGCTGCTTTTATTTTCCCCCAGCAGCTTCATATAAATGTTGTCTTTTTCTGTAAAACTGGTATGTTGTTTGTCTGGATATGTATTCCATGTGTGCTGACTTCTTTGTACTGATTATGATTAAGTAAAAAAGCATGTTTTAAGGTCACAGTTTTCAAGGCAGTCTGTAATTTGGCATTGTAAAATGCCTTTGGAAAGCAATAGAATTCTTCATGTGACTTTACACTAGAGGTGATAATAGTTGCAGCTGTCTTCTTTCACATACACACACATTTGTCAGATATTTACTAGACATACATGTGTGTCTGGCATTATGCCAGGGGCTGTGAATACAGTGGTGAGCAAATATAGATATGACTCTTATTCTCCTGGAGGTGTGCTTTCTAATGAGGGAGGCATTAATCAAAGAATCACACATATAAAATTACAACTGTGATAAGTAGTGACAAAGCACAGCGTGGTAAAGCTGTAAGAATTTGTCTTAGTTTTGCAGATTAGGAATGTTTCCTTGAAGAACTGGTGTCTAAGATGAGCGCTGAGGCATCGGTAAGACTGAGCTACCAGAAGGGGGAAGAGCATTCCCTACACAGGACATCGAGCAGACAGATGCTGCAGAGGAAGGGGCTCTGGTGTGAGCAGAGTGGAAAAGAAGAGCTGAAACATTTGAGAATCTGGTCAGGGGATGGTGGGGACAGAGGTGTTTAGAAGGAAGGAGGGGAACAGGATTAAATATGCTTTTGGAGAAGTAAATCACTCTGGCTAATTGTGGAAAACAGACATATCGAAGGATAAACTCAGTAGTATGTAAACAAGACTATTGCAATATTCCAGGTAATCAAAGACTATAGTTTGGTCCAGGCTAATGCTGATAGAGATGCATAGAATTGCATACATTTGAGAGAGTGATTCCTGAGTTAAACTGACAGGACTTGGTGGATTGTATTGGATAGGGAAGGGGTAGAGAAGTCCAATGACGTGTGTTCTTAATGATTAGACTTTTGAGCCTAAAAGCTCAGCTTTGCTGTTGTTCATTGTACCCACTCATGATTAAAGCACCGTATTTTCCTTTGGACAGATTGACCAGGTCAGGAAGAAGGATTGAGATGCTGCAGTTGGGGCATCTCAGTGAAACAGCCCAGCCAAGTAACCCCATGGTGAGGTTCACACAGACAGTGCTTTTTAGTTTCTCTAGTATTAGCAGACTACCAAGGATCACCAGACACTTGAGGAGTACTTACATGAAAGACAGAGGTCAGAGCAAGCAGGGCAGAGGGAACTCAAAAGAATAGAGGTAGCATAGGACATTATAGGGATCGAAATAGTTTCAAAAATCCAGAAACCATGAGAGTTGTTGTATCTGTGAAAACATAGAGGCTATAAGAAAGAAAATTTGAAGGACAAAAGAGAAACTGGAAAGTTATGGAAAGACAGATGGGAGAACTCCCTCTCCTATAGGTCATGTGGTAGCTTCCTGATGGCCACACTGTTGCCCTTTGTATAGTTGCAGGGTCATTTCAGGTCAGTAACTACAACGACCTTTGTAAAATTTAAGGCACCTCATATCAGTCTTCTCAAAACCCAGCATTGGCTCCCCTTTCACTAATAGCCAAAGTCCATAGAATAACCTACTAGGCCCTGTTTCCCTCCCGTGATTCCCTGTTGCCTTTGTCTCCTTTCCTTCTACTCCTCGTCCTCACTTGCTTGGACACCCTCGCCTTTCCTCTGCCTCAAAAATGAGGCGAGCCCTTGGCACCTGCCATGCCTTCTGCTTAAATGAGCTGGCCTCAGACATCTGTATAAAGGATTCCTTCCTTCCTTCCTTTGGGTCAGCCTTCAGGTGTCACCTCCTCTGTGAAGCCTTTCCTAGCCCGTTTTCTAAACGTTCGACCCCTTTCCCTACCCCCTTTTCATTAAAATTCTCTCTCTCAATATTTTTTTAATTGAGGTAGAGTTCACATGACAAAATTAACCATTTTCAACTAAACAATTTAGTGGCATTTAGTACCTTCACTGTGTTGCCCAACCACCACCTGTATCTAGTTCCAGAACATTTTCAGAATAAACCCATATCCATTCAGCAGTTATTCCCACTCCTCCTTTCCGGAGCTCCAGCAGCCACCAGTGTGCTTTCAGTCTCTGTGAAGTCACCAATACCGGATATTTCATGTAAATGGAATCCTACCATATGTGACCTTTGTGTCCGGATCCTTTCACTGAGTATGTTTCAAGGATCATCCTCATGGTAGCATGTATCAGTGCTTCATTCCCTTTTAGGGCTGAATGAAATTCACTGTGAGCATATGACAGTTAACGTACTCAGCCACAGACATGGGGTGCGCTTCCACCTTCTAGCCATTGTGACTGTCCTGCTGTAAACGTTACTACAGCAGCACTCAAGTTCAAGCCCCTGCCTAGCACTGGAATTGCTGGGTCATATTGGCAGTGGTATAGTTAACTCCTTTGGGAACTGCCAACCTGTTTCCACAGCAGCAACACCATTTTACATTCCCACTAACAATATTCAAGGGTTCCAGGTTTTCCAAGTTTTTGCCAACATTATTTTTTCTATTTTTATTGCTACCGTAGTGGGAGTTAAGTGGTTGTTGTGCTTTTGATTCATATTTCCCCAATGCTGCTGACCGTCTATGTGCTTCAAGCCACTGGTGTGTCTTCTTTGGAGAAATGTCTAGGCAGGTACTTTGCCTTTGAATTGGGTTGTTTGTCTTTTTGTTACTGAATTGTAAGACACTTTGTTAGATTCCCAATTATAAGGCACATAGTATCTATTTAACTTAATTTGTTGTATGTATTATCTTTCTCTCTCACTAATAAGCTCTAGGAAGGCAGGATTTTTGACCACTTTGTCTCCTACTATTTCCCAACACCTAGAAAAGTGCCAGGCATGGTGTTGGTGCTCAATAAATTTCTGTTGAACAAATAAATCGCAGAAAAACACTGAAGATTATCTCACCAAAAATTGTGATACTTGTTATTTGATAAAGGGGGATACGGGCTTGTGAGTGCTAAGTTGTCTTTGATCATAAGACAACAATAGATCCCTAAACTTATGAATCAGTTAATGCATATGCAATACCCTGCACAGAGACTGAAACAGAACCATTTGCTTTTGCTTTTCTACTCAATCAACTTAAGTACACCTACATACACATGTTCTTTCTCCAGATTACTCAGTAAAAACATCTTTGGTGAGTATTTGTAAACAAGCATTGTCACTCTAAGTACTCTTATCATATTTAAGATTCATATTCATGGTTTGAGTGTGGATAAGAAAATTGTTTTTATTCAGTAAAATAACTTCTTAACTATCTTTTGGTTTTCCCAGTTGAGATGAACAATCTACTTTTAGAACTCCAGATAATTAATTATAATATTTTTTCAAAGGGGTATAAGTTTGTGATTTTAAATTTGAGTGCCAAAGTGTTTACTTAATAGTTATTCCTTGATGTTTGAGATGCCCAGTGGCCCAGAACCTTTTCTTTTTTTAATTGGATGCCCTTCCTGACACATGGAGAGCCATTGAACACATTTTGTAGGATTGGGAGAGAGTTTTCACAATTAGGTTTTATTTGAAAATCAGTGGTAAAAATAAATTTAGTAATTAATGTTTCAGAGGAGGTTGTAAAATTTCAGACTGATCAGTTTATAGCCATCTTCTTTATCTTCAAGTTTTTTAATTTATCTGCCATGTTTTGTAAATCATATTACTTTTCTTTCTGACATAGTTATCTTTTTTATCTTAACTATCTGACTATGAAACAACAAAAATGATACTGTACCCTCTGATATATCTTGGAGATTGTGGTTGCAAAAAATAAAGCTATCCTATGTAAATGAGACTTTTGTACTTAATATTGAGGGGGAATAGCACAGAATCTAATTACAGGAACCTTAGAGGAAGTCAGAACCGTCAAGCAGATAGGGTCTCACAGAACCTTTATAAGAGGATGTGGGTGAGGTGAAATGCAGTATGTAAATGGACTTTCCAAAGGAAACTTAATTTCTATTAAGTAGGGTGGAGAATTTTCCAAGCTGATCATCCGAGGTACGGCAGAATAAACTTTCGGATCTGTACGCTGTGCGGGAGCATGCCCTTGGGGCATGCAGTGTGTTCAGAAATTATACCATGGTACTTTTGATGAGAGGTTAGTTGAAAACTTGCAAAGCAACTGTACGGATGAAAGAAATGATTTTGAATAATAGATGCTTAAAGAATTTAGAACCTGTATTTACATTTATCTTTTCTAAATTGTTTCCCTTGATATCAAAAGAAAAAGTAGCTCTGTTGCTAAACAGAGCTGTGTAATGTTTGTTTTATAATATGTTAAATCTTTTCTTCCTTTAGGAGTCAGGCTTGTTCATACTGAGACATACTAGTATATTTTAAGTGCCCAGATATTACCTGAGAGAATATTTGGACATTTGTTCTCTTACCTTTCTCTTCTCTCTAGCCATCATTTTTCCCTTTGATATTTTTTCTTCCTTTTTTATATCTGGGTTTTAAGGTTAAATTATTTGGGTCACTTTTGTAATTTCCTTTTGAATTGGAACTAATTACAAAATTAATTTGCATTTCAAATTCAAGATGAGGGCTTTAAATTTGAAAATATGGTGCTTTTAATATTATTCAAATTATATATATAAAATGATAGGCAAAATAAATGTTTTGTTTTTTATTGTGCATTTGTATCTCAGTGTGGAGTGACAGCCACTGATCAGTATAAAAATAGTTGGAACCTACCTACAACATCTTAGTTTCATCTTCAGAAGATCAGTAACTAATGTCCTTGGTAATCCATTTCAGACTTTCTTTTGAAGTTAGGGAGATGAGTTTCACATCCCTTCTTGTTCTTTTTATGGTTATAAAGGGACTCTTTATACGTGTGTGCAGAGTGTCCCCTTTGGCCTTTCCTATGATAAAGCAGTTTTCCTTTCATGAAAACACATTACTGTTCAGACACAAAATATATAAAGAAACTGAATTTAATGCAAAGGAGAAACAAAACATGTAACTGTTCCTGCATTAGCTGACTGTTTGTAACAGTGGTATCTGTTTCTGGGAGTCTATTTAAAATTCTTTCTACAGAGCAAGCTCCTTTTGGGTGTTACTCTTTGGTGTAACATTAGGAAGACTACTGCATTTAAAGGGTAGGGTCCTTTTTTTAGTTATTTCAAAACTGGAGCATTCTACTTTACTGTTAATATATTTCTCTACATGTAATTAGCACAGTTTTAAGAAAAAGAAGTGAAATGATGCCTTCTAGACTTTGTTATGAAAAAAATTCCTCTGTGTATCTTTAATTATTGGGTAAAAGTCACAGAATTTGGAATGCAATTAACTTTACAGTTGGGCATTTTGTAATAGGATTTTCCTATATACTAATGCAGATCAGTCATCCCATCCATTTATCTTAAGTAAATTTTAGAGTTTATGCATAAGTTTAAATTTGATGCCTTATCTACTATAGGAAGGAAATGTGTTATGAGGTAAAGTATTTATTTATATAGTTTACATCATAACTTGCCATGTGACTTTTAGCCACACCTATCTTCTAACAGAATAGCCAGAACAGCAGCTTTAGGCAAACGATACTGAGGTTAATCTACTATTTGAACTACCTGGAAAGTCTGGGTAGAAGTCTACACAAAGCCTTTCAAAATGTATTATAAATGTTGTCTCCTTAAACAAAGTAAAAATTAATTGCCATCATTGTATTCTTTTTTCTGAATTCCCACATGCTTCTGTTTCTCTATCTGGTTTTTATATTTTTATGATTCTTTTTCCTTTAATCCTGTCATCTGCCCAGAGTGTGATCAAAATCTGCTCAGCTCTCATGGTCCTGCAGTGGCATCTCTTCTGTTTTGGCTGCTGATTTCCTTACTCCCTTATTGCTCCTATAATGTCTTGCAACTTTCTACCATCTTATGATCACTGATACTACCTGATTTATCTGTTTCCTCACAGGACCTAATGTAGCAAGCATTAGGCATTATGCTAAGTACTGTTGGAAGGTAAAGATTAATAATATATTGTAATAGTGTACTTTTTACATTTACTGAGTGTTTACTATGTGTCAGGCACTATGCTAAGCATCTTATATGCATTCCTCATTTAATCCTCAGTGCAACCTGTGAGGTAAGTGTTCTTTCCTTCTACATTTTATAGTCTGGGACCAGTGAAAAATAACATCTCTGAAGTTATATACTAGCGAGTGCTAAAACCAGGATTCAAACTCATATCTTCTGACTCCTGACCTTTTAACTACCTCAGTCCTTTAGGAAAACAAAAAACAATTATACTAGGGTGGACTAGAGACTGGAAGTGGGGGAGACAGGTGCAGAGATGATACTTGGATTAAAGGACATGATCAGTTTTAGATTTATATGAAATAAGGGCTTGGGGAAAAGTCAAGCACAAAGACAAGGCATGTGGCATGGGAGAGCTCATGCCACATTCGAGCGATAGTAATTGGTTCAGTATGGCTGAACACACGTGCTAGGAGACTAAGATGGAAGCCTAGTGGCATAGAGTAGTTACAGGGCTAACGGCTTTTCTTGGCCCAGTTCTTCATGTAAACGAGAGAACACACAAAGTGATTCTGGATGCATAGTAGAGTCCTTTCGTGGAGTGGACACATTAGGCCTCAGGGACAAATTCTGTGGCCAAAACCAATTGAGAAAGGCTGGAAGGACTGTTAAAGTGAATTGTACAGCTATGAGAACAGAGAGAAAAAGAAGTTATTTGTTAATATTAATAATTGTAATGATTATAGTTAGATCCATTGGAGACTTTTCCTCCTACTGCCTTATTTCCACCTGGACATTTAGAATTTGTGGAGAGAGAACTTGGACTTTGCTGTATGCCTCCTACTCTGATTTTTCCAGTGATGCAACACAAACCTGCACCACACAGCAGGGGGCTTGGTGGGTTTGTCACATGTTGTTTGGGAAGTACTGGGAGAGTGAGAAAAAAAGACTACTGTCCTACCTAATTTCAGCTGATGGCATTAACTGAATTCTGATTTTAACATTGGCACTAAAGAACATTATATTCTTGAGTGTTTAATAATCGACTTAAAAGCTGTTTTGTTATGGTTCTCAAGTTATTTTCATAAGTACGATTAGTGAGTTGGAGAGTCAATGTAAAAATATAAAGTGATTTTCAAGTGAAATTTTACTTAAAGCTTAAAATTACATGCCAATTAACTTTATATTTTTTGAAGGCACTCTAAAATGTTGTCTGCAAGTTAAAATGTAATTTATGTGTGTGTGATCATTTTTGAAGGTAGGTAAGGTTCTCAGAGGTTCTCTGATTACTCATGACAGCAGATTGCTCTTGATAATGGTGAAAGGTATAGTGAATAAACTTTAAAGACCATTTCAGTAATGAACTACTTATACTGAGCCAGTGAACTGAACATAGGGCTTCCTTATATTTCAGTAGGTGTTTCGAAGGATAGCTAATGTTACATTTTAAAAGGTTTATGGTGAACAGTGAATAATTATACTGATAGTACAGACAGAGCTACCTGAACATGAGGTATTTGTTTCATGAATACAGGATATTAGATAGCACCATTACAGCTTGGTGCTTTTATTCCCTTCTCTTCTGTAGCACTTTGCCAATTAAAGAAAGTTGGGTGAGGCTAGATAATTTTAAAAGCTGTATTGCTTAGCAATCCCTATTGACCAGTAAATTGGCTGAACTGAAATTGAAATCAAACATTCCTCTGATAAAAGTATCTAAATATATTTGAATAAAATAGAGAACTACTTTTAGAGTAAAAATAATTGTGATGGTAAATCAGAGTTTGAATAGCTAACCAAGACAGTATTTAGATATTTGTCTCATTCAGGATCTTCTCCTACTGAGACACCTGGAAGAGTTTCAGGTACAATGAATGCTGAAATTTTCTTCTGAGTGCTACAACAAGGGATGGAAGAAAGAAAATGCTTACAAGTATCCTTGCTGGCTTGGATCATTTGGAATTACCTCATTGGAATCTATTTATTTATAACTCAGTGTTTTTTTTGAGGATGGAAGGTTAATGTATGTTTGAATTTTATTCTGCAAGGTAGTTTTCTTAAGCTTTTTAAATAATGTTCATGGAAATAAGCACATAGTAGCATATTTGTCTCTCTTTCATTAGATTGTGACCTTAATGCACAGACTAGATCTTTCTCTACCATCTAATAGGCTTAACAATATTCAAGACATTGTGGGTGTGTGGATAACTGTATGAGAAAAATATGTATACAATCTAAAAGCTATATGCTGTAGTATGTCTTGGAAATAGGAAATCTGGTTAGAATTTTCTTCATGTTGTTCTTCACACTTACACAGTTATTACATGAGAGTTCTCTTACTTCATCCCTTATTATTAAATCATTCCCTTGATGTGCAATAAAAAAATATGGTACTGATATCTTTCTCAGTGAAATATTGTCTTATGATTGTGAAGGACTCTTTCTCAATTGAATGTAATTCTATTCTTGCTGTTCAAACTCACTCTGCAAATATGAAATATGTTTAATATTAGTGTTTTACCAAATTTTCTACATGGATAATTCCGCTGCAGATCTTTAAACTAGGAATCTTGTTCAGAAGTGTTAAGTAAATTAGTAAAAGTTAGTGTTGGAATTTGTAATTTTAAATCAAATTGGAAACTTAAAAGGAGTTCAGCATTAAACACTTTAATGGGAATAGAAGGTAAAGTTTGGTAACTTTTCCTGATTTCATCTATAAACATTTAAACATATAAATTTAAACAAGCTTTAACTAAGTGATCATTTTCTACAGTAATCTAAAAACTATTATAAACACTCAAAATAAGCAAGCCAATAATTTGGAAGAGTGTACTGGTTTTGATTTGCAGATGAAAACTTCTGGAATGTTTTCATTAGACTTTAGTGTGATCTTTTTTTTTCTTTTTGCCTTTCTTTTCTTTTCTTTTCCTTTTTCCTCCCTCTAGTATAAACATACCTTAAAATAAGTGGTATGATTAAGAACAGTTAATTCCTAAGGAGTTTAGCAATTTTAGTTATTAGTATACTGAGACTACAGGAGCAAAACAAGGTTTCTTTTTACTTGTTCAAGACACAGTTCGCTTTGTTAGTAATAACTAGTTGATGGTTTTACTATGTGGAACCTGACCAGTACCACTGGGCTGTATTTTGGGAGGAAAAAAGGAATTTCTGTATGGGTGTTTTGTTGTTTCCTCACATAGAGGGTTTTGAGATACATCTAAACTTCAACCAATAAATTGCCTGAATTCCTCTCTGGACATGTACTCTATTCTGACATCTTTGAAGTAATCTGCTTTCATCTGTTTCAGTATCTTACCTCGTAGGTTCCCCAGCCCTGAGCTCCTCTAGTCATATCCTGCCGGCCTATCGAAGCGGACCCTTGGCGAGCGCTGGGTGTTGATCATGTGCTGACCATGAGGGCAGCTCCATGTGCTCTGCTTGGATGTTGAATCACACCTCTAAATGTTCGGTTGGCCACCTTCTTCCATCAAAGCTGATGTCCTTTCCTAGCAGCTCCTTTCCTCTAGGTTCTCAGTCCAGTTCAACTCTCAGATCCCCCACGGGCTGTGCTGATTCACACCCCCCTGGCTTTCATGATTCTGTTCCTGCTAGCTAGAATTCCCTACCTTCTTCTCTCTCAGATGAGGGCCAAAATATTTTCTTTGTAAAATCTATTGAAACCTCTCTATATCCCCAGATGTGTCAGAAAGAAGGCATCTTTAATAAATGTTAGAGAATTTGGAAAAAAATATATTCTCTAAACCATAGGTCAACAAAATGTGGCCCACATGCCAAAACAAACCAGCACCTATTTTTGTAAGCTGTTTATTGGAACACAGCCATGTGTATTTGTTTATGTATTATTATATTATCTTGCTGCTGAGATCATATCCCTGCAAAACCTAAAATATTTGTTCTCTGGTCCATTACAGAAAAAATTTGCCAGCCCCTGCTCAAAATGAACATTTGTTAAACTAGAGTACACCAGGCATTTTGCCCAAGATTCAACAGATTTGTCTATATCAGGCCAAAATATATAGCCTATTCAAACTAGAATAATAACATTTTCTAAAGCCTACATTTTTTATATATTCATGAACAGAAGTGAATTTTCATTATCTTTAATTCCTTTCTACATAAGCATAGTATATTTTTTATTTGTAGCACTTGGAAGTTAAAAGACAAGGCATCAGTTAGTTTAATTGCCTGAAAATTTGATGTAAACCTTTTCTGTAGCTAAAACTGGCATCTTCTGTGTTTCCCCAACTTTATGAACAATAGTAATTCCCCCAGACTTCACTGTGTAAGAATATTAAAATAATGCTTCAATTATATTCTCCACCATCTTTTTCCTCAAAAAGATTTTGTTTTTTTGACCAAGAAAAATAATATTCCCTTTCCATCCATTTATATCATAGTTTTAAGTAATATTTAGAAATGTTGATGTTTTAAAACTCATTCCATTTCCCCATTATTTACTAGTAACAAAAAAATGCAACAGATGTTGAATAGAAAGAATGACTGTATCCTCCTCCCATCCCCTGAGTGCCGCCTGTGTACCATCTATAGCTGGTACCATCTCCTCAGTGATGGCGTTCATCCAGTTTGCAGCAGTCATTGTAAAGGAGAGAATTGAAAAAAGAATGAAGTAGGGTTGGAAACAGTTCAGAGGACTAAAGCTTACTGTGGAATACATGTAGAAATTTTTGCAATTAAGGTTTGGAAGGAAAAGGTAAGGGGGAATAATAATAATAGCCCCAGTGTTAGTAATTGTTACATAAATCTGAGAACAGACACTAATCCTAGCTTAGATACAGAGTTAAATTATAGAACTAAGGCTGTATTGGTGATGTATTAGAAAAAAGAAAGAGTTTTAAGAAATATTGTTCAAAATAGGTTAAATGAACAAGCATAACCTAAGAATCTAGCAATCTCTACCAAAATTACAACTGCTTTCTGCCTGTGACCCAGCAGTCCCATCTGGTGCTCTGTCCTACAGGTGCAATGGCACATGTATGAAATGACATATTCAGGTTTATTTGGTGTAGTACTTTTTATAACAGCAAAATGATTAGATACAATCCAACTATCCAGCAGTAAAAGCCTGGATCATTAAATCAGAAAGGCATTGAAAACTAGGCAAGATGAAAACGTCACTTGACATGCATATTACCTGCAGAATAATACTGAAAATGCAAGAAAAGGAGACCCTAAAAGTTGCTGTCAAAGGATAGTAAATGGGACATGTACATTAGCAAATTTTACTCTGTTATAAAACATCAAATGATTTATCTTTTATTACAAAAAAAAAGTTTAAGGGCTTGCATATATCTCCTTGCTTTGATTCCCATTCCTATTTGATTGGTATTCCCATATAAACTGAACATACTATTAAGGTGTTCAGGCATCTAATCTCATGGTTGGGTAGGAACTACTCTAATTGATTCTTAACAGTTTGTTATTTCATCTCTGAGGTTAAGGATAGGAAGATTAGGACAGAGTTAATTAGTACACTTCTTAAAAAAATTTATTTCCTGAGAGGAACAGCATTTTAAGTTGTACTTAATATTTATATCCCACAGCTTTTTAAGGACAAGATAGCAAAAAGGGATCCTTGGAACCTTGCTCTCTGATGAAGTTTGTCTGAGTGAACACAAGTATAGCCAAAGACCTAGCCTAAAACTATAAGGAGAAGCTGTACAGGGAGACAACTGGAGCTTATATTCTTGTCAGTTAAGTGGTAGAATTTCGTTTAAATATGTGGAGTAAAGGTTTCTGAGGAATTAAAGATAGCACTGAATTTACTGCTTATTTTTGGTAAATTTTAATATTGATTACTGTGTAAAGAGATGAGTCATGATAAAGAGTTTTATGGGGAAACAAACTCTGCCTTTGAGATATTTCCTTTGAGTTGAGAAAAATTAAAATTTTGGACATGCCAAACTTGATTGTTGATTTGTGGTTATGTATTGATAGAGCATGCTCACTAAAGGAATAAATTTCAGATACATTCCTGTGTAATTGCTATCATGTATCTGGAATTAATTTTAAATATTTAGGAACTAGAGTTTGTTTTAAGTTACATTTCTTCTCAATTGGACAATAATGTGAAGCAAATGTATAAGTCATTGATTTTTGCAGGTTGCATTTTTATAGTTAATTACCTATATAATATTATACTTTTAAGTGTTTTTATATAAAGCTTTGCTTGTCACTTAAAATAATTCCCAGTGGTTGAAGTATTACTCCCATTTTTCAGATGTGAAATTTAAGGCCCAGAGAGTTTGTGACTTACCTAGTCACATACCTATGAAATGAATATGACTCAGTCTCTTGACTACAATGACATCATTTCTTCACCCTAGTATTGTTTTGGTGGTTTTAATGTCATGATACTATAGCTTGTTGATAGCATGATTTTTATCTTTTCAGGATATGGCTTTAGTTGCTCCAGAGGCACCTTCAGAACAAGCCAAGAGAGTTTTTCAAACCTATGATCCAGAAGGTAAAAAATTTTATTGTTTTATTAACTCTGTTTTATGTCTTCATAAATATGAAATATATTGATACCTACCTGAGTTTTATTAAGTGTTACTGGATTATTGAATAAAACATAGATTGCATTTCTTGAAAACCTGAAATGGGCAATAGTGAAAATGGGAAGAAATAAGATACTTAAATGATTGTCAGGTTCTCACATGGTGTAAGGTTTCCTGATTCTTGGGGTACTAAACTTACAGTTATTTCAATCTTGGCCTCTGATAGTGTTATACATGAAAAAATACCACCTTCTGAACAAGCTCTTTAAAAGTAAGTTAATTTTCTTCTTTCATTATGTATTGAAATGTATATTAAATAAATCTCCCAGAATATTTTTTAATTGAGATATAACTGACATATAACATTGTGTAAGCTTAGGGTATACAACACATTGCTTTGATACATTTAAATACTGCACAATGATTATTATGGTAGTGTTAGCTAGCAGTTCTATCGTGTCACATAATTATCTTTTGTGTGTACATGGTGAGAATAATTAAGATCTAGGCTCCTACCAACTCTGAAGTTTACAATACAGTATTGTTGAACGTAATCACTATGGCGTGCACTTGCTCTTCAGGAGTTATTTATCTACTAGTTGCGGGTTTGTGCCCTGAAACAGCATTTCCCCAGTTAAGCTACCCCCAGCTCCTGGTAACCACCATTCTACTCTCTGTTTTCCCAAATTCAGATTTTTAGATTCCACATATAAGTGGCATAATATGGTATTTGTCTTTCTCTGTCTGACTTAACTTTGCTTAGTGTAGTGCCCTCGAGGCCCATGCATGTTGTTACAAACGGCAAGATTTTCGTTCTTTTTTATGACTGAGTAATATTCCATTGTATACATATAGCCCTTCTTCTTTGTCCATTCATCTACTGGTGAACACTTAAGTTGCCCCCACATCTTGGCTGTCGTGACCATCGTTGTGGAGATACCTCACTGAACTGCTGATGTCAGTGTCTTCACATATATACCTGAGAAGGGGATTTGGGACCGTATGGTGGTTCTATTTGTAAAGGAACCCCCATATTATTTTCTCCAATGGGTGTACCAGTTTACATTTTCACCAACAGTATATAAATGTTCCCTTTTCTCCACCTATTCATCATTAATCCCTTTTGATAAAAGCCATCCTAACAGGTGTAATATCTCACTGTGGTCTTGATTTCCATTTTCCTGATGATTGGTGATATTAAACATCTTTTCAAATACCCATTGACCACATGTATGTCTTCTTTAGAAAAATGCCTATTCAAGTCCATTGCCCATTTTTTAATTGGATTATTTGTGTTTTTGCTATTAAAATTTGTGAGTTCTTTATGTATTTTGTATACTGACCCCTTATCAAGATACATAGTTTGTGGAAACTTTCTCCCATTCTGTAGGTTGCCTTTTCAATTTATTGACTGTGTCCTTTGCTGTGCAGAAGCTCTTTAATTTAATGTGGCTTTTGTTGCCAATGCCTTTGGTGTCTTATCCAAGAAATCATTGCCAAGATTGATGGCAATGATCTTTTCCCTGTTTTCTTATAGGAGTTTTACAGTTTCAGATCTAACATTTAAGTCTTTGATCCATTTCAAGTTAATTTTCATGAGTGGTGTAAGATAAGGTCCAGTTTCATTGTTTTACATGTGGATATCCAGATTTTGCTACAACATTTATTGAAGAAACTATCTTTTTCCCATTCTGTGTTTGTCACATCCTTGGCAAAAACTAGTTGACCATATATGAGGAAGTTTATGTCAGAGCTCTTGATTCTGTTACACTGGTCTATGTACCTGTTTTTATGCCATATTACAGCTTTGCACGTAGATTGAAATCAGGTGACAGCAGCTCTGCTGTTAGGATTGTTTTGGCTATGGGGAGTTTTTTGTAGTTCCAAACAAATTTTAAAATAGTTTTTTCTATCTGTGAAAATGCCATTGGAATTTTGACAGGGGGTTGCATTGAAACTGTAGATCTCTTTAGATACCATGGACATGTTCACAATATTCTTCCAATCTGAGAACACAATATCTTACCATTTATTTGTGTCTTCTTCAGTTTCATCAGTGTCTTATAATTTTCAGTGTATAGGCCTTACACCTCCTTGGTTAAACTTGATGCTATTGTAAATGGGATTGTTTTCTTAATTTCACTTTCAGATAGTTCACTGTTTTTGTGTAGAAATACATCTGGTATCAGTTTGTTGAATTTTTATTCTGCGAACTTACTGAAATCATTTATTAGTTCTAATAGTTTTTTTAGTTCAGTCTTTAGGGTTTAATATATAAGAACATGTCATCTGCAAACAACTAATTTTACTTCTTCCTTTCCACTATAAATGCCTTTTATTTCTTCTCATTTAATTGAATGGCTAGGACTTCTAATACTATGTTGACTAGAAATGGCAAAAACAATCAACCTTATCTTTTCCCTGATTTTAAAGGAAAGAATTTAAAATTTTCACTATTGTTGTATATGGCCTTTGTTACACTGAGGAACATTACTTGTGTACCATTTTTATCATGAAAGGATTTAAAATTTTGTCAAAGGCTTTTTCTGCATATTGAGATGATCATATGATTTTTTTCTTTCATTTTATTACTGGAGTATATCACATTTATTGATTTGCATATGTTGAACCATTCTTGTATCCAAGGGATAAATCCCACTTGGTAGTGGTGTATGCTGTTTTTAATGACTTCTTTAATTTAGTATGCTAATTTTATGTTGAGAAATTTTGCATCTGTATACATCAGGGCTATTGGGCTATAGTTTCCTAAACTGGCTTTAGTGTCGGGGTAATGCTGGCCTTGTGAAAAGAACTTGGAAGTGTTCCTTCATCTTCAGCTTTTTGGAAGACTTTGAGAAGGATTGGCATTAATTCTTCTTTAAGTGTTCGATAGATTCACCAGTGAAGCCATGTGGTCTTGGGATTTTCTTTATTGGGAGGTTTTGCATTACTTCATCAAACTCCTTTTTATGGTCTGTTCACATTTTCTGTGTCTTCATAATTCAATTTTGACAGGTTGTATATTTTATAGGAATTGATAAATTTCTTTTAGGTTCTCCAGTTTGTTGGTGTATTAATTGTTTATAAGAGTCTTCTGATTCCCTGTGTTTCTGCCGTATCAGTTGTATTATTTCCCTTTTATTTCTGAGCTGATTGTTTTTTTTTCCCTTGGGGAGTCTAGCTAAAGGATTGTCTGTTTTTTCAGAAAACCAGTTCTTAGTTTCATTGATCTTTTTTATTGTTTTTCTTGTCTCGATTTCACTTATTTGTGTTCTGATCTTTGTTATTTCCATCCTTCTGCTAACTTTGGGATTAGTGTGTCTTTCTGGTTCCATGAGGTGTAATGTGAGGTTGATTATTTGATACCTTTATCACTATAAACTAACCTCTTAAAACTGCTCCTTTTACAGAACCCCATTGGGTTTTGATATGTTGTATGTTTCATTTGTTTCAAGATCCTTCTTGATTTCCCTTTTTACTTCTTGCCTGACCCATTGGTTGCTGAGGAGCATATTGTTTAATCCCCATAGATTTATGAACTTCAGCTTTCCTTCTGTTATTGATACCTAGTTTTATATCTTTGTGGCTGGAAAAGATACTTGGTATGATTTCAGTCTTAAATTTGCTAAGATATGTTTGTGACTATCCTGTTATCTGTCCTCAAGAATGTTCCACATGCACTTGAGAAGAATGTATATTCTGCTGCTGTTGAGCAAAATGTCCTGTAGATGTCTGTAAGGTCCAGTTGGTCCAAGTGTCGTTTTAGTACAGTATTTCCTTAATGACTTTCTGCTTGGATGCTTTATATATCGTTGAAAGTAGGGTTTGAATTGCTGTACCATTAATTCACTGCTGTCTTACTTCTCCCTTCAGATTTATTAATAATTATTTAATATATTAAAGTGCTCCAATATATGGTACACATATGTTTACAGTTATATCCTCCTAATGAATTGATCCCTTTATGATTTTATAATGACTTCTTTGACCCTTTTTACAGTGTTTTACTTAAAGTCTATTTTGTCTGAGTTAAGTATAGCTAAGCTTGTTGTCTTTTAGTTTACATTTGCATGAACTATCTTTTTTGATCCCTTCACTGTCAGCCTCTGAGTGTCCTTAAAGCTTAGTACTGTGTATGCAGCATATAGTTGGGTTTGGTTTTTATCTGTTCAGCCACCCTATGTCTTTTAATAGGAAAATTTAAAGCATTAATATTTAATCATAGATAAGTAATAACTATGGCCATTTTATTGTTTTCTGATTGTTTTATAGTTCTGCAGATCCTTTCTTATTCTCTTGCTGTCTCTGTGTCTTTATAGTAAGTAATATAATTGATTCTTTCCTCTTTAGCATTTGTGTATCTGTTGTAGATTTTTGCTCTGTGGTTACTGTGATGCTTTCATAATTCATCTTTTATAACCATCCATTTTAAGCTTATAACTTCATTTACAAAAAAAGTTCTACCCATTATGTGTCCCACCCCCTAATTTTTTTGATGTTCCAATACAGTTATTTATATTGTATAGCTGTTAGCATAATATCATAGCTATAGTTATTTTTAACACTTCTGTCTCTTAACCTATATGCTAGAGTTCAAATGATTTACACACCACTATTACAGGATTATTTTGTGTAGGTTTTTTGTTGATAACATTAGTTTCAGGTATACAACATAATGACTCAATATTGGTATGTATTGTGAATGATCACCATAGTAAGTCTAGTTAACATCCATTGCTATAAATAGTTAGAATTTTTTTTCTTGTGATGAAAGTAGTTAAGATCTATTCTCCTAATAACTCTCTAATATGTAATATGGTATTATTAACTATAGTCATAATGCTATACATTATATCCCCATGACTGTATGTGGACATTTGTACCTTTGACACCCTTTACCCATTGTGCTCACCCTCCCTTTCATCCCACCTCCACCTCTGGCAACTACCAGTCTGTTTCTGTATCCATGAACTTGGTGTTTTGTTTAGAGGACATATATGAGTGAAATCATAGGGTGTTCTTTTTCTCTGATTTATTTCACTTACCTTAATGCTCTCAAGGTCCATCCATGTTGTGGAAATGGCAAGTTCCTCTTTGTTATGGCTGAATAGTATTCCACAGTTTCTTTATATATCGATGGACACTTAGGTTGATTGCAGTCTGTATACTGTTGTTTGTAGTATGTTGGCTCTTATGAATAATGCTGCAGTGAACATGGGGTGCATCTACCTTTGAGTTAGTGTTTTCATTTTCTTTGGATAAACACCTAGTATGGAATTGTTGGATCATACATTTCTATTTTTAATTTTTTGAGGACCTTCCATTACTGTTTTCCATAGTGGCTGTACCAATTTATATTCCCACCAACAGTGGAAAAGATAGGTACTAATTTGCTTTAAATGTTTGGTAGAATAAACCTCTGAAGCCTCTGAACTTTGTTTTGGGGGGAGTATCTTGATTACTGAATCAAAATAATTACTAGTAACAAATCTGTTCAGGTTTTCTATTCATGATTCAGTCTTGGTACGTTTGTTGGCATTTATCTACTTCTTGACCAATTATTTGGTATATAATTGTTCCCAGTAGTCTCCTATAACATATATTTCTGTGGTACATGTCTCCTTCTTTGTTTCTGATTTTATTTGAGTCCTCTTTTTTTCTTGGTCAGTATAGCCAAAGGTTTGTTGATTATCTTTTCAAAAAATCGGCTCTTAGTTTCATTGATCTTTTATTGTCTATGTAGCTTCTATTTATTTCCTCTCTTTGTTTTTTTCTTCTCTTTCTAGTTCCTTCAGGTGTAATGTGAGGTTGTTTGTTTGATGTATAATGTGTTTTGAATTGGACTATATATTCATCTCTACCAGAGAATTTTATACTTTCACATGTTTTCGTGCTGCTAATTAACATCCCTTCATTTTAGCTTAAAGAACTCCCTTTAGTATTTCTTGTAGGGCAGGACTCCTGGTGGAAAATTCTTTCAGCTTTCATTTGGGGAAGTCTTTATCTCTCACTTATTTCTGAATGACAGCTTTGCTGGCTACCATTTTGTTTGTTGACAGTTTTTTATTTTAAGCACTTTGAATGTCTCTTCTGACGTGCAGGGTTTCTTCTGAGAATATGTCCATAGCCATGTTGGGATTCACTTACTTTTTAACTTATTTACATTGTCATGCATCTTTTTCTGTTACTTCTTTCAGAATTCTGAGTCTTTGCTTTCCAAGACCTTGATCATAGTGTGTCCTGGGGAAGATCTCTTTGGGGGCTCTGAACTTCATGTATCTGGATGGCCATCTCTCTTTCTCCCCAGACTTGGGAAGTTTTCAGCCATTAGTTTCTGTCCCCTTTTCCCCTCTTCACCGTCTATGATATGGATCTTGTTTCTCAGATGGTGCCCACAGTCACTTAGGCTTTCTTCACCCTTTTCATTCTAATTTCTTTATTTTCAAGCTTAACAATTTCTGTTTAGTTCTTTTTAATGATTTCAATCTCTTTTATTGAAATTTTCATTTTGTTCATATATTGTTTTCCTAAGTTCATTGTCTGGGCTCCCATGATTCTCACTGAGCTTCCTAAAAATAATTATTTTGAATTCTTTTTCAGATAATTCAGATACCATTTCTTTGGGGTCAGGTTTCTTTTTTGTTTTTCTGATGGGTTTGCATTGAGGTCTGCACAGTTGCAGTTACAGTCACCTTTCCCAGCCTCTTTGGTTGTTGAGAAGGCAGAATGGCATTGTCCATGTGTTGCTTCGTTGGGTAGGATGACACTGGCCATTCCTTGGGGAGCATCAGTGGACAAGCCCGAGGACGTCCTGCTGTGGCAGTGTCAGGCTCTTTCTGTTCTACTCTTCTACCCGTAGGAGGAAGTTCTAGCCTGGGGGATTCTTCTCTGCTCCTTGCCTGGCATGCTACAATCACAGTAGATTCAGAGCCAAGGTCCTAGGATCAGGGGCTCACCATAGTGACTGGCCAGTGATTCAGCAGCAACAGAGGCCCTGAGATGGCAGGAGGCAGAGTGCATGAGCAGCCAGCCTGGGCGTGAGGATTAGGGCATTGGCTGTCCAGTTGCAGCGATGGCTCATCAGAGCTTCAATCTGGGACACAGTGGGCAGGTGCAGGGCAACCCACTGCCTGGTAATGGTGGGACAAAGCCACTATCTGGAGCAGTGCTGTGGCGCCCCAGCACCAGCCTCTGGGAGGAGGGGCAGAGATGGGGAGACCCTGGCAGCTCCGTCAGCTGAGCCCAGCATTGGTGAGACTGGAGCCCACTGCCGGTGAGGCTGCCAGTGGCCACGGTGGGCAGCTTGCTGATGTTCTTCTTTCCCCGTGTGGTGACCTTCCTCTGAGGGGCCCCTCCTGGTCCCACACTGCTCATGATAGGGGGTGGGGTGACACAGGTGATGTGCTACCTGTACTTTTCTACGTGACCGTCCTTGACTGTAGCGCCACCGAGTTCTTGCTGCTGCTGCTTTTAGATCAGAGCTGTCCAGGAGCTGCTTTCTTTGGTTTGGTCTGTAGTCATTTGTGTGAGAGGTGTGCTCTGGAGCCTCCTAGCCCTGCATCTTGCTCATGTCACCTTCAGAATATTTCTGCGTGAGTGGCTGTGCAAGGAGAAGGCAGAAGAATGTATCATCTGTATGATTCTCTTCTGACCCTGAGCATAGCTATTCTACCGAACTAACACAGTTTTGAAAAATTTACGTATATGTCACTATAATGTCCACCGTATCTTTGTTAGCTAGGCTGGTTTGACCACCTTTGCATTTGTGTACTTAAATTACAGCTGTGACTGACTTTTCAAGTTTTGACTTTAAAACTAAGTCATGCCTTAAATTCAATTGTAAATTAACCATGTAGGAAGCTACCTTGTTAGATCAGTGAGGTCCTTTGAGCTCCTGAAGGGATTCAGTTGCCTTTCTGAATACATTTTCTTCTGTCATAAAATTCTGTACTCCTGAGCATCTGCTCTTTTCATCTCTGAAAATTTGAGACACACAAATTTTTAGAATATATCTTTTCTCTCATCACTTACTAATGGTCTAATTTTAGGCTAGTTGCTTTTAGGTCTATAAATCTGTTTTCTTATATCAAATGAAAATAACCATACCTACTTCTTAGAGTCATTATTAAGCCTGTGAATAATGCTGTGGAAAACACTGAGCCTAGTGCATGACACAAAAGTAGGTACTTTGTGGATGGAGTCTTTTCTCTCTGTATGTCAAGTTAATTGGTGCTTGTGTAGGTCAACTCACTATGACTTAGGGAAAAGGGGTTTACCTCTACATTTTTGCACCAGTGAATGAAATTAGCCCTATAGTAAGTCAGCAGTTTGAACTTGAGTCATTGTTTTGTATAACTTTGAAATGTGTCATGCAGGGTGACAAACTTACAATCATTCTCTTACCACTTTGAATTGAATGCTTTGATAGGAAAGAAACAAGCCATTTCTATTCCTAGATGTTTTTAATACATTTTGAGGTCAAGATCAAACTTAAAGTACAGTTTTTAGAAATAAGTTAGTATGAAAATAAAATGATATAAATAGTCTAAGGTTAAGGAAATGTGATTAAAGTGAGTTTAAAGTCAGAGAGCTTACCATGAAGAGCAGAGGGGGGAGAGAACACGTTGGCAAATGGAAGGCAAAAGCAGAGAACAGGAGATAGCAATTGACATGCAAAGAATAGCTAGCATAGGGTTTGACTTAAGTCAAAAGGGCAGAAGAAAAATAACTATGTAGCATTTACTAAAGAGAAGTGACATTAGAGGCAGAAGGTGATTGGAATAACCAAGGAAGTTAATGGTCGAGGCTTGGGTTTATATTTTAAAGAACTACATTTCAAAGAAGGAGTTGAGTGGTTTCCTGTGGCATATCCTCCTAAGGATTTCATTAAGGCATATGGTTTCTTCCTGCCGTCTCTAATGCCCTTTTCTCTACCCCAGCACAAGTGGTGGATTCTTTCCAGAATGGAATATGCTGTAGGATGGCGGGATGGAGAAACTGGGTGTCTTCCCAGAGTTTCCTGTCAGGCCCTTAGAGTGCTGCCTCATTTGGTCAGAAGCGATGGTCCAAGATGTCAAGCACCTTCTCACCCCAGCACAGCCACCACAAACGATTCCAAAACCAAACCTGGGCTTTCACAGATAGCCCTCCATTTGTTTCAGTAGTGAAAATTTTAGAAGTGACATTGAAACAGAGTAAATGTATTTCTAGAGAAAGAGGACATGCTAGGAGAGTATCAGGTCTTAGGAGATAGTAAATGTTAGCAAACAAAGGCATGAAGAAATGCCCTCAGAGTAAGAAGGAGTGTTCACAGACGGGAGACCTGGGCTTGAAAAGGCTCACGTAGGAGGCTGGAGTAAAAGACCCATCAGAAGGACAGGGTTAGTATCTTACTGTCATAAGCAGTGGTATTGTCTATTTGCTTTTTGCAATTTTTAAAAATCATTAATGAGGTAGCAGGCATGTACTGTTCGTTTTACCAAATTACAAGCAAAATTAGAATTTCTTGTATTACCAGTACTAAAACACGATGTATAATCAGTGGCCATTTTTAAGAATTGAGTCCTGAAACATGCACATGAAAGAAGTTTGCTGTGTTCTCATACAGCAGCCTACCAATCAGCTAATCTACTATTTTCTCCCCCAAACATAGCATGCTGTTATTTCAAGATTTAAACAATCAGCTTTCTCAGAACATTTACTAGACTCACAGTTCTTACAAGCTTCTGGGGTAGTTTCAGTTTCCACTTACTGGAGGCTGGTGTGAGGACAGTTGCCCTTTGTCACCCTCTTCAGAATATTTGTAAAGTGACCTAGACAGAAGCTGAAGAAGATTTCAGTTCGTGAGTACTTCTGCTCTGCCTCACTGCTCCCCCACCCGCCACCCCCTCCCGCCTGACCAGTAAGTGGGTTGTGAGTCCTGCTAACATCTTGCTTTAGGCATAGTATGAATTAAATGCACTTGCAGGTTAATCACCATGTAGAGTATTGCCTCTATGAGACTGAATTTCCAGTGTTTTGAACTGGTGACTTACTATGTTTTGGAACATAAACCTGATTTATAAGTGGGCATCTTTCTGCAAATAATAATGTCTGGCCTCTGCATGGAAAGTTACAATTTTTAAAGCACTTTACCTGGTCTCATTAAAACCTTTCCATAAATCTAGGAGATAGGCTGGGATTACCATCACCACTTAATTCCTGAGAAAATCAGCCTTGTGACAGTTTAAGTCACTTCTTCAGTACTACATTCCTGGTCGTTAAGAACTGAGACAGATTCTGGATGTTCTTCCAGGAGATCAAGCAATCTCCACCTCAACTAACAGTATCTTTTTTAAAGGCTGAAGTCATAAAGAGGTGTTTTTAACCTGTTATTTTTAATCTATTGAAGTAAGGATTTTATTTTGATTATCATTCTCACTGAGCAATTAATTTCAGATTTTATAAGATCTCAGGTAGCTCAATAATTACTTTGATGTCAAGCATATATATAAAATAAGGTCAAAATTATAATTTTAACTGTTAATTTCTCCTTTGTAATGCTACCAAAATTTTAATGTCAGCAGGACCTTGACATATCATCTATAATTACTTAGTTCAGTTTAATGAGTAATTCCAAATTCAGAAACTATAAAAATAAACACTAGTGTGTGTGCTCAGAGCCTAGACGGTCAGGGGTCAGACCTATATGAAGTGTTAAGACAGACTTTAGAGAAAGGCCATGATTTGGGTTTTTGCATCTCTGACAGGGGAAAATGTTTGGGTGAGTGCTTTGTATTCAGGTACATGTTTTATGGGAATTTTTTTAACTAATAAAAAGAGTGGGGATGGAGGTAAATAAATCAATGTGATCAAAGATACTAGACCAGAGAGGAATTTTGGAGTGCCTCAGGGCATCAGAAAACGGCTTTCTACACTGCTGAAAGCACTCTGATTGGTATCACAGCACCTGGATTCAAGTCCCACCTCTGTTACTCATTACTGTGTTATGTTGGGCAAGTTCCTAACCTCAGTTTTCCCATCTGTTAAATGGACTCAATATCTACTTTACATGCTTATTCAAGGACTCAGTAAGTTTGCTATATTGTTTTTTTTTAATCCAAAAATAGGGTTTATTATCTCCGAAGACACTAAATTGTACATTTACCTTTCAGAAAGGAAATTATGACTGGTATATCTTTCTCCTTAAAATGTCATGCTGATTCCTTCTCTTAAACTCTAGAAGCTTGCCATTTTTTCACAATCTGTATAAAAATAAGTTTTCTTTTTTGAATCAGCAAACAGCTTTATCCCTCCTTAACAAAATCTTTAAAGCAATTAACCTGTATTGAACTATTTACCCAGTAGCTGTATCACACACTGCTGTGCCCTCATCTGCCCCTCCCACCCCACCGTCTCCTCCTGAGCTTTAAAGCCTATGGAAGTCCATTTATATGCAGGTGGTTAATTTACCAAACACTCAAATTCAACTTTTTCTTTTAGTGCCTCTTAGGTCTGCTTGACTAGTCAACAAATTGGTATCTCTCAGATTTCCTTTGCTGTTGGTCTTACCATATTGTATCTCTCTTCCATGTTCTCAAAGGAATCAGTTGACTAAATACTAGATGACCTAAGTTTCATCTGCTATTAGACTTATTGGTGGTTATTTTTCTAAAGAATTTGTCTTGACAGGTATGATTAAATAAAGTAATGTCAAATATTTTTAAAGGTAAGCAATTTCTCAGTCTCCTCTTTTAATCTTAGGTATATTTAAAGTGAGGTATTGAGGAAGTTATAATCTCTAGCTTTAAACTATATGGAAAAATGTAGAGTCACTGGCTTGGTAGAGTTCGTCACACTCCAGAATGTCTGTGTTTAAGGTACTCCAAGCTCAAGGTTAATCACGTTCAGTTAAGAATGTCACTGTTTTCCTAGTTGTTATTTGCATCCTGATACAGCCAATTAGCTCTTTGTGAGCGTAGGAGCTAATTGTAGGTTCTGGTAAAAAGAGGTAAGTGCGCGCTGTTCAGTGTTCCTGAAGTAGCCCGCACGGCTTCTGTCAAGTGCGTATGATATACGTGATAGCCCAGACGCATGGAGACATACTCAGATTATTTTTCTTGTCTGCTAGTAGCCAAAAAAAGCCTGTTTTACATTTGGACCTCTGTACCTCGAATTACTGGTAACTTGACAACTGAAATTAAACCTCCACTTTAAAAAACTGCATTTTTAATTATCCTAAGATTCTTCACATTTTAGTCAAGGCCAACCTATCTTCAAATGGGTGCGCATCTGCTTATGAGAAAAAGATTTTTTTAGAAAATCATAACTTCTTGGTTTCTTTTCTGATAGAAACAGAGTACATTGCCACATCCTAAAAGAGCAATTACCCTTTATTCTGTGGCTTAGTTATAGAAGCAGGGCTTTTGGACATGTTGTTCTCCATGATAAGATTTTTATTTTTTTAGTTACCTAATCCCTGAAAAGGATATTGTGTTGAAAGTTGATTTAAAGTTGAGACAGTCTTCAGGAATGAGCGAGTGAGTAGAGGAGCTAAGGCACTGTACATTTAAGGGAATAAACAATGTGCTTGTTTAAAACTACTGTGATTTCAAACTGCCCTGCAAGCTTTGTGTGTGTGTCACGTTCATTGCATCATCAGAGTCCGGACCACTTACCAGGGCTGTTTCCTCATCAAGCCCAAAAAAAGGAATACTTGCCATAAACTAGTTTTTTATCAGCATTTGATTCTACTCTGCATCTCAATTTTGAATTTTTTTCCCCGTAAATCTCTGGCTTTTATTTAAGTCAAGTCTGTTACTGAAATATATTTTCTTGCTCTTACATTATCAGATATCTAAACAAGTGCATCATTAACATTCTTTCAAAAAGTTTAAAGGTTCATATTTCATTAGGAAATATACCTAACTAACTGCTGAATAATTGTTATAACTTCAAGTAGAAAAAACTTATTTAAATCTATAAGCCTCTTTACAAAGCACTTTGGCCTTAAGGTGTCTTTGGAGTTCTTAGGTAATAGTCATGTGTTTTTTTTTTAATTAGAAACTAACCTTGAAAATAAATCTTTACTCATGTGCCCAAGAAAGTTAATATAAGGGAGTATCTGATAATAATAGGCATTGTGCCTAAAATTGACTTAATAGGCTTTTCCTTAACCTTTTGTATCCCACCTATGTAATTTTTCACTGGAATCTGATCAGTGAGAATAAGCCTCTCTTTAAGTAAGTTCTTATCCAGAGTTGTTTCTGTTATCTTTTTTTTCCCAGATAATGGATTTATACCTGATTCACTTCTAGAAGATGTGATGAAAGCGTTGGACCTTGTTTCAGATCCTGAATAGTAAGCTAAATAGGAAAGATTTAGAAAGATTCCATTAAATTAAAAACTAACACATTTTTGCCTTTTTAAAATTTAAACTTGCATATATGAAACATAGTACTTTATATAAAGCAAAAATTTAGGAAGAAATCAGGCTGATGAGTATTAATAGCAGAGACTTGACATACTTTAAACTTTGTTTTTTCTTACTGCAAAACCTTCTTTACTTTTAAGAATTCTGTGTGCGTCTTTAGTGGCTTCAGGGAGAGTAGTGACAGTTGTGTATGTCTGTATTGCTGGTCGTCCTGCTTAAATAGCCAGGAGGCCTCTGAGTTTCAGTCCTAAATAAAGATAATTGATCAAAGACATGGAACATCCTGAATGCTTAAGTCAATCTGAACCCTTCACGGCCCCAGGATATTTCAGAGTAGAGGTCTCATTATTGCTTGCCTTCATTCCCACTGTTAGGTTTTATACATTGTCACATCCAGAACTTCTTCCACAAGTTTAGGGTCTTTATTCATTATGCTGAGAAAACCTCTCCTTAAAAAACTGGATACATCTGTTGATCAAATACAAAACTTAAACATCACCATTTTTCCCTTCTGAAAGGTTGTGACAGTGATCAAGCTTTAGCTCACGAAACAGTCATGTTGCATTTCTTGAATCCTTTCCTTTAAACACTGTGGGTACATGCAGTTCATAGAACTTGATCCTATTCTGTTTTGAAGTAGTCTGTGTGTATTTTATTTGGAAGTATGAAATATATATTAACATTTACAAACTAATCATATCTGAATTAATGTGTTAGTTATTGTGTAGAGCTATGATTTATCCATTCTTTCTAGACATAATTCTTGTTTCCAACTTAAAGAGAAATTCAGACAGAGCTGACCTAGCCCACTCAGTGGTATAATAGTAATTACCATATTTGTTCTAAACTGATTTCCAATGGGAACCATCTTTACATTGCTGTAATTTGCAAAAGAGAATTTTGGTCACTAACAATTTTTAAGAAGGGAAGGAGGAAAAGGGAAAAGTTAGGTGTTTGTTTTTTTCTCAAACTGTTACATATCTGGCTGTGCGTCATCTGTACACCAGACTACTCGGATGAAACATACCGTAAATAATCAAGTTAGTACAATTGAGTTAGATTGGACTGAATTATTCACTCTGATTTTTGCCTAGTCACATTTATAATAGCCCATAAACTAAGAGGACCAGGTTAAGAATTACTAAATTAGATATATTAGATATATGACCTTGTTTTTGTTTGTTTCTCGGCTTCTCTTACACCCATTAGAAAGTATTATTTGCATGTTGTTTAACGTGGCATTTATCATTTGGGAGATAACATGGTAAATGACAATTTTTCTGAAAAGACCATTTTCATTTTTAAAACTCTGCCTTTTTTCTAGGCACACAAACAATACATTTCACAAGCCTTAGCTCCATCTAAGTGTTAAGGGCTGCCCAGAGGGTAACTACCCACAGTGGCTCTTGGAACAATGGAGGGCACACCACTTACTGAAATTCACTCTGTCCTAGCCCTTTGAGAATTATCTTACCTGTTTAACCTTCAAGTTACATCATCTAAGAATTTTAAGTCTCCACCTCATTTGGTTCTTGAAAGTAAGCTGTTTAGGGGATGTTTTTGATTATCTGGTGTACCATTGCTTTTTGATGCTATTTCTTTTTCTCCTTGGGCTTAAAATCAACATTTTTTAAGTTAAATGCCCCATTTGATTGTTAAATGCAGGCATACCTATGAAACAAAGGGAATTTGCCTTTGGGAGGTCATAAGCCTGTGTTTATAAGCCTAGGTTTTTAAATTACTCTACCTAATAAGGAACAATATTCCAAAGTCATCATCATAATTTAAGTTCTAAATAGTAACAGATTACTCTGGTTTTAAAATAACCAGAGTTTTGGCAAATTGCATGTCATTCCTGTGTATTTGTCATTAAGGGTCTAAAAAGAACAGCTCTTAGGATTTTTGGCAATCAAATGTGTTCAAGTACTAGTAATTTAATCATGAAAAAGAAAAATAAGCTTTTTCTTCTTTGGTATCCACTGTTTTTCTTTCTTTTTTTTCCCCTCCTCATAGTATAAATCTCATGAAGAATAAATTAGATCCAGAAGGATTAGGAATCATATTATTGGGTCCATTTCTTCAAGAATTTTTTCCTGATCAGGTAACATAGTTGAATAAATGTATTCATTGTTTTGTTCTATTGGGATAACCACCTTGTGATTGTTTCAGCATTTTTTCTTTCTCATTTAAAATGTTATAAAATGCAGGTATAAGACTGAGAAAGCACTATTATTATGTAAACACTTGGCCACACAGTGGAGAAGGGGTCCTTTCTGAGAGTCAAGATAGAAGGGTGTGAGTTGGTGCAGTACAGTGACATGCAGCTTTGAGGGGCAGGGGTGGTGGAAGGGAGTTCACATGCCAGAATGCACACATGATGATACTGTTTGTCTAACAGAAGGATAAAATTCAGGAGTATATGGAGTAAAAGGAGGAGCTCCTCTTTACTCTCACACCTGTCTTCCTTCTCTCATGGAACTATTGTTAATAGATGGGATCTAACTTTTTAGATCTTTCTAAACACTAGGAAAGAAGATAAAGGAGCCTGTATATAGATATTCTGAGCAGTCCTACTAGTGAATCTCAGTCCCAAGAAATGTTAGTTGAGTAAAAGAAAAACCCCTGTGTGGAACTGGGCTGTTTTGTGTTGGGAAATATCCTCCAGTGGGCTGTACAGGAGCTCAGTTAGTAAGAATCTGTGCCAGTGTCTGTACTCCTGAGTTACGTCTACCCCATTGGCAAGCCAGTTCTAAAACTCAGCTTGTCTTTTCTTCCCTGTTTCCTGTCTAAGTGAAGGATTATACCACTAAACCAAATTATTTAGCCAGGTATATCATGATTATTTCATCAGATAACAGCATGGTTTAAATTAACACTCACTGTTTCAATATACCAATTTCTATTCCACCTCTATTATAAAAGAGAACAAAATTGTAGCAAATGTCAGGATGTCTCGCATTTAAGTCATCTTTAACCAAGTAAACAATAGTACTGATATTCAATCCTGGTAATTAAAAGGAACCCATGATTCCTAAACCTGTATCTACCTGTGACTAAAGAGAGTGAGTGAGGTAAAACTGAGTATAAGTAAGGATATCACAATACAGCTATTAAGCTTTTTAAAATTTTGGTAAATGCTTCATGAAAAAAATTTTTCTGATAGGTTTAGAAAGACACCATTGGATTGTGAAAAACTTTTTTCATAATCCAACTACTAGGGTTTCTTTAAAGTTCTTTTTTGGAATCTAATACTGTTTTAGATATCCCAGCAAATGTTTGGGGGATGTTAACAGGTGAGACAGTCAGCAACTCTTGTGGAAGATGCACGATAGTAAGTTATCCTAAGAACTTACTCAGGAAAACTTTCATTGTATTCCTTGAAGTAATTAAAGAGAATTCTGGTACCCTTCACTTCTACAGATGACAGATTTTTCTATTTGTTCCTTCTATTTATTCTCTCCAAGTTCATTCCTTACTGTTTGCCTATTTCTTTCTTGTTTTTCTTCTGAACAAACTGCATCTGACTCTGCTCTTGGTCCCCTTTAGAGCACTGGGTTCTCAAAATGTGGTCTCCGAGAACTTACCAGAAAAACAAATTCTCGGGGCCCTCCCCAGCCCTAGTGAAGCAGAGGCTTAGCAGGTGGGGCCCAGCAATCTGGATGAACAAGCCCTGCAGGGCCTTAGTTCTAATGGTGCAAAGTTTGAGACCTCCTGCTTTAGAGGAAGACGGGTCACGTTCCTACCTACACATGCCCTGTAAGAGCTCAGACCTGTGTCGCAGATCTTTTCTGATCATAGCCCGCACCACCACTGTCCTCTTCCTCTGTAGTCGCAAAATGACTCAATCACTCAGTTGGCTTTATTCATATACTGCATCACACCTAACAGACTAGTGCAGTGGCAGTCAGTAAACAAGTAATCAGCCAAGAATAAATGAAGTTAAGTTGCAAAACTGGGGGCAAGAAAAGCCAGGAAAATATTTATCTAACTTCAGTAATCTTTACCTATGCTTGAAGTAGGTGCTATAGAAGAGCATTTCTTTGCTGTGAGGGGTAGGGGTTAGGAATATTCATAAGCTTTTCAAGGCACTTTTTTTATAATAAGAACAGCAGAAGAGCTGCCATTTATTAAGCATATGCTGTGTCCAGGCACTCTATAAAGTAGGTATTCTTTTCGACCATTTTGGCTAGGAAGGGGCTGATTAGGAGTCAAGGCCCAGAGACTAAGCCCTTCGCCACTGTTACCTGCCTTTTGTTGATATGTCAGTTAGTGACTGGAACTAGAGAATGTAACTTATGTTCAGTTACACAGCCCTGAAAATCAACAGCCAAATTATCTAATTGCATTGGCTTGTATACATTTACGAAAATGATCAAATAAATTACTGATTTTTCTATTTTTTGTAAAGCATTTTTAGTGGGACATAGCACTTTTATTTTTACTTGGGAATAGAAGACATGAATTTCAAAGTAGCAGCTGAGGAGATGACACGAAGTAGTATATGATTCATTCCCAAATTAATTATTGAAACAATTGTTGTTATAAAGGTCCCAAAATAATAAAGAATACAACTAGCATGTTCGAGGAAAACGTCATAGCTAAAGTTAAAATTTGAACCAGATCTTGGAAAAAGAATATTAAAAATCACAAATGTGTAAAGAGCTGAGAACAGAAAGTCTTTTTTCATGGGAGGATGAGTACTTTTCTAAAACAGAGAATTCAGAAAGGTGAGGAGTTAGTCGATAAGACTGAAATATGTTAGATTATAATGGAAATATTTTTGTATTTTAGAACCTTGTCTCAAAACAATACATGCACGTAGTTGAAAACATAAAAATCAACATTTCCCCACTTTCCAATCTATTCCCCAGAAACAACTATTTCAACTTTTAGGTTCATGCAGTTAACTACCAGAAAATCTAAGTTTTCAATGATTCCCCAAAGGATGCAGATTTCAGAAACTTGCATTTTACTTTGAATTGCTAACTAGAAATTGCCTGATAAAATTTTTAATAGTACTTTATTTATAACAGGGCTCCAGTGGTCCAGAGTCTTTTACTGTCTACCACTACAATGGACTGAAGCAGTCAAATTATAATGAAAAGGTAGGATAATTTACATACATTTATCAACCCAGGTGCAGACCAATCTCCCTGAGTAGATAACAATGTTTGATTCTCAGAATTGCTGTGTAAGATTTTCTAATAGTCTCTTTACTATCACAACATATTTTAGAATTGTTCATATTTTGATTTCACCAACTTGTGTTACTCAGTGAGGTCATCCTTGGAATTCTGGAGCAATAGTTTCACTGTGGCAAAAACAACTACCTCCACATAATGTTGTTACTCTTTGTTGTAAAGATACTACTAGGTCAAGTTTAGACCAGTAAAAGTCAGTGATCCACTTAAATGGAGAAAGGGTAACAAGTTAGATTTTTTTATTGAGAAACAAAGTGTTTTATAACAGATTTAAATCAATAAACATAATAAGTAGTGTTTATTAAGCATTTACCTAGAACTGTAATAAGTACTTTGTTTTACCTGAAGTTTCACGGCACTCTAGAAAGTAAGTACTGTCTATCTATTCCCATTTTACAGAGGGGAACCTGAGGCCCAGAGAGGTGAGCACCTTGCCAGGGTCACACAACCAGGAAGTGGCAGGGCTGGGATTGGAATGCAGCTGGTCCACCTCGGAACTGGCCTGTCTCCCACTGTGCCGTTTTCTCTTCCACTTGGCCCACATCGTTTGAATGACATGTTTGGTCTCAGCAGTCACCTTTTTTGATAATTAGCTTTGTCTACCACATCCCATATATTATGTTTGCACTAATTAGTGAGTAGTGCACTAGTTGGCACTAATTAGACCTTCAAGCTAGGTCAGTCAGACATCATCCACATTTTACAGATGAGGCATCTGACACAGGGTCGCACAGCGAGTCACTGGCAGAGCAGGGACTGGGACGGAGTTCCTGATTCCCAACACTGTGCTTGCTCCGCTTGGTCACATGGCCTGTGTCTAGGACGTTTCCAAGTCGTGCTCATAACAAGTGTCTGACGTGCTAACAAGAGATCAGATATGTACAGAAAAACCATAAAGGAAAGCTTGTATGTTAGGAGTTGCTCAGGAGCTAATGTGGGAGGCCGCACAGTCAGGTGCTGTGAAAATTTCTGAGGAAGCAGAGGAGAGAGAATGCCGGCCAAGCAGGACGAGCAGGCTACCACCAGTCGGTATAAACTTGTATTAACTTCTTGGTACAAAAAAAATTAATGGCTGAATGGTTTAATTGTACACAGTGAGCCCTTCTAATAAGTTACAGTTTTAGTTAGCGTGGTATTTCATTGCAAATCAAAGAAATCAAAACTTTCTTCTCTCTGCCAGTATATATCTTATATGCCCATTGCCACTGCATATAAAGTACTTGGTTGGTTTTGATTTTTGTTTCCTGACATCCTTTTTAATTTTTTTCTCTATGATTTTTCATGTAGTACAAAGTGTCCTCATATTTCAGTATATAGCTGTTCAGAAGTATTTAATACAATAGCAAATTTCACTGACAAACATCAGTTTGCTTCCAGTGCTGGAAATTCAACACTCAAGTTAAAAGCGAAGAGGAAAGCCCTGCTCGGAGGGCCCCTCAGGAGCAGCAGGACACCCAAGCGGTCTACTTGAAGAGTGGGCACCTGGCAGTTACAATTGCGTGGCCATGTTGTTTCCAATTTTATTTTCAGATTAAGCAGTAAACATAATTCTTGCTCATAATTTCCATCAAAATAAGCCAAGTTCCATATGAAATAATATGCAGTGCCTTCTTTATCTGCTAGTCTATGAAAACGCTTACATCCCTCATAAGAATTCGCCAGGAATACTGACAGACCTTGGTGGCTTTATTTTGTCCAACAGGTCATGTATGTGGAGGGGACTGCGGTTGTTATGGGTTTTGAAGATCCCATGCTCCAGACGGATGACACTCCCATTAAACGCTGTCTCCAAACCAAATGGCCATACATTGAATTACTCTGGACCACAGATCGCTCTCCTTCACTAAACTGATTTGCTTAAGTATTTATTATAAGGAAGATTGTAGCAGATGTTGAAAGAGTGATGCAAGACTGGCGATTGGCTAAATTATGCTATACACTGGTATCATTGATTAACTGTAAATAACAATTAAAAACACATTTTCAGTGTTTAAGAAATGTTTAAATTATTGTTTTAAAGCTTTATGTTAAAGGTCCCCTATTTTATGTGACATTTACTAGGAAAATTAAACTTTAAAGTTTATCACTTTGCAGTCTGACAATGGGTCAGTTATCAAATTACAAACATAATAGTACTATAGCATTTGTAAATTGAGTATTGACGTTATTTATAAATTTCTCCTTTGGGATTTTATTTCATTCAGGCACATTTTATTGTTTAAACATTTCTGGCTTCAGCCTCCACACTGAAATGCAGAAGAGTTCATCTTTGTTATTTCTCTTCTACAATCTGGTTTCCATTAGAACAAATTACCAACCTGGATACTTTGACAACTGGCTTAGCTCTAGCATGTTTATAGAAAGTAGAAACTATAAGGGAACATTACAATTTATTCACAGATAGAAGAGGATGGGTTTTTTTTAGGAAAGAGAATCTGTCTGGTAGTCTTAACACTTAACTTTCACTGTATTGCCAAATACACTTTTCCAAATTTGTCCCAACAGCCTTCTAAGCCAGTTCTCTTGTGTATTTATAAATGTGATAAATGCATGAGAACATCTGTTATTATATTAGTATATTGCATTATTTATGATCCTAGTGGGTGGACTGAATAAACACTTTTTTTTTCTTTAACAGTAACCTTGCATTTTTTACATTAGTGGCCCAAAATAAATAGTTATAAATATTTCAGCACAGAAAAGATGCTATGGACTCATACAACACCTTGAAAAGCAGAGCAAACACATTACACGTAAGCTAAAGCTCTGAGTCCGCCAGGAGCAGCAGAACCTGGTGGCAGCTGCCTGGATCCGTGGCCGGCTCACCAAGCCCCAGTCTGTTTATCTTAGAGATTCACTCCACCTGTGGGGAGGCCCAGCAGTCTGAAATGTGAATAGCTAGAGATACTCTCTCTCCTTCCCCCAGGAAGCAGACAATTATTTAGTATCCTCTTAGGAATTTCAGAACTGAACTTCACCTTCAAAAGTATAGTTGAATATGTATGTCCTCTGTGAATCGCTTTGGAGTTTCATTTATATTTTACTTTTATAGATATTAATTATAATAAAAAGTAGATTTTAGCATGGGAAAAACAAAAAGATTTTATGTATAACTTTTCATAGTTCAGGAGTGTGATGCTAGCTACTAGAATTACAGCTGTAAAATGTCAGATTTTTTGGTTAATCTTGGCTACTTCCAGATGTATATAAATACATTGTGCTAGAATTTTTTAAGTCTGGTCCTAAATTCCATAGGATTATGAAAAAGCACATTTTCTCAAACACTGAGCCTTTAAACAGTACATTCTTCTTATTGCTGCATAAGGAACCAACCCAAAACTTGATGGCATAAAACAATCATTTTACCAATTTCTTGGCTCAGGAATTTGACCAGAGCACAGGGGAGATGGTTTGTCTACATCTCAATCTGGAGGCTCAACTGGGAGACTGGATGTGTCTTTATTTACATGCCTGAGACCTTAGCCTGGTCTGACTGATGGATGGACACTATACCAAACCACTGCAGATACATTTTCTTGAGACACTTACTAAAATAGACCATTTGCTGGACAATGAAGCAAGTCTAGAAAATCCCCCAGAAGTTTGGAAATTAAGCAGCTCACTTCTGAATAACCTAAAGGTCAAAAAAAAGAAAACCCTAGGAATTAGAACATAGGTTTTCCTGAAAATAGAACATAGCAAAAACTGTGGATGTCACTAAAGTGATGTTTAGAGGGAAATGTATAGATTTAAGTAAGTTAGAAGTGTCAAACCTTGGAAATTGGAAAGCTAAGCTTCACAAAAAGAAGAAACCCAAAGTAAGATAAAAAGAGGTATTCACATACAAAAGAAAGAATTTGTACTTCTACTTTATACCATATGCAAAAATTAACTTAAAATGATCAGAGGTCTTATTGTAAGAGCTAATACTATAAAATTCCCAGAAGAAATGGAAGTATTCATGACTCTGAACCCAAGACAGTGATTTCTTAAAATACCAAGAACACAAAAAATAATTGGACTTCATCAAACTTAAAATCACTATGTGTCAAAGGACACCATCAAAAAAGATGACAACCCATAGAAAGGGAGGAAATTTTCGAAAATCATATATCCCACAAGGAATTTGTATCCATAATCTATAAAGAAATCATAACTAAAATAAAAAGTATTTTTAACTGAGCAAATGATTTGAAGAGCTGTTTCCTAAAATGATATACAAATGGCCAGTTAACATGAAAAGCTGCTCAACATGATTAGTCATTAGGGAAATACAAATAAAAATCACCAAATACTATTTCACATCCACTAGGATGTCTAAAAACCGAAAAGGTAGACATTAACAAGTGTTGGCAATGATGTAGGGAAATTGAGATAGTGGTCACTTGAGAAAAACAGTTGTGCAGTGGCTCAAAAAGTGGAATACAGAGTTAGCATATAACCAGCAGTTCAGTCGGAGGTATATACAGAGAGAAATGGTGAAAACATACTCAAATACCTGCATGTGACTATTCCAAGTGATGTATTTTATTCATATTAGCCAAAAATGGAGACCACCCAAATGTCCATCAACAGATGGATAAATGCAGTATATACATACAACAAAACACTATTGGACAATAGAAAAGAATGAATTGCTGATACATGCTACACATGGACAAACCTTGAAAACCTAAGTTAAAGAAGCCTGTCAAAAAGGACCACGTGATTTCATTAACGTGAAATGTCCAGAATAGGCGAGACAGAGAGACAGAGTTAGTAATCAGTCACCAGGAGCCAGGATAAGGCTGAAGTGGGGTAACGAGATTGGGGAATGACTGCTAATGTGTACGGAGTTTCTTTTGGGGAAGTTAAACATATACTAGACTAGAAAGTGGTGATGGCTACACAATTCTGAATATGCTAAAAACCACCAAACTGGGAGAATAAAAGATGAAAGGAGAAGTCAGTGAAATAGAAAGTAGATGCATAATAAGTCAGTAAAACAAAAGTTGTTTGAAAAAACCCCGATAAACCTTCAAAAGACTAATTAAGAAAAAATAAGAAATATTAACATTGAGAATGAGAAGGCAAACATTACTAAATTCTCTAGACATTGAAAAGACTGGACGATATTATGAACTGGTTTACACCAATAAATTTAAGAGCTGGATAAAACGGACTAATTATTTTAGAAGCAACACCAGAAAAAAACCTTAGATCCATTAAAAAAATTTAGTCAGTAATCTAAAACCTTCCCTCAAAGAAAACTACTGGCCTCCGTAACTTCTCTGGCAAATGCTTCCAAACATTTAAGGAAAAAAATATATATAAATTGTAAACATGTACTCCCAGAAACTACAAAAGGAAAGGGTTACTTCACAATTTATGAAGCCCAGTGGTCCTGATAGAATACCACAACCTGACAGGGTGCAAGAAGGATGACACAAATATTTCCCATGATCATGAACACAAAATTTGTATACAAATATGAAACCCATGTAAATTATATGTGTATGTGTGTGCATGTATGTAATACATAACTAGCAAGTGTTGCAGAAATGATGTTGCTTTATGCTAAATATTTTTTCATATTAACAACATAGAAAACCCATGATTATCTCAGTAGATATAAAACATCTGATAAAATTAAAAATCTCTTCATGATTTTAAAAAAATCTCAGTAAACTTTGGAAATTTTAAATATGATAAAGGGCACTTACAAAAGACATTCTTAATAGTGAAATATTAAACACTTCTTCAAATTCAGAAGTATCTAAACTGTCCATTTCACATCTTACATATAATATTGTCCTGTGGAGGTCCTAGCCGGTACAAAAAGTCAATGAAGGAAATAAAATATAAGACAATGGGAAAGAAAAAGTTATAATGTCATTATTTATAGATAATATGACTCATAAATATGCAAAAAAATCTATATAAGCATTTAGAATTTGTAAGTGAATTTAGCCACCTGCTGGATATAAGGTCAATATATAAAAACAATTACATTTTATAGACACAAATAAGGCAATTAGAAATTGCCAAAAAAGATATCATTTCCAGTGGCATCAAAAAACAATTTTGGGGGGGGTTCATTTTTTTATTGGGTTTCATTCAGCAAATGCTGGCCAAATTAATGTCTTACAGGAGGAGCCTCCATTGTCCCCAGTCTCCTACAGCAGTACCCAGCCGTCCACTGACACCATTCAGGAAGTGTCCATCGTTTGGACTGTTTCTTCCAGCAACTCGATTTCCAGGGTAGTGACTTTTTCAGTGAGAATAGCAGTTGTCCCTTTCTTACACTTATACCGTCCACACCTCGTCCCCTTCTTGTTGGACACTGCGTATGGCGTGTTTGATACACTGATTTTTCAATTATATGGTATTTAGTTCATTTGGGCCGCCTGGATGGCTTAAAATGTTCGTTTAAACAACAAGTACTTTTCACGGCTCTGGAGGCTGAGAAGTCCAAAGCCATGGCACAGCAGGTTCGGTGTCTGGTGAGACCACACTTCCCAAGTGGCCTGGACAGCTGCACCTCACGTGGTAAGGGAGCTTTCTCAGGCCACTTTTATGAGGGCACGCATAGAAAGTGAGGGCAGTCACTTCCCAAGGGCCACAGCTCTCCATACCATTACCTTGGGGGGTAGGTTTCAACATAAGAATTTGGAGGAACACAAATAATTCAGACCATAATATATGGAAAGTGAAAGGGACCTTGAGTGCCAAGATAATCTTGAAGTAGAAAAACAAATGTGGAGGACTTAATGGGCCAGATTTCGAAATGTTTTGTAAAGCTATGATAAGTATGGTATTGATAGAACGACAAACCAATGGAACAAAACAGGGAGTTCAAAAACAACAGACCTGATTTCAACAAAGGCTCTACTCCAATTAACTAGGAAGAGGATGATCTAGTCAATAAACAGTGCTAGTCAATTGGTGTTTGTTTGAGAATAATGGATCTTAAAAGTACATTTCATACACAAATTAATTTGAAATAGATAATAGACCTAAATGTTAAAACTATAAGCCTCCAGAAGTGAACACAGAATATTTTATGACTTTGCAGTAGTCAAAGATTTCTTAAAGAAGATGCATAAAACATGTTCATTATAAGAGATAAATTGTATTTTAATTATTAAGAACTTGTGTTCATTAAAAAACATTAGAGAATTCAAAAGCCCTTCAGAGACCAGCAAAAGATACTTGCATTATAAACTATATATATTCTATGTATTATAAATTATATCTATTATTTATTCTTGTATCCAGAATCTACGAAGAATTTACACCAATCAAAAGGAAAAATAACTCAGTTTAAATATGGGCAAGAGCCTTGAACTGGCATTGCACAAAAGAGAATATCCATATGATCTGTAAGCATTAAAAAGACTTTAACTTCATTAACTATCAGTAAAATGCAAAATAAAACCACAATGAAATACAACTACATGACCAGATCAGCTAAAATTAAAATATCTAACAATATGAAGTATTGGTGACAGTGTGAAAAAACTGAAATTATTAAAGAGAACATTACTTAATGCAATAAGCTGTTTAGCAATATCTCCTGAAGTTGAATATACCTATACCTTATGAGCCAGCAACTCTACTGACTTTACCAAAAAATGAGTATTTATGTTCACCAAAAGTTATCAACAAAGATGTTCATTGCAGTTTTGTTCATAATATCCTCAAACTGGGAACACCCAATGCCCATAACATATCCTAAGGTTAATAAATTGTGTCCCAGATGCATACAATAGATAACAACACTGTAAGGAGAAATGCTTCGATGCATGCAACACATGGAAGAACTTCACAAATACAATTCTGAGCTAAAAAGAGCCTGATACAAAAATATCTATGTGTGTGATTCTAAATATATGAAGGTCAAGAGCAGGCAAAACTTAGGCAAGGGAGCTAATTTATGGCCCATACGCAGCTGAGTGTAGCTTCCAGCCCGCCCAAACAGAAAGCCTGGGTGAAACACCTGCAAACCGCTTGTCCCAGCAATACATGAGCTGAGAGCGTAACAGTGAGAGCAGACTATCCCCATAACAAACCCAGAGGCACAGCTCAGCTGTGGAACTTGGGGTACAGGTTGGCTAGAGTCAAGACCACAAACAAACCAGCTCAGCACTTAACCCAGCCTGGGAAACAAACTTGTAGTCTGCCCTTTGCAAAATACAGCCTCCAAACTGTCTAACCAAAGAACCTAACCAGAGAACATAGGAAGCTGCGTAGCCCATCCAACAGCCCTGTTTATAGTGGCATGTGAATAGAGAGCACAGCTGTGGTTTTCCTGTCTGCAGAGCAAAACCGGCAGCCTCATTCCAGGGAATTCAGTGCACACTCTTTCCTGATTCAGGTTCCCAAACACCAATCTGGGCAGACCTTGGGAACCATTCTGCTGGCACACCAGGGTGAGGAACCTCATCAGAGCTCCTCTTAGTACAGAGTACAGTGCCCAGTCCCAAATGTCTAGAACACTTGACCGGAGAGTCCAGGCATCCATGGAGCCAGTTCTATAGCCTTGCTCGGGCAGGGACCCAAGCCAGCAGTCCTATCCAACTGTTTTCAGAGAAAAACTGGTAGTGACTACACCAAAGAATATATTTTTTAATCAAGGTATCATTGATACACATTTTTATGAAGGTTTCATATGAAAAACAATGTGGTTACTACATTCACCCATATTATAGAGTTCCCCCCATACCCCATTGCAGTCCCTGTCCACCAGTAGTAAGATGCCACAGAGTCCCTACTTATCTTCTCTGTGCTACACTGTCTTCCCCATGATCCCTCTAACACCATGTGTACTATCATAATACCCCTCAATCCCCTTCTCCCTCCCTCCGCACCCACCCTCCCACACCCCTCCCCTTTGGTAACCATTAGTCCCTTCTTCAAGTCTCTGAGTCTGCTGCTGTTTTGTTCCTTCAGTTTTGCTTCGTTGTTATACTCCACGAATGAGAGAAATCATTTGGCACTTGTCTTTGTCTGCCTGACTTATTTCACTGAACATAATACCCACCAGCTCCATCCATGTTGTTGCAAATGGTAAGATTTGTTTCTTTCTTATGGCTGAATAATATTCCATTGTGTATATGTACCACCTCTTCTTTATTCATTCATCTACTGATGAACATTTAGGTTGGTTCCATATCTTGGCTATTGTAAAAAGTGCTGCAATAAACGTAGGGGTGCATATGTCTTTTTGAATCTGGAAATTGTATTCTTTGAGTAAATTCCTAGGAGTGGAATTCCTGGGTCAAATGGTATTTCTATTTTTGGTTTCTTGAGGAACCTCCATATTGCTGTCCACAATGGTTGAACTAGTTCACATTCCCACCAGCAGTGTAGGGAGAGCTCCTCTTTCTCCACATCCTTGCCAGCATTTGTTTTTAGTTTTTCAATGCTGACAATCCTAACTGGTGTGAGGCGGTGTCTCATTGTGGTTTTAATTTGCATTTCTCTGATAATTAGTGATGTGCCTGTAGACCATCTGAATTTCTTCTTTGGAGAAATATCTGTTCATATCCTCCACCCATTTTTTAATAGAGTTATTTGCTTTTTGGGTGTTGAGGCGTGTGAGTTCTTTATATATTTTGGATGTTAACCTCTTGTTGGATATGTCATTTACAAATATATTCCCCCATACTGTAGGATGCCTTTTTCTGCTGATGGTGTCCTTTGCTGAACAGAAGCTTTTTAGCTTGATGTAGTCCCATTTGTTCATTTTTGCTTTTGTTTCCCTTACCCGAGGAGATGCATTGAGGAAAAAGTTGCTCATGTTTATATTCAAGAGATTTTTGCCTATGTTCTCTTCTAAGAGTTTTATGGTTTCATGACATACTCAGGTCTTTGATCCATTTCGAGTTTACTTTGTGTATGGGGTTAGACAATAATCCAGTTTTATTCTCTTACATGTAGCTTTCCAGTTTTGCCAACACCAGTTGTTGAAAAGGCTGTCATTTCCCCATTGTATGTCCATGGCTCCTTTAATGTATATTAATTGACCATATATAGTTGGGTTTATATCTGGGCTCTCTAGTCTCTTCCATTGGTCTATGGATCTGTTCTTGTGCCAGTACCAAATTGTCTTGAGTACTGTGGCCCTGTAGTAAAGCTTGAAGTTGGGGAGCATAATCCCCCCAGCTTTATTCTTCCTTCTCAGGATTGCTTTGGCTATTCGGAGTATTTTGTGGTTTCATATAAATTTTAGAGCTATTTGCTCTAGTTCATTGAAGAATGCTATTGATATTTTGATAGGAATTGCATTGAATCTGTAGATTGCTTTAGGCAGGATTGCCATTTTGACAATATTAACTCTTCCTCTCCATGAGCATGAGATGTATTTCCATTTATTGGTATCTTCTTTAATTTCTCTCATGAGTGTCTTGTAGTTTTCAGGGTATAGGTATTTCACTTCCTTCATTAGGTTTATTTCTAGGTAATTTATTCTTCTTGATGCAATTGTGAATGGAATTGTTTTCCTGATTTCTCTTTCTGCTAGTTCATCGCTAGTGTATAGGAATGCAATAGATTTCTGCATATTAATTCTGTATCCTGCAACTTTGCTGGATTCAGGTATTAGATCTAGTAGTTTTGGAGTGGATTCTTTAGGGATTTTTATGTACAATATCATGTCACCTGCAAAAAGTGACAGTTTAACTTCTTCCTTACCAATCTGTATACCTTTTATTTCTTTGTGTTGTCTGATTGCTGTGGCTAGGACCTCCAGAATTATGGTGAATAAAAGTGGAGAAAGTGGGCATCCTGGTCTTGTTCCCGATCGTAAAGTTCAGCTTCTTGCTGTTAAGTATGATGTTGGCTGTGGGTTTGTCATATATGGCCTTTATTATATTGAGGTACTTGCCCTCTATACCCATTTTGTTGAGAGTTTTCATCATGGATGGGTGTTGAATTTTGTTGAATGCTTATTCGGCATCTATGGAGATGATCATGTTGTGTTTATCCTTCTTTTTGTTGATGTGGTGGATGATGTTGATGGATATTTGAATATTGTTCCATTTTTGCATCCTGGAATAAATCCTTCTTGATCATGATGGAAGATCTTTTTGATGTATTTTTGAATTCAGTTTGCTAATATTTTGTTGAGGATTTTTGCATCTATGTTCATCAGGAATATTGGTCTGCAATTTTCTTTTTTGTGCTGTCTTTGCCTGGTTTTGATATTAGAGTGATGCTGGCCTCATAGAATGAGGTTGGAAGTATTCCCTCCTCTTCTACTTTTTGGCATACTTTAATGAGGATGGGTATTAGATCTTCACTAAATGTTTGATAAAATTCAGCAGTGAAGCCATCTGGTCTGAGGATTTTGTTCTTAGGTAGTTTTTTTATTACCAATTCAAGTTCATTGCTGGTACTTGGTCTGGTCAGAATTTCTGTTTCTTCCTAGGTCAGCCTTGGAAAGTGGTATTTTTCTAGAAATTTATCCATTTCTTCTAGGTTATACAGTTTGTTAGTATTTTCATAGTATTCTCTCATAATTCTTTGTATTTCATTCGTGTCTGTAGTGATTTTTCCTTTCTCATTTCTGATTCTGTATATGTGTGTAGACTTTTTTTTTTTGATAAGTCTGGGGTTTATCTATTTTGTTTATTTTCTCAAACAACCAGCTCCTGCTTTCATTGATTCTTTCTATTGTTTTATTCTCAATTTTATTTATTTATGCTCTAAATATTTATTATGCCCCTTCTTCTACTGACTTTTGGCCTCATTTGTTCTTCTTTTTCTATTTTTGTTGATTATGAATATAGACTCTCCATATGGGATTGTTCTTCTTTCCTGAAGTAAGCCTGTATTGCAATACACTTTCTCCTTAGCACGGACTTTGCTGCGTCCCACAGATTTTGTGATATTAAATTATTGTTGTCATTTGTCTCCATACATTGCTTGATCTCTGTTTTTATTTGGTCATTGATCCATTGGTTATTTAGGGGCATGTTGTTAAGCCTCCATGTGTTTGTGGGATTTTTCATTTTCTCTGCATAATTTATTTCTAGTTTCATACCTTTGGGGTCTGAGAAGCTGGTTGGCACAGTTTCAATCTTTTTTAATTTACTGAGGCTCTTTTTGTGGCCTAGTATATGATCTATTCTTGAAAATGTTCCTTGTGTACTTGAGAAGAATGTGTATTCTGCTGCTTTTGGGTGTAGAGTTCTGTAGATGTCTGGTAGGTCCATCTGTTCTAATGTGTTGTTCAATGCCTCTGTCTCCTTATATTCTGTCTGGTTGATCTGTCCTTTGGAGTGAGTGGAGTGTTGAAGTCTCCTAGAATGAATGCATTGCATTCTATTTCCCCTTTTAATTCTGTTAGTATTTATTTCGTATATGTAGGTGCTCCTGTGTTGGGTGCATAGATATTTATAATGGTTATATCCCTTTGTTGGGCTCACCCCTTTATCATTATGTAATGCTCTTCTTTGTCTCTTGTGACTTTCTTTGTTTTGAAGTCTGTTTTGTCTGATACAAGTACTGCAACTCCTGCTTTTTTCTATTAGTTGTATGAAATATCTTTTTCCTTCCCTTCACTTTTAGTCTGTGTATCACTTTGTATTGAAGTGAGTCTTTTGTAGGCAGCATATAGATGGGTCTTGTTCTTTTATCCACTCAGTGGCTCTATGTCTTTTGATTGGTGCATTCATACCATTTATATTTAGGGTGATTATCAATAGGTATGTACTTACTGACATTGCAGGCTTTAGATTCATGGTTACCAAAGGTTCAAGGATAACTTCCTTTCTATCTAACAGTCTAACTTAACTCACTTAGTATGCTATTACAAACACAGTCTAAAGGTTCTTTCTTTTTTTCCTCCTTTTTCTTTCTCCTCCATTCTTTATATATTAGGTATCATATTCTATACTCTTCGTCTATCCCTTAACTGACTTTGGGGGTAGTTGATTTAATTTTGCATTTGCTTAGTAATTAGCTGTTCTACTTTCTTTATTGTAGTTTTCTTTCCTCTGGTGACAGCTATTAAACCTTAGGAACACTTCCATCTATATCAGTCCCTCCAAAATACACTGTAGAGACCGTTTATGGGAGATAAATTCTCTCAGCTTTTGCTTATCTGGAAATTGTTTAATCCCTCCTTCAAATTAAAATGATAATCTTGCCAGGTAAAGTATTCTTGGCTTGAGGCCCTTCTGTTTCATTACATTAAATATATCATGCCACTCCCTTCTGGCCTGTAAGGTTTCTGTTGAGAAGCGTGATGAAAGCCTGATGGGGTTTCCTTTGTATGTGATCTTTTTTTTGGTCTCTCTGGCTACTTTTAATAATACGTCCTTATCCTTGAACTTTGCCATTTTAATTATTATGTGTCTTGGTGTTGTCATCCTTGGGTCCCTTGTGTTGGGAGATCTGTGCACCTCCATGGCCTGAGAGATTATCTCCTTCCCCAGATTGGGGATGTTTCAGCAATTACCTCCTCAAAGACACTTTCTATCCTTTTCTCTCTCTTCTTCTTCTGGTATCCCTAAAATACAAATATTGTTCTGTTTGGATTGGTCTCACAGTGCTATCAATATTCTTTCAATTCTAGAGTCCCTTTTTTCTCTCCGTGCCTCAGCTTCTTTGTATTCTTCTTCTATAATTTCTGTTCCATTTACCATCTTCTCCACTATATCTAATATACTTTTAAATCCCTCCATTGCATATTTCATTTCTGATACTGTATTCTGTAATGATTGACTCTCTGTCCAGAATTCTTCCCTGAGTTCTTGAATATTTTTCTGTACCTCCATGAGCACATTTATGATTTTTATTTTGAAATCTCTTTTTTAGAAAGATTGATGAGTTCAGTTTCACTTGTCCCTTTTTCTGCTGTTTGTGGGATTTGGGGTTGAACCAGTTTCCTTTGACATTTCATATTTGTATGTGGTGCTCTCTAGTGCCCAGAAGCTCTACTCTCTGGAGGTGCTCAGCTCCTGGAGCAATGTCGGTGTCACAGGGAAGCAGCACTGGTGCCTGGGGGGAGGAAAGAGCTGTTTCCTGCGTCCCAGCTGCTATGCCTGTCTCCACTGCCAGAACCAATGGGCTGAGCACACAGGTGTAAGCCTCTATACCTTGCATTTGTAGCTGCCATAGATGGGGCCTCCCTCTGGCTTCCCTGACGCCAGGGCAGGGGCTGCCAGTTTGTGAGTCAGTGCAGGCTGGCTGGGAGGTAGGCGCAGAAGGCTGTATATCACAGTGATGGGCCTTGGAGCTGCATAGCCAGCCAGGGTGATGAGCACCTGCAACTCCTGAAAGTTCCCAACCTGCTGAGCAGCGTGCAACTGGACAAATTTGTCCACCTGTCCTTTCTTCTAAGCAGTAAGCTCTGTGCAATCCTTGCCCCATTGGCAGCCCTCTTGCTGTTAGGAAGTCTCTCAGACTGCCCACCTTTCTTTTGTCCCAGAGCAGCCAGATGTGTATCCCTGTTTTCCACAAGCGGCTGGAATCTCAGTCTCACCAGCTATTCCACCTTAGCTTTCCAACCCCACTAATCTCTAGAGCACCATGCAATGTAGGTTTACTCCCAGAGGAGATCTCCACATCTGGGTTTTCAGCAGTCCTAGGCCTCCACTCTCACCTTGCTCTGTTTCTCTTCTTCCCACCAGGGAGCTACGGTTGGGGAAGGGCTTGGGTCCTGCCATTTCATGCCTTTGGTATGTTATCCTGTTCCATGAGGTCTGTTCTTTTCTCCAGGTGTATGCAGTCTGGCACGGCCTTCTTTCTTGTTGCTTTTTCTAGGATTAGTTGTATTAATTATATTTTTGTATTATATGTGGTCTTAGGAGAAGTCCTCTGTCTCACCTCTCATGCCACCATCTTTAATTTCCTTACTCTTCTATACCAAAGTATATTAAAAAGATGTCAAAGCATACTGACACCAAAAGACATCAAAACACTAAAAAGCAACAAGATAAAAAGCAAAGTGGATCCACAAAACAGCAAGAAATCAACTAAAAAAATGACAAGAGTACTATTGTTAGTCTTTACCTACCAATAATTAATTTAAATGTAAATGGATTAAATGTTTCTATTAAAAAAAAAGAAAAAAAGGAGCCAATGATATGCTGCCCATAAGAGACTCAATTTGGCCTTAAAGATGCACATAGAGAATGAAGAGACAGAAAAGATTTTCCAACAAGTGGTAACAAAAAATAAGAATGGGTAGCTATACTTATATCAGACAAATAGACTTTATACCAAAAATAATTTTAAAAATACAAAGAAGATCATTATATTATGATTAACTGATCAATCCACCAAGAAGATACAACAGTTGTAAATATTTACGAACAAAATATTGGAGTACCTAAATACACAGTGAAAACTAACAAAGCTAAAAGAAATAAACAGCACTACAATCGTTGGAGATTTTTATACCCCATTCTCAGCAATGCATAGATCATCCAGACAGAGAATCAATATGGAAACAATGAATAGGAACAATACTATAGGCAAAATGAACATTTTATCTGAACACAGAAAAATATACTTTCTCCTCAAGTGCGCATGGAACATTTCCCAGGCTAGACCACATGGTAGGCCACAAAACAAATCTTAGAAAATTCAAGAAGATTGAAACCATATGAAATAACTTTCTCTGACCACAATGGTATGAAACTAGAAATCAGTATCAGGAGAAAATTTGAAATATCATGTATACATAGAAATTAAACATTCTCCTGAACAACTTAATGGATACCAAAACTTAGGCGATACAGCAAAAGCAGTCCTAAGAGTGAAGTTCCATAAAGAAATATGAAGGATCTCAAATAAATGACCTAACTCCATACCTCAAAACATAGAAAAAGAATTGTGAAAGAAATTCTGAGAAAGAAAAACAAAGAATTATTAGGGAATTCTATGAAAATTATATGTCAACAAATCGGACAACCTAGAAGAAACGGACAAATTCCTAGTAAAGTACAACCTTCCAAGACTAACCGAGGAAGAAATAGAAAATGTGAACAGACCAATTATCAGTAACAGAACTGAACTGGTAATCAAAAAACTCCCAACAAACAAAATACCAGCATCAGGTGGCTTCACAGCTGAATTCTACCAAACATTTAAAGAAGAGCTAATACCCATCCTAAAGTATTCCAAAAAGTAAGAGGAGGGAATACTTCCAAACTCATTCTGAGGCCAGGATCACTCAAATACTAAAATCAGACAAAGACACTACAAAGAAAGAAAATTATAGACCAATATTCTTGATGAACACAGACACAAATATCCTCAACAAAATATAAGCAAACCACTATCAAAATACCAACAGCATTCTTCATGAACTAGAGCAAATAGTTCTAAAATTCATATGGAATGACAAAAGACCCCGAATAACCAAAGCAATCCTGAGAAGGAAGAATAAAGCAGGAGGAATTACGCTCCCTGACTTCAAGCTCTACTATAAAGCCACAGTAATCAAGACTATTTGGTACTGGCACAAGAACAGACCCATAGACCAGCGGAACAGAATAAATAGCCCAGATATAAACCCAAGCATATATGGTCAATTGATATATGATAAAGGAGCCATGGATATACAATGGAGAAATGACAGCCTCGTCAACAGCTGGTATTGACAAAACTGGACAGACACATGTAAGAGAATGAAACTGGATTACTGTCTAATCCAATACACAAAAGTAAACTCAAAATGGATAAAAGACCTGAATGTAAGTCATGAAACCATAAAACTCTTAGAAAAAAATATAAGCAAAAATCTCTTGGACATAAACATGAGCAACTTCTTCATGAACATATCTCCCTGGGCAAGGGAAACAAAAGCAAAAATGATCAAGTGGGACTATATCAAACTAGAAAGCTTCTGTGCAGCAAAGGACACCATCAGTAGAGTAAAAAGACATCCTACAGTATGGGAAAATATATTCATAAATGACATATCCGATAAGGGGTTGACATCCAAAATATATAAAGAGCTCACGCACCTCAACAAACAAAAAGCAAATAAGCCAATTAAAAAATGGGCAGAGGAGCTGAACAGACGCTTCTCCAAAGAAGAAATTCAGATGGCCAACAGGCACATGAAAAGATGCTCCACATCGCTAATCATCAGAGAAATGCAAATTAAAACCACAATGAGATATCACCTCACACCAGTTAGGATGGCCAACATCCAAAGGACAAACAAAAACTGTTAGCGAGGATGTGGAGAAAAGGGAACCCTCCTACACTGTTGGTGGGAATGTAAACTAGTTCGACCATTGTGGAAAGCAGTATGGAGGTTCCTCAAAAATCTCAAAATAGAAATACCATTTGACCCAGGAATTTCACTCCTAGGAATTTATCCTAAGAATGCAGCAGTGCAGTTTGTAAAGACATATGCACCCCTATGTTTATCACAGCACTATTTACAATAGCCAAGAAATGGAAGCAACCTAAGTGTCCATCAGTAGATGAATAAAGAAGAGGTAGTACATATACACAATGGAATATTATTCAGCCATAAGAAGAAACAAATCCTACCATTTGCAACAATATGGATGTAGCTAGAGGGTATTATGCTCAGTGAAATAAGCCAGGCGGAGAAAGACAAGTATCAAATGATTTCACTCATCTGTAGAGTATAAGAAGTAAGAAAAAAACTGAAGGAACAAAGCAGCAGCAGACTCACAGAACCCAAGAATGGACTAATAGTTACCAAAGGGAAAGGGACTGGGGAAGATGGGTGGGAAGGGAGGGATAAGGGGGGAAAAGGGGCATTATAATTAGCACATGTAATGCAGCAGTGGGGGACACGGGAAAGGCAGTGTTTATAGAGATTAGCACATGTAATGCAGCAGTGGGAGACACGGGAAAGGCAGTGTTTATAGAGAAGACAAGTAATGATTCCGTAGCATGTTACTACGTTGATGGACAGTGACTGTAGTGGGGTATGTGGGGAGGACTTGATAATAGGGGGTCTTGTAACCATAATGTTGTTCAAGTGATTGTACATTAATGATACCAAAAATATATATATATATAAGGAAACCAAATTCAAAAATAGATCAAAATGATTATCAATTATGACTAAATGGGACTTCTTCCAGGGATGCAGAGATGATACAATACTCATAAATCCATCAACATAATACACTGCATTAACAAAAAGGATAAAACCACATGATCATCTGAATAGATGCTGAAAAAGCACTTGACAAAAATCAACATCCATTCATGATAAAAGGTCTCAAAAAAAATAGAGGGAACATACCCCAACATAATAAAGGCTATATATGACAAACCCACATTAACATTATACTCAATGGTGAAAAACTGAAAGCCTTTCCTCTAAGATTAGGAGCAAGACAAGGATATCCACTCTCACCAATTTTATTCAACATAGTGCTGGAGGTCCTAGCCATGGCAATCAGACAAGATAAAAGGTATCCAAATTGGTAAGGAAGTTAAGCTGTCAGTATCTGCAGATGACATATTACATATAGAAAACCCTGAATACTCCACCAAAATATGTATTAGAATAACTGGATCCAGAAAATTTGCAGGATATAAAATCAATATGCACAAATCTGTTGCATTCCTATATACTAACAATGAAATAGCAGAAAGAGAAATCAGGAAAATAACTCCATTTACAATTGCATCACAAAGAATAAAATACCTAGGAATGAACCTAACCAAGGATTTGAAAGACCTGTACTCTGAAAACTGTAAGACACTCATAAGAGAAATTAAAGAAGACACAAATAGATGGAAATTATCTGCATGCTCACAGACAGAAAGAATTAATATTGTCAAAATGGCCATCTCACCCAAAGCAATTTACAGATTCAATGCAATCTCTATCAAAATACCAAAATCATTTTTCAATGAACTATAGCAAATAATCCTAAAATTCACATGGAACCACAAAAGACCCAGATTACCCAAAGCAATTCTGTGAAAGAAGAACAAAGGCAGGAGTATTATGCTTCCTGACTTCAATCTATACTACAAAACTATAATAATCAAAACAGTATAGTACTGGCACAAAAACTGACCCATAGACTAATGGAACAAAATAGAGAGCCCACACATACATGGTCAATTAATATACCGTAACGGAGCCATGAATACACAATGGGGAAGACAGTCTCTTCAATAAATGGTGTTGAGAAACTGGACAGCTACATGCAAGAGAAGAAACAGGATTACTGTTTAGCACCATACACAAAAGTAAACTTGAAGTAGATTAAAGGCCTAAATATAAGACATGAAACCATAAAACTCTTAGAAGTAAACATAGGCAAAAATCTCTTGAACATAAGCATGAGCAATTTTTTCTCTGGACACATCTCCCTGGGCAAGGAAAGCAAAAATGAACAAGTGGGACTATATCAAACTAAAAAGTTCTGCACAGCAAAGGATACCATCAGCAGAACAAAAAGGCACCCTATAGTATGGGAAAATATATTCATAAGAGACTCATCTGATAAGGGGTTAAAATCCAAAATATAAAAAGAACTCATACACCTCAACAACCAAAAAACAAATAAAAATAATCTGATTAAAAAATGGTTGGAGGACCTGAATAGACATTTTTCAAAAGAAATACAGATGGTCAGTAGGCACCTGAAAAGATGCTCCACATTGCTAATCATCAGAGGAATGCAAATCAAAACCACAATGACATATCACCTAACACCAGTTAGAATGGCCACTATACAAAAGACAAGAAATAACAAATGTTGGCAAGGATGCAGAGAAATGGAAACCCTCTTACACTATGGTGGGAATGTAAATTGGTGCAGCCGCTGTGGAAAGCAGTATGGAGTTTCCTTTAAAAAACAAAAAATAAAAATGCCATTCTATTGAGTAATTCCACTTCTAGGAATTTACCTGAAGGAAACAAAATCCCTAATTTGAAAACATATATGCACCCCTATGTTTACTGCCACATATTTACAAAAGCCATTATATGGAGACAACCTAAGTGTCTATCAATTGGTGACTAGATAAAAAAGATGTGGGACATATATACAATGGAATATTATTCAGCCATAAAAAAGAAAGAAATCTTGCCATTTGTGATAACATGGATGGAGCTAGAAGGTATCATGCTAAGTGAAATAAGGCAGGCAGAGAAAGACAAATATCATATGATTTCACTTATTTGTGGAATCCAAAAAACAGAACAAACAAAATGAACAAAATAGCAGTAGACTCAGAGACACTGAGAAATGACTGGTGGAATTACCATAGGGGAGGGGTTGGGATCAGAAGGTGGGGAGTGGGACGGGGAGGAGGATAAAGGGGCACAAAAATTCTAAATCATATTATTAATTGGTCATGGGAATGGAAGTAGAGCATAGAGAATATAGCCAATGATTCTGTAACATCTTTCTTTGTTGACTAGTAACTGCACTGCTTTGTATGAGGTTTTAATGATGTTGGCAACTGGTGAACTGTGTTGTATACTTGAAATTAATATAAGCTTGTATCTCATCTATACTTCAATTTTAAAATGTGATACATCACATTAATACAATGAAAGAAAAAGCATATTATCTCACTTGTACATAAAAAGCATTGGTAAAAATTCAACATCCATTTGTGACAATATCTAATAACAAATTACATATAAAAGGAACATATCTCAGTATAATAAAGGCCAAGTATGACAAACTCACGACTAACATCATATTCAATAGTGAAATGTTAAAAGCTAAGATTAAGAACAAGACCAGAATGCTCACTCTAACTGCTCCTAATAAGAATAGTACTGGAAGTCCTAGCCAGAACAATCAGACAAGAAAAAGAAAAAGCACCAGAATTGGAAATGAAGAAGTAAAATGGTCTCTATTTGCAGATGACATGATTTATATATAAAAAATTCTCAAGACTCCACCAAAAAACTAAGATCAGTGAATTCAGTAAAACGTAGCCAGATTGAAAACTAACATACAAAAATCAGTACTATTCCAACTTCCGGGAAGATGGCGGAGTGAGCAGGGCAGCAGAAATCTCCTCCCAACACTATATTTATCTACGAAAATACAGCAAATACAACTATTCCTAAAAGAGAGACCAGAATACACAGGAAAGTGCACAGCGTGCAGCTACACCCGAGAGGATTTGGCACCCCACGAGGCGGGTAAGATACAAAGCTGCAACCCCGCTGGACCCTAGCACTCACCCATCCTGGCGCACCGGCGGGAGGAGAGGATTCAGAGCCAGGAGGGAGTGGAAGAGCAGGCCGGCGAAATACCCAGCCCCGGTGGTCTGCGCCGGGAGCACTGACCCACATGGCATGGTGCATCGGACATTGGAGAGGCAGAAGGTGCAGGTTTTGAGCCGGGAACGCGCCAGGTCCGTGCAGCCAGCGCCCCAGGACAAGAGAAAAGCGCACACGGTTTGTAGCGGTCTTGGAGAGGTGGAGGGCCCAGCGAGGGAACACCATCGCCCCGGCAGGCTCATCCCAGCGGGCTGGGAGTCCTGAGGAACTTCGGACCCCTTGGCTGGTGACTGAGAAAAGGTAGCAGCCACACTAAAACTTTATACAGAGAACAACAGCCTCCCATTCGTTCCCGCCACAGCCAGAGCTACAAAGAGTGGCGCGGCCACGGCTATGGAATAGTGGAGCAACAGCGACACCTACAGCACTCTTACAGATTCCACTGCAGGTGGGTGTTTTTTTTTTCTTTTTCCCTTTCTTTTTTCTTTCTTTCTTCTTTTTCTCTTTTCTTTCTCTCCCTTCTTTTTTTGCTTGTTTGTTTTTTTTTCTTGGTTTTTTTTTCTTAAGTCTTAAAGAGCCCAGCTGACATACGTGGTACCTACCAGCAACCACTCCTATCAACATGAAAAGACAGAGGAATATGGTACAGACCAAGCTCACCCAGACCCAGACAACTCCTGAGAGGGAAACTGAAGGGATGGAAATGCAGAATTTTCCTGAAAAAGAATTCAGAATAAAAGGCATAACCATGCTGATGGATCTACAGAGAAATATGCAAGAGCTGAGGGAGTAAGTGAGGGAAGTCAGGAAAGACAATGCAGAAATGAGACAAGCCATTGACGGGCTTAGCAGCAGACTGGATGAGATGCAAGAGACTGTTAATGCAATAGAAATCAGAGAACAGGAATACAGAGCAGCTGAGGCAGAGAGAGATAAAAGGATCGCTAGGAATGAAAGAATATTAAGAGAACTGTGTGACCAATCCAAACGGAACAATATTCACATTATAGGACTACCAGAGGAAGAAGAGAGAGAAAAAGGGACAGAAAGTGTCTTTGAAGAAATAATTGCTGAAAACTTCCCCATGCTGGGGAAGGAAATAGTCTCACAGTCCATGGAAGACCACAGATCTCCTAACACAAGGGACCCAAGGAAGACAACACCAAGACACATAATAATTAAAATGGCAAAGATCAAAGATAAGGACAGAGTATTAAAGGCAGCTAGAGAAAGAAAAAAGATCACCTTCAAAGGAAAACCAATCAGACTATCATCAGACTTCTCAACAGAGACCTTACAGGCTAGAAGAGAATGGCATGATATATTTAATGCAACGAAACAGAAGGGCCTCGAACCAAGAATACTGTATTCAGCACGATTATCATTTAAATATGACGGCGGGATTAAACAATTTCCAGACAAGCAAAGCTGAGAGAATTTGCCTCCCATAAAACACCTCTACAGGACATCTTAAAGGAACTGCTCTAGAGGGAAGCACTCCTAAGGCTAAAAAGATGTCACCAGAGAAAATAAAATCATAGCAAAGAAAGCAGACCATCCAAATACTAACTAAAGGCAAAGAATAAAACACCTAGTATATAAAGAATGGAGGAGGAAGAATAAGAAGGGAGAGAAATGAAGAAACATCAGACTGTTTACAATAACTTAACAAGAAGGTTAAGTTAGATTGTTAGATAGTTAAGAAGCAACCCCTGAACCTTTGGTAACCACGAATCTAAAGCCAGCAATGGCAATAAGTACATATCTATCAATAATCATCCTAAATGTAAATGGACTAAATGCACCAATCAAAAGACACAGAGTAATAGAATGGATAAAAAAGCAAGACCCATCTATATGCTGCTTACAAGAAACTCACCTCAAACCCAAGGATATTCACAAACTAAAAGTGAAGGGATGGAAAAAGATATTTTATGCAAACAACAAGGACAAAAAAGCAGGTGATGCAGTACTTGTATCAGACAAAATAGACTTCAAAATGAAGAAAGTAACAAGAGATAAAGAAGGACATTACATAATGATAAAGAGATCAATCCAACAAGAAGATATATCCATTATAAATACATATGCACCCAACACAGGAGCGCCAGCATACGGGAAACAAATACTAACAGAATTAAAGGAGGAAATAGACAGCAATGCATTCATTTTAGGTGACTTCAACACACCACTCACTCCAAAGGACAGATCAACCAGACAGAAAATAAGTAAAGACACAGAGGCACTGAACAACACACTAGAACAGATGGACCTAACAGACATCTACAGAACTCTACACCCAAAAGCAACAGGATACACATTCTTCTCAAGTGCACATGGAACATTTTCCAGAATAGACCACATACTAGGCCACAAAAAGAACCTCAGTAATTTCAAAAATATTGAAATCCTACCAACCAACTTCTCAGATCACCAAGGTATAAAACTAGAAATAAATTTTAGAAAGAAATCAAAAAGGCTCACAAATACATGGAGACTTAACAACACTCTCCTAATTAATCAATGGGTTAACGACCAAATCAAAACAGAAATCAAAGAATATATGGAGACTAATGACAACAACAACACAAAGCCACAACTTCTGTGGGACGCAGCAAAGGCAGTTCTAAGAGGAAAGTATATTGCAATCCAGGCCTATTAAAAGAAGGAAGAACATTCCCAAATGAATAGTCTAAAGACACAATTACTGAAATTGGAAAAAGAAGAACAAATGAGGCCCAAAGTCACCAGAAGGAGGGACATAATAAAGATCAGAGAAGAAATAAATAAAATTGAGAAGAATAAAACAATAGAAAAACTCAATGAAACCAAGAGCTGGTTCTTTGAAAAAAGAAACAAAATAGATAAACCCCTAGCCAGACTCATTAAGACAAAAAGAGAATCTACACACATAAACAGAATCAGAAATGAGAAAGGAAAAACAACGATGGAACCCACAGAAATACAAAGAATTGTAAGAGAATATTATGAGAATCTATATGCTAACAAGCTGGAAAACCTAGAAGAAATGGACAACTTCTTAGAAAAATACAACCTCCCAAGGCTGACCAAGCAAGAAACAGAAAAACTAAACAGACCAATCACCAGCAACGAAATCGAATCGGTAATCAAAAAATTACCCAAGAACAAAACCCCCGGACCTGATGGATTCACCTCTGAATTCTACCAGACATATAGAGAAGAAATAACACCCATTCTCCTTAAAGTTTTCCAAAAAATAGAAGAGGAGGGAATACTTCCAAACTCATTCTATGAAGCCAGCATCACTCTAATACCAAAACCTGGCAAAGACCTCACCAAAAAAGAAAATTACAGACCAATATCCCTGTTGAACATAGATGCAAAAATACTCAACAAAATATTAGCAAACCGAATTCAAAAATACATCAAGACGATCATACACCATGATCAAGTGGGATTCATCTCAGGGATGCAAGGATGGTACAACATTCGAAAATCCATCAACATCATCCACCACATCAATAAAAAGAAGAACAAAAACAACATGATCATCTCCATAGATGCTGAAAAAGCATTTGACAAAATTCAGCATCCATTCATGATTAAAACTCTCAACAAAATGGGTATAGAGGGCAAGTACCTCAACATCATAAAGGCCATATATGACAAACCCACAGCTAACATCATACTTAACAGCGAGAAGCTGAAAGCTTTTCATCTAAGATCGGGAACAAGACAGGGATGCCCACTCTCTCCACTGTTATTCAACATAGTACTGGAGGTCCTAGCCACGGCAATCAGACAAAACAAAGACATACAAGGCATCCAGATAGGTAAAGAAGAAGTGAAATTGTCACTATTTGCAGATGACATGATATTGTACATAAAAAACTCTAAAGACTCCATTCCAAAACTACTAGAACTAATATCTGAATTCAGCAAAGTTGCAGGATACAAAATTAACACAGAAATCTGTTGCTTTGCTATACACTAACGATGAACTAACAGAAAGAGTAATCAGAAAAACAATTCCATTCACAATTGCACCAAAAAGAATAAAATACCTAGGAATAAACCTAATGAAGGAAGTGAAAGACCTGTACTCTGAACACTACAAGACACTCCTAAGAGAAATTAAAGAGAACACTAACAAGTGGAAATGCATCCCATGCTCTTGGCTAGGAAGAATAAATATTGTCAAAATGGCTCTACTACCTAAAGCAATCTACAGATTCAATGCAATCCTGATCAAAATACCAACAGTATTCTTCAATGAACTGGAACAAATAATTCTAAAATTCATATGGAACGACAAAAGTCCCCGAATAGCCAAAGCAATCCTGAGAAGGAGGAATAAAACAGGGGGAATTACACTCCCTGACTTCAAGCTCTACTACAAAGCCACAGTAATTAAGACAATTTGGTATTGGCACAAAAACAGACCCACAGACCAGTGGAATAGAATAGAAAATCCAAACATCAACCCAAACATATACGGTCAATTAATATTTGATAAGAGAGCCTTGGATATACATTGGGGAGATAACGGCCTCTTCAGCAGCTGGTGTTGGAAAAACTGGACAGCTACATGTAAGAGAATGAAACTGGACTACTGTCTAACCCCATACACAAAGGTAAACTCATGGTGAATCAAAGACCTGAATGTAAGTCATGAAACCATAAAACTCTTAGAAAAAAATATAGGCAAAAATCTCTTGGACATAAACATGAGGGACTTCTTCATGAACATATCTCCCTGGGCAAGGGAAACAAAAGCAAAAATGATCAAGTGGGACTATATCAAGCTGAAAAGCTTCTGTACAGCAAAGGACACCATCAGTAGAACAAAAATACACCCTACAGTATGGGAGAATATATTCATAAGTGACATATCCGATAAGGGGTTGACATCCAAAATATATAAAGAACTCACGCACCTCAACAAACAAAAAGCAAATAGTCCAATTAAGAAATGGGCAGAGGACATGAATAGACACTTCTCCAAAGAAGAAATTCAGATGGCCAACAGGCACATGAAAAGATGCTCCACATCACTAATCATCAGAGAAATGCAGATTAAAACCACAATGAGATACCACCTGACACCAGTGAGGATAGCCAACATCCGAAACACAAACAACAACAAATGTTGGCGAGGATGTGGAGAAAAGGGAACCCCCCTACACTGCTGGTGGGAATACAAATTAGTTCAACCATTGTGGAAAGCAGTATGGAGGTTCCTCAAAAAACTCAATAGAAATACCATTTGACCCAGGAATTCCACTCCTAGGAATTTACCCTAAGAATGCAGCAGCCCAGTTTGAAAAAGACAGATGCACCCCTATGTTTATCGCAGCACTATTTACAATAGCCAAGAAATGGAAGCAACCTAAGTGTCCATCAGTAGATGAATGAATAAAGAAGAAGTGGTACATATACCCAATGGAATATTATACAGCCATAAGAAGAAAACAAATCCTACCATTTGCAACAACATGGATGGAGCTAGAGGGTATTATGCTCAGTGAAATAAGCCAAGCCGAAAAACACAAGTACCAAATGATTTCACTCATATGTGGAGTATAAGAACTAAGAAAAAAACTGAAGGAACAAAACAGCAGCAGACTCACAGAACCCAAGAACAGACTAATAGTTACCAAAGGGAAAGGGACTGTTGAGGATGGGTGGGAAGGGAGGGACAAGGGGGAAAAGGGGGCATTACGATTAGCAGATGTAATGTTAGGGGGGCACGGGGTGGGCTGTACAACTCAGAGAAGACAAGTAGTGACTCTATAGCATCTCACTATGCTGATGGACAGTGACTGTAATGGGGTTGGTGAGGGGGACCTGATGAAGGGGGTAGTTTAATCAGCATAATATTGCACATGTAATTGTAGATTAATGATACCAAAATAAACTTTAAAAAATCAGTACTATTCCTATACACTAATAATGAATTATCTGAAAAAGAAAAACCATCTCATTTATTATAGCATCAAAACCAATACTTAGGAATAAATTTAACCAAGGAGTGAAAGACCTCTATGTTACAAACTACAAGACACTGATGAAAAAAACTGAAGAAGACACAAATAAATTGAAAGGTATCCAATGTTCATGGGTTAGAAAAATTAATATTGTTCAAATGTCCGTTTTTCCCAAAGCTATATAGATTCAATGCAATCTCTATCAAAATTTCAATTACTTTTACAGAAGTAGAAAAAAATCCTAAGATTTACACAGAACCACAAAAGATCCTGAATAGTGAAGATAATCCTAAGAAAGAAGAACAAAGCTGGAGGCATCAAATGCCCTGATTTCAAGCTATATTATAAAGCAATTACAATCAAAACAGTATGACACTAGCATAAAAACACACAGATCAAGATAAAAGAATCAAGTACCCAGAAATAAAACCATGCATGTATGGTCTATCAGTGGAGAAAAGACAGACTCTTCAAAAAATTATGCTGGGAAAATTTAACATTCACATGTGAAAGAATGAAACTATTTTTCACCAGTCACAAAAATTAACTCCAAATGGATTAAAGACTTAAACTGAAGACTGAAACTGTAAATTTTCTAGAAGAAAACATGGGGGAAAACTTCCTTAACATGGGTGTTGGCAATGGATTTGGGGTATAACACCAAAAGCAATAAGCAATAAGATAAAAAACAAACAAGTAGGATTACCTCAAACTAAAAAAGCTTCTGCACAGCAAAAGAAACAGTCAAAAAAATAAAAATTCAACCTATAGAATAGGAAAAAAATTACACATCATTTATCTGATAAAGGGTCAATATCAAAAAGATATATAAAGATCATATACAACTCAATAGCAAAAAACAAATAAATCCAATTAAAAAATGGCCAAAGAACCTGATCAGACATTTTTTGCAAAGATATAAAAATGACCAACAGGTTTCATGGAAAGGTGGTGAACATCACTGAACATTAGGGATATGCAAATCAAACCATAGTGAGAGATCCCCTCACACCCATTAGAATGGCTTTCAGTTAAAAAGACAAGAGATAACAAGTGTTGGCGAGGATTTGGATAAAAGAGAAACCCTTGTGCACTGCTGGTGGGATTGTAGACTGGTTCAGCAACTGTGTAGAACTGTATGGAGGCTCCGCAAAAATATAAAAGTATAAGTACCATACGATCCAGATATCCTCCTACTTCTGGGCATATATCCAAAGGAAATGAAAACACATTATTGAAGAGATGTATGCACTCCCTTTTGTTTATTGCAGCATTGTTCACAATAGCCAAAATATGTAAACAACCTAAATGTCCATGAATAGATGAACATGTAAAGAAGACATGGTATATATACACAATGGAATACCATTCAACCTTGAGAAACAAGGAAATCTTGCCATTTGCAACACATGGATGGACTTCAGGGCATTATGCTGAGTAAGTCAACAGAGAAAAACAAATACTGTATTATCTCACTTATATGTGGATGTTTTAAAACAACCAAACTCATGGAGACAAAGAATAGATTATGTTTACCAGAGATAGGGGGTAAGAAATGGCCAAAATGTGTGAAGGAGATCAAATGGTGCAAACTTCCAGGTAAATGTAAACAAGTCTTGGAGAGGTCATGTTCGCATGGTTACCACAGTATCAACAGGCAATACGGTAATACATATTTGAAAGTCGCTAAGAGAGAGATCTTAAAAGTTCTAATTACAAGAAAACAATTTTATAACTATGTGTGGTGATGGATGTTAACTAAACTTACTGTGGCAATCATTTTGTAATATATACATACTTCAAATCACTATGTTGTACACCTTGGATAATACAATGTTACATGTCAATTATATCTCAATTGAAAAGGGAGGTTAAGGATAGGGATATGTAAACAATTACAGGCTACCTAAGCAAGACACAGATGAAACCGACACGATACCCGTCTTTCAAAATCAAACATTAATTAGTGAATAAACTGCACAGGATACCACTGATATTTTAAGTTCACCCAAGTCCCTTGCAGGAAGATGAATGATAAAGTAGAAAAAATAAATAAAAATAAATTTTTAAAAAATGTAGAGAGAGCACAGACTGGAGGTTATACAACCTGGTTTTAATTCCTGGCTATATCACTCACTTTACTTACTCATTCAGCAAGCATTTGTGAAACACTGGCTGAGTAGCAGGCAATGTGCTGGTGAGTTCACTTAATGTTTTGAATACTAATTTCTCTGCTATGAAATGGGAATGCATACGCCTGTGTCACGAGGTTGTTAGGAAAATTAAATGAGATAAACTGTCATTATTCTTGACTCCCATTTACACTCAAGAGTAGTTGATTGAAAACATTTTCTCTTGCTTTACTCCTCAGAATAAAGGTTTTTGATAATGACTGAAAAAAGAGGGCAATTTGAAAAAAATAGTGTGAGTAAAGCTCAGCATTCGCTTCTACAGAGGGTCAGTATTACTTTCTTAGTCTTAATTATTAAGGCACCATTTTTAATGGTGTCTTTGAGTCAGTCATTGAGCTAGTAAAACCTTTCAAGAACCCTATGGCATAAGTTTCCTCATTTTACAAGTTTAGTGACTGAAGTTTAGAGATGAAGTTACTGCCCAAATCATACCATCAGAGCAGGGCAGGGGTGATGTGCTCGGCCCTCACTAGCACGCTGCCCTGGGGCACCAGGGAGCCTAAAGTAGGGCTAAGCCCAGAGGACAGTCAGTGTCACCCAGACCTTCAAAGATGGGATGACTTTGCACAGCTCAATACAATAAGGTACAAAAAGGCCTGCTCTCGTCTCTAAATACCTGCTCCCAGCACAGATTTGGGCAATTTAATTAATAGCTTTATATGTATTGTATACATACAATGGGATTGAAAATGATATTTGTCTTCATTCACAACAATTTAGTGAGCATTGCTGTACTTACAAAGATATGAAAGATACAGCATTCTAACACATACTAGGTGATCAATGAATGTTTATTACTTTCCACCTACCTCTTCATCATGAAGAAGATGGAATGTGGAATCACAGAATTGCTATAAGTACTTGGGAGATACTTGTATCACACAGGCAGCCCTGGATTTGTAAAAAAAAAAGTATCAATTTAACTGAAGAAAAAAAATACATTATGTATAGGACACTGCCCTATAACATAGTATGTATTATATCAGGGTACATAACTTAAAACAATTTTCTAAGCACGAAAAAAATGTTTTGCTGTGAAAATTTTGATCTGAGTATAAGAGTGACAGTGCAGATGTTTTTTTCACTCTGTTCCAAATCAGAGCTACTGCTAAACATTTCTACTGAAGAACATTAACTCATTCTATCAACACAATGGTTACATTTTTCTTCCCAGTATTTTCTTCCCAGTCAATTGCATTTCCTTTCTTGGTCACACTGATGTTACACATGAAATCAATTGACTAATTCCAAACAAATATTTTGAGTGAAAAAGCCAATGCGAGCAACTTCCAGCTGTCTTGTAGAATTAAATTAAAACATTTTGACTATAAGTGCACATATAATCATGTTATGATTTAATATGGGAAATAAGCCATGTCTAAATCACACTGGGCTCTAGAAAAAAAATGGTGTTTCTATTTACTACATTTTCTATAGGGTCTTATTTAGTTACTGTCACACTTCTTATCTACTCCTTTTTACAATTCCAAGAGGGTTGGTACCATCTTTTCCCATGTGGCAGAGTTCCAAAATCCTAACTGAAATACACAACATTTCCTTGCAAGAAGTTGGAGCCAAAGTTAACAGAGTGGACATCTCTGCAGGCATATGGACATCTCTGCAGGCATAGTGGCCCCCCGACAAAGATCTTCCCACTCACCAGCTATGTATCCTTGAAGAAGTTGCTTGGTTTCTATCTTGTTTTCTTCACCCACAAAATGGGTTGTGATGAGAATTCTAATATTCTGCATGAATTTTCTGGCTCCAAGTAAATATTCAGTAAGTGGTGGGGATTACAATTATTATTATCGATTATCAGCTAACTCACTTGCCGACCAGTGGGTCCGTATCCTGACCAGCCAGAGATACCACCCTTTTATAGGAGATGATACACAAATCTACTGGGACTGGACAGGAAAATAAAATTACATTAAAAATATGCAAGCTCCCAAACAGTCCAGCTTTGTATGGAATGGGGTGACAGTTTTCCATAAATTTTGTAGAAGAAGGTTTGCGGCCTCAATTACAATGTTTATAATCACTGTGGTAAGTTTTGAGCTTTTCAGAGGCAGCAACCAGAATTTATTTGCATCTGTAGTTCTAATAACAGGTTATGGGGGAAATTGGCACCCAGCAGTGGTGTGTTGAATTGTTACTCAACACGGTATCCACGTAAGAGGAATTTCATGAGTAGGTTTTTCTCTTAAACTGCTGTGTCGCATGGTTTTCCTCCGTAAACATACCTGGCAGAACTATGTTAAGAGAGGGATGTGGAATAAAGTAATATAGTATGGTTCAACTGACTAGAGCTCCCATACTCCAAAAACTGAGGATATTGGGTGACCCAAATGAATCTTTTTTTTAATAAGTTTATTTTGATATCATTAATCTACAATTAAATGAGTAATATTATGGTGATTACACTACCCCCTTCATCAGGTCCCCCCCCCAAATGAATCTTGATTGGTGAAATTGAAAGCAGGGTCAGTTACAAGATTTGGTAAAAAACTCAGGCAAAGAGAGAAGAAAGATTACTTCAGGTATAAAGGATTCTGTTTCTCTCCTAACACAGAGCCAGACCCGGAGCGGACAGGAGCTTTAGTCTGGGTACAAGGAGTTTTATCATTGTGGAGCAGGAGTGTGTGAGGTCCGGGGGCAGAATCTGGCACTGAGGGGTTGAGGTCTGGTGTCTACATGCCTAGGAGGAGGCTGTGGAAAGTGGGTAAGGGTTGCCAGAAAGGGCAAATGCAAACATTCTGTTTCAATATTTTTAAGAGGAAAAGGCATTATAACCAGGACAGGGGTATTCTGGAGCCAGAGCCAGACATTCCCAAATGGGTGGAATCCAAGATGGGGGTACTTTTTTTAAGCAGCAGGCAGGAGGGGCTGTCCAGAAAGACAGGGGGCACTTGGAGGGGAAGTACATCCCCACTGCACATTAGAAGGCAAAAACCCAGAGCTGAGGCCCAAGGTCAGACACCGGTAAGTGGCAGAGCAGGGAGTCAGATGCAAACCTCTGAGTAGGAGCTGCTTGGCCCAGAGCCTCAGGTGAGGTGAACCTGACAAGCAGAGCTACCGTGGTGTCCAGAGACAGCGGGCCATACCCTGCCGCTTCCTGACCTTTCTGAGATCAGTTTTGCCATTTCCCCTAAAACAGTCTCATATCGGCTCTTCCAGTTGCACTGGCTCACCAGCCATGGTGCTACCACCTACCAGCTGCCTTCTTTGTGTAAGAAAATGCAGAGGGAAAGAGGAGGGGCAGAGAAGGTCTCTGAGTTGTCCATCTTTGTGGAGTGCAAGATCCAGAGAGTACTCCCTCCTTGTACCAGGTTTGCGAATGGGTACGGGGTCTCCCCTCCCTGAAACCAGATGACAGAGGCATCAAGATAAACATTTTTGAGACACTGCGTGCTCGACAGACTGAGAGATGTCCTCAGACAGCAGGCATGTGGATGTGTCCACACGCCTTCCCAATAAGGAGAGAACTGAAGAAGGGCAGACATGGTGGCAAGCAACCTTCATTTCTACCTGGGGGGCCCAGGGGAGGTAGGTGTGCTTGAGTTATCCCCAGGTGGCCCAGCTAAGCCAGAAGGCCCCCAGAGTAGGTCAGTTCACCCATCAGGGAGTTGCAGAAGAGAGCCCCTACGAGCACTCTAAAGAGCTCAGCCATGTGCCCCCTGAGAGGGCAGCCCTGGGAACCCACTAGACGGAGAGGGTCGGAGTGGGGGTCCACCAGGGAAGAGTGACAACTGGCCCAGGCAAGACTGCAAGATGGCCCGTTACATCCCTTTCCCCTGCTCCCCCTGCTCAATACTTTGGCGTTTGGAGCATGGCACCGGCACTCCCCTCCCCACTAAGCCAAGCTCTTAGTCCCAGCTGATCCTGTATGGCCCAGGAAGGATGGGGGATGGAGGGAGGTGATACTGAGATGGAGTTAGAAAATCAGGCTTTAGGCTAGATTGATTTCATAGCTGTGAGCTGAAAGTGAGGAAATCTTAAAGTCACCCTCAATTCCCTCTTTCTCTCTATCCCACAATCAAACCATCAAAGAAGCCCACGAGCTAGTTCTACCTTCAAAATACACCCATGATCCAACCACTTCTCATCACCACACTGCTGGCATTCTGGTACAAGCCACCAGTTTTTAGTCTGGATTATTGCAAAAGCCTCCCTATCTGTGTCCTGGCCTCCAACCTTGCCCCCCAACAGCCTACTTGTATGTAACACAGTGATGGACAAAAGCAAAATGATCCTATTAAAATCCAGATCATGTCACTTTCCTCCTCAAACTCTCCAGTGATTGCCCTTCTCATTCAGAATCAAAACTGATCTTTACACGGGCGAATATTGCCGTAGGTGATCTGTATCCAACCCGCCCATTTCCTCTCTGACCTCATTTCCTGTAACTACCCCACAGAGATGCTCAGATGTTCCAGCCATAACAGGCTTCTTTGCTGTTCTCCAAACTACCATTCATGCTCCTGCCTCAGCACCTTGGCATCTACTTTATCCTTTCTTGGAACTGTCTAGTCCAAGCCTTACCCCCTTACCTCCTTCAGATTTCTGCTTAGATGTCACCTTTTAAATAAGTCTGCCCTGACCAAGCTATTTAAAATTTAACTCATCCTCCAGGTTCCCAGAAAGCCTTCCCCCATTTTCTTCTATATATTTCTACTCAGCCCTTACATACATTTAACATTTTGCTGATGGTGGTAGAATATATTAATGTCCCCAATTATTTGCTTCCCTGCCCATCAGAACTGTTCAAGTGACTTGCTTTATCAATAAAATGTGAGAGGGAGTGAGGCACACTACCCCTTGGCAGAAACTAGACAAGCCACTGTATAGCTCCACCGTCTCTCACTTCCCTCTGCGTCCCAGGAGGGATTTCTCCTTGGCCTTGAAGGGGAGAAGCAGAGCAGCGGCCAACCTACAAAGCCCATAAAATGCAAACTTTGTCGTTCCTTTTTCGAATTGTTACCACCACATAATTAACTATGAGCTAGGTGATACACTTACTTATTCTACTTCTGTGATTTTCCATTAGAAAGTGGGCTCAACGAACACAAGGATTTTTGCTTGTTTTGTTCACCCCTGTATCACCAGTGTTTAACACACAGCACTTGTTAAATGAGTCACTCTAACCAAGAATGTGTCATAGGATAGGAAAGGGAGATTGACAAAGTATGGTTTAACCCAGGGATTGAAAAAAACAAACAAACCCTTGACATTTATGCTACCACGGAGCTGTGATCACACAGTAATACCCCAGTTAGCTGTGTGCTTTGGCGCAAAGCCAATGGTGCACAGAAGTTTGCCGTTATGCCTATTATTGTTATTTGTATGTCAAGGACATGAAATTGAAAATGGATTTCTTGAAGAAATAATTGTTCAAGTTGGGACACTGCGACAGGGGAAGTGCCCAATGGCCTTGCTCACAGGGCTGAGAGCTGGTGTAGGCTGACAGGTAGGAGGTCAGCTGGGGCTGTATCCGGGATCCTCAGTTCCTTTCCACATGGACCTCTCCATGTAGCTGTTTGTGCTTCTGCACAGCAAGAAAATCTAGATTCTCAAAAGGAGTGTTTCAAAGGGACAAGCCCTAGAGGGTTAAGTGCCCAGCAAGCTTCCACTCCTGTGTCATTTGCTGGTGTCCCACTGGCCAAGGCTAGACGGACACACGGCCAACTCAGAGGCAGCGAGGGGGCAGCCCCACCGGGACAGGAGCCAGCGCGTATGGCTCACCGGAAGCAGCCCACAGTTATCTCAGGGAGTCTGAACCAAACACAGAGTGAACATCCAGCACCTCAAATGTACTGCTTAGTCCAAGTTTGAGCTCATTTGGAATACCATCACAGAGGCCAGCCTCACAAGAGCCTGATTATAAATGATCATGTCAGTTTCTTAATTTTTCTTGGGAAAACAGCCTCTATCAAAACTCAGGACCATACACCTAAGCGCAACAGGTCCTCCTGGTGGGGTTAACAGAAAACCAAATTGCAGGTCACTTTGTGAGCAAAGAATCACTAAAAAGGAAGCTTGTCAAAGGACATTTATAGCAAGCCAGTTATACCTAGCATGTTATTCTCCAAGTCAATATTTCCATCTCAATCACTGGAACTGGCCATTAAAGTCAATAGAGAAACGAGATTTCTCTCCCAAAATTCCTTCTTTAACAACTTCATATTGGCCTGTGCAATTATTTCAGAATTAAATTGCATTAATTCAGGATTAATTAAATTAATCCACCAGATTACCAAAGACACATCTTCTATGAATTTAAATTGGTGGTTTCTGGATGAAATTCAAAGATGCTGGTTTCAACGGCAAAAAATGTACATAACACCTCACAGTTGGTCAGTTGCTGTAATGTCTAATCACATTCACTTCTTGATGCTTCTCCTTAGTGTTAGCTGTACAGAGATATTTTTGTACTTGCCTTCAATTCCTGAAAGGGATCAACCGTATTTGGGCATAAAATTTGAAAACAAGTGTTCAAAAACAACAGTCTGACATCACTCCAGAGAATGTTAGGAAAATACGGAAAGACCAAAGATGGAAAAACAGATCAATAGTGTGGGCCGTGACTAAGGGAGAGAAGAAGAAACCAGAAAAATCACAAGAAATAAAGGTCAACAGGTCTTGCTTTGAAGATTCTATTGGATACAGGGTACAAAAAGGTGGAGGAAATAAAGATGACTCCAGATTTTTACTTAAGTGGTGAAGAAAATAGAACTTGAGAAAGAAAATCATTTGGAATCAGATGAAAGGAACAGAATGATTAGTTATTTGGGGATATGCTGAGTTTCCAATATATTTATTCATTCAACAGATGTTTTTGAGTCCCCACTATTCTAAGACACTGTTCTAAGCACGAGTGGGGAATAAGACAAGGTTCCTGTCCTTAGCTTACATTCTGCTGGAGAGAGGCAGACTGCAAACATGCCGGAAAAAAAATAATTTCCAATAATAATTTATAAGTACTATGAAGAAAATAAAAATAGGAAGTGGAATAGAGAGTGAATGGGACTGATAGGGGAGGTGGTATTCACATTACCGCAGAAGGCCAGGGAAAACCTGAGACTTAAATGATGAGAAAGAGCTAGTGGAACATTTGCAGGAGGCATTCTAGGCAGAGGGAACAAGGTAAAAGGCCATGAGGTAGGAACAAGCTTTGCACATTTGGAAGTTGGAAATGAGAGAGATAAGGTAAGAGGTTAGTTCGGGGGAGGCAGGCAGAGGTGAGATTATATAGTGGCTTTGGGCCATGGTGAGAAGTTTGGATTTTATTCTGATAGTGACAGGGCACCCCTGGAGAATGTTAAACAAGAAAGCATGAGGATCTGATTTAAAAGATAATTCATTTTGCAATTATAAGTGTATTGAATCAACACGTTATACGCCTTAAATTTACACAGTGCCAGATGTCAATTAGATCTGAATAAAGAGGGGGAGAAGAAAATCACTCTAGATGCTCTCTGGGGGACATATCATAAAGGAGCAAAAGTGGAGGTGAGAGACCAGTTAGGAGGCTGTTGAAGGAATCCAGGGAAGAGACACTGGTCTGGATTAGGGAGCTGGCAGCAGAGGAGTTGAGAACTATCCTGCTGGTGGATATACTTTAATGGAAAACCCACTGATTCAAGGTGGGATGCGAGGAAAAGAGGATAATCATGTAAGACTATCATTGCAGATCCCAGAAAGAGACAATGTGAAAGACAACATGGGAGACACTGAGAGAGAAGTAGAGAAATACAGAGAATTTGAGAGACCACCAAAGACTAGACTGCAAGATATTCAAGATGGGAGTATTCTCTAGGTACCTAGAAATATAGGGCTCAACTTCAGGGAAAAAGTTAGAAATGGAGATGTAAATTTGCGACTTATTACCTTAATATCATGGTCAAAATGTTCATGTACTAACAGATGAGGCATACAATGGGGACAGCAAGTCATGCCAAAGGGAATATTCTAACCTAGAAACGAATAGGCTGAGAGTCATAGGACCAGTCATGGCGACAAGGGCAAGAGTAGGGAGGGGGCCAAGTGCACCAACTCTACATACAGACAGACCCTGGGTCTCAGATGACTTTGTCTACAAGCAGTGCCCTATATGGGGCCTTGTTTGTTGGTTTGTCTAAGATGAGACCCAAGAGAGTGTTTCTAAGAACTGACAGGAAGTCTCAAAGGCCTTAGTGATCCAGGAGGATGAGGTCTTGGAGAAGGCCAATTAATTTTTTAAAAGGAACTCTTGGCAACCATGGATCAATTAAAACAACAAGATGCCACTACACACCTATTAGAATCCAAAACACTGCCAACACCAAATGCTGGCAGGGATGTGGAGCAACATAAGTTTTCATGCATTGTTAGTGGGTATGCAAAATGGCACAACCATTTTGGAAGATAGTTTGGCAGTCTCTTACAAAACCAGACACCTTTTACCCTATGACCCAGCAGGCACACTCCTTAGTATTAACCCCAGGAGTCATAAAGTTATGACCACCCAAAAACCTGCAGTTTACATCAGTTTTATTCATACTTACCACAACTGGGAAGCAACAAAGATATCCTTCCATAGGTGAAGGGATAAGTATACTGTGGGATACTCAGACAATAAAATATTATTCAGCACTAAAAAGAAATGAGCTGTTAAGCCATGAAAAGATATGGAGGAGTTACAGTGTGAAAGAAGCCAATCTGAAAAGGTATGTACTGTGTGATTCCAACTACATGACATTCTGGAACAGGCAAAGTCATGGAAATGGTAAAAAGATCGGTGGTCGCCCAGAATTGAGGGAGGGATGGATAGGTGGAGCACAGAGGATTTTTAGGGCAGTGAAACTATTCTGTAGGATACTATAATGATGGATGCTTGTTATCATACATTTGTCCACATGCACAGAATGTACCCCACCTAGAGTGAACCCTGACATACTCTGGACTTTGGGGGTGCACGTGTCAGTGCAGATTCATCAGTGGTAGTAACAAAAGTACCACTTTGCTGGGGACAGTGATAGTGGGGAAGGCTGTGCATGGCAGGGGGTTGGGGCAGAGGGTAGATGGGAAATGTCTGTGCTTTCTGATCAATTATCCAGTGAACCTAAAACTGCCCTTTTTAGTTTATTAATTAAAAAAAAATTGAATCAGTAGAATGGTGTTAACTGAAGTAGAAGGAAAGAGACCCAGAATCACAGCCAGAGCCCACAGTGAGGTCAACATGGTTGCTGCTTTTTGCTAGCTAATCCCCATTCCTCCTGGGCCCTGGCCAAACATCGTGACACCGTCTTCCTTCCCCTCCTCCTGTGTCCCTTGTCCAGTCCATGAGCAAACATTGTTGGTGGTGCTTTCAAAATATAGAGGCTAATCACTTCTCCCATCTCCCTGATCTTCTTTCTAGGCTATTTCAATTGCCTCCTAACTGTACCTTGATTCCTTAGGATCTATTCTCAATTCAGAGGCCAAGGGATTCTATTGAAGCCAGAGGCAAAAGTCATACTTCCATTCAAAACTGCCCAAAACTTTCCCATCTCGCTCAGAGTAAAGCCAACACCCTATGAGACCCTACACTGTGTAGCCTCCTCATTGCCTCCCTATCAGTCTCACCTCGCCTCCTGCCCCCTCACCCTGCCCTCCATTGACACCGCCTCGCTGTACTCCAGGAATTCACTGGGCACCATCTGGGTGCTTATTGCTCTTTCTGCCTGGAATACTTTTCCCCAATATACCCACAAGGCTCACGTCCTCATTTCCTCCAAATCTTTATGCATAGTTGCATTATGGAAGAGCCTGTCTCTGTCCACCCTAAATAAAATATCAAGAGCCCCTCATCAACTGCCAGCCCAACACTTGCTGCCTCTCGTGTGTTATTTCTCTCTATGGCACTTCTTACAATTTGGTATATTATGTCTTTACTGGTTTGTTATTTTATTGTCTGTCTCTCCTTGCTAAAATATAAACCTCATGAGAGCAGGGATGTTTATCTGCTCCAGCAGGGTCTGTCTGCCTAGGCTCTGGTACACCTCAGGCACTCGAAACATATTTGTTGGATGAATTAATGAGTGAGCTAACAGAAGAAATTACCAAATCTCTAAAGGTGCATGTGAAAAACAAATTGAAAAGTAAGAGACTGAGGCTGTTGGAATGTGTCAATCCATTGGGCTGCTATAACAAAGTGCCACAGACCAGGGAGCTTATTAACAACAGAAATCTATTTCTCACAGTTCTGGAGCCTGGGAAATCCAAGATCAAGACACTGACAGATGTCTGGTGAGAGCCCACTTCCTGGATCACAGACAGCCGTCCGCACTTGGTAGAAAGGGCAAGGGACCTCTCTGGGGTCTTATGAAGGCACTAATCCCTTTCACAAAGGCTCCACCCTCATGACCTTACCACCCCCTGCCGGCCTCACCTCCAAAACACCATCTCACTGGGGAATGAAATTTCAACATATGAACCTTAGGGGGACACAAACAGTCAGTCTACAGCAGTATCCTAGTTTTGCCACATAATTTTAGAATTAATGGCATATTGCACTTTTTTTATTGATTATACAAATTATGCCCCTTTGATTATTCTGTACTGACTGACCAACCTGATGTATGTTTTATACCTTTCACTTATATTTGACTTGAAAAGCTCATTTGCTTAGTGCAATCTTTATGAACTACATTAAGTTTTTAGGATGCATGGAATTGATTATAAACTCCAACAAAGCCTGAATTGTGGAAGGACTGTGTTGTTCAGTTTGCTATTTTCGGGTGCTTTTGCTTGTACACAACACTGCAGCTAAAAGGAAAAACAAAAAACTCTACACGCTCTCAAAGACTTGACCATGCAACAGTTATCATGTTTATTAAAGCCTAATAGACTTTTCAAACTAGGTTCGTCATTAGTTTTCAGCCGACACAACTGCAAACAGGCCAGGCATTTTTCAGTAGGATACTGATTTGCTGCCACTAAATTTTTTTTTCTCTATAAATTATAGCAAAATGAGACATCACTTGTCTGCCTTCTCAGTGCTTTAACCAGTTGTAAAATAGCTTAAGCCACACTTACTAAGAAAACAGATAAAACCAGCTTACAGTGTTTAACACCACCACTACATGAGGAAAATACTACTGCAATTAAGGAGTGCCACTGATATTCTCATTGTTACCTGTAATGATTGTTAGCATCAGAGAGAAGTACAAAAGGGAAAACTTGCATTATTCTATTGAGCCACTTGAAACTCCCAGATTTTGGGACACCCTTACAATTGTAGCTATTTCTTTTCTAAAGTTTTGTTATTGCTGTCATGTCCTCACTATCCCTTCAAACTTTCTTTCTTAGTCAGAAAATACATAGAACCTAGATTTAAAAAAAAAGCAAAAACAAAGAGTGAAGTATCTCACTACTCTTAATGTGAGAGAACAGAGGGAAGTTCAGACCTTGTGCCATGCTGTGGGACAATAAAACAGACATGATGCTAAAAGTTGTCTGTTACTGCTATTAAGCACTTTACAAAGTAAAACTTCATTCTAGGTCCCCACAGCCTGTCTCTATGGGAACTGCAAAACATCAACACATGACTTAGAAATACACACTGTTCCCTCCACTAAACACAATAAACCACAGTTGAACTGGAAGACATCTTCCATGGCTAAATTGTTATCTATAAGTCTATATTTTACTCTGTTTTCTAAATTAGGGTTAGGATTAATGAACACTTCTGCCCAACTGACCTCATAATAGAACTAGAATAGTTTACAGAGAGTATATATGTATGTTTAATACGTAATATTTTAAGTTGAAGGGGAAAAGATGAATTATTTAATGGTGTGTTAACATGTATCCATTTGAGGAAAAAAATTAGTTAGCTCCCTGACACCCTGTAACGAAATATATTCCGAATTCATCTGATGCCCTGAAAGTACTAGGAAAGGTTCTGACTGAAGACTGGGATGGAGGAGGCTCCTGGCAGACCTCCTCCCATGGCAACAGTGTATCAAGATGCTCACTGAGATCAGGAGAACATTGTGCAAACAGAGTGAGAATTTCAACAACAAAAAGTTAAAGATAAATAAGAAAGTACCAAACAGAAATCACAGAGCTGGAGAATACAATAACTGTCATGAAAAATTCAGTAAAGGACTTCAACAGTGGAATAGATTAAGCACGAGAAAGACATCACCGGACTCAAAAACAGGGCAGTGGGATTTGCCTGAATAGAGGAGGGAAATAAAAAAGAATGAAAAAAAGTGAAGATAGATTAAGGAATTTATGGAACAACATCAGACCAATGTTTACATTATAGGGGTCACAGATGCAGAAAGAAGAGAGAGGCAGCAAAAAACTTATTTGAATAAATAATGGGTGAAAAGAACTAAAAACTAACCTGGGAAAAGAAATAGACATCCACATCCAAAAAACCCATGGTGCTCCGGAAAAAGATGAATCCAAAGATACACACCCTGATACACATCAAATTAAAATGTCAAAAGTTAAAAAGACAAATAGGGAATCTTTAAAGAAGCAAGAGTAAAACAACTTTTTACAGACAAGGGAACTCCCATATGACTATAAACAGATTTTTCAGGAGAAACTTTGCAGGTTGAGGGGAGTGGCACAATAGATTCAAAGTGCTAAAAGAAAAAACTGCTGAGGCAAGTGCAAGAAGGCATTATAGAAAGAGCCTGAGCCCACCTCCTCCCATGTAAGTACCAAATCTGTACACAGAACAATCATACTGAGGAAGAATGGAGGCCTCAGTGAAATCTGTATGGTAAGAGATTAAATGATCACATAAAAAATGGCAAGAGAACCAGAGACATGATAATAGGGGGAACCCCACCCTGGTGCAGCCCTGCAGCACAGAGGGATATTGCTGAGCTACTCTGGAGCATTTGCCTGCCCTGGAGTACAGAAAAATAGCCTCAGAGTTGGAGGGTTTAAACCCAATTTCCAAATGGCAGGAGAACTGATGGAACCCTCTCTAGGACCGGAGGAGCTGCTGAGCCCTCCCCCTCCCCCAGCACTGCCAGTGTGAACAGGAATAAGTGAGCATCATTGTTTGCATTCCCCCCAGACACTCCTAGCATAGATGGGAACAGGGTGAGTGACATGGTTTCTGTTCCAACTGCATAGTTGCTAGTGTGGACAGGAGCAGGGTGAGAATCACTTGTTTACATTCCCCATGCACATTGACACTGTGGACTAGAGCAGGGTCAGAACACACCAGCTCCAGACATGACAGAGGTAACCTCCTAGCTCCCACCACACCCAAACACACCTGTCAGAGATCCAACCGTCTCACCAAGATGGTACTAATGTAACATGCAGATTCACCTTGCTCATGCCCCTCTCATCCTCAGCCATAGCATTTGTATATCCCAGCCAGGTGCCAACCCAGGAGAGTCCCAGAGTATACCAATCCACCCCCAGCTACACCATTAGCATGGCCCCAGATGACACCCACCCAGAAGACCCCAAGACAAGTAACCCTCTGCCCCCACTCACTCTGCCAGAGAGGGCCCAACCTGTTGTCCACCTGGGAGTTCCCTGGACTGTGTACCTTTGACACAGGCCACCTTGCCAGTGCGGCTGTGGCTGGCAATGACACAGGAAACCCCAGCCCATGTCCTAGATTGCCAGCACCAGGGCATATCCATCTCAGGCTTACTTGGTCTCCAACTGGCCAAAACCACCAGACACATGCAGTCTACCCAGAGGACTTTCCTACACAAAAGCAATCCTTCAAGACTGGGAGAGGTAACCCATTTGACTAATTCATAGAATCAAGCACAGAAAGTCAAACGAAATGAGAGGTATATACTCCAAACAACAGAACAAGACAAAACTTCAGAAAAAAAAAAACAAAAAAACAAATGAAATGGAGTTAACCAATCTATCTGACAAAGCATTCAAAACTGTGGTTAAAAAGATGACTACTGGTCTTCAGTTAGAATGAAGGACTTCAACGAGAGAGCTTCAGCAAAGAGACAGAAATCTAAAAAGAACCTATCAGATATGAAGAATGCAATAAATTAAATAAAAAGTACACTAGAGGGAATCAACAGCAGACTAGAGGATGCAGAAGAATGGGCCAATGACTTGGAAGAAAGGATAATGGAAAGCACTCAGGTTAAACAGCAGAAAGAAAGAAAGGATAAAAATAAATGAGGATAGGTTAAGGGAGCTCTGGGACAATACTAAATGTCCTAATATTCACATTGTAGACTCTCAGAAGGAGTAGAGAGGGAGGAAGCGGTGGAAAACTTATTTAAAAAAACAGTAACTGAAAACTTCCCTAACCTAAGGAAGGAAATAGACATCCAGACCCAACAAATTGGACAACCTAGAAGAAATGGATAAATTCCTAGACACATGCACTCTCCTAAACCAGGAAGAAATAGAAAATCTGAGTATACTGATTACTAGTAATGAAACTGAATCAATTAAAATAAAACAAAACAAAAAAACCTCCCAACAAACAAAATTCCAGAACCAGATGGCTTCACAGGAGAATTCTACCAAATATTTAAACAGTTAATACCTATCCTTCTCAAACTACTCCAAAAATACTGAAGATGAGGGAAAGTTTCCAAATTAATTCAATGAGGCCAGCAATATTTTGATACCAAAACCAAAGACACTACAAAAAAAAAATTACAGACTAATATCCCTGATGAATAGATGCAAAAATCCTCAACAAAATTACTAGCAAACTAAATTAAAAACTATATTAGGATCATTCAACACAACCAAGTGGGATTTATACCAGGGATGCAAGGATGGTTCAACATCTGCAAATCAATGTGATACACCACATTAACGAAAAGAAAATTAAACCCATATGGTAATCTCAAAAAATACTGAAAAAGCATTTAACAAAATTCAGAATCCATTCATGATAAAAACTCTCAACAAAGTAGGTGTTGAGGGAACATACCTCAAAATAGTAAAGGCTCTATATGACAAACCCATAGCTAACTTCATACTCAATAGTGAAAGCTGAAAACTTTTGCTCCAAAATCAGGAACAAGACAAGGATGTCCACTTTCACCACTTTTATTCAACATAGTACTAGAAAGCATAGCCATTAGTAATCAGACAAGTGAAAGAAATAAAAAAAGCATCTAAATTGGTAAGGGAAAAGCAAAATTGTCACTATTTACAGATGACATGATACTATATATAGAAAACCCCAAAGACCCAACCAAAAACTACTAAAATTAATAAATGAATTCAGTAAACTCACAGGATCCAAAATCAATGTGCAGAAATCTATTGTTTTTCTGTATATAATAATGAACTAACAGTAAAAAAAATTAAGAAATCAATTCCATTTACAATTGCATCAAAAAGTATAAAATACTTACGAATAAATTTAACCAAAGGGGTGAAAAACTTGCACTCTGAAAAGTTTCAGACACCGATGAAAGAAATTGAAGAAGACACAAATAAGTGGAAAGCTATGCCATGCTCATGGATAGGAAATTAATATTGTTCAAATGTCCATACTGCAAAGCAATCTACAGATTCAATGCAATCTCTGTCAAAATACCAATGGCCCTTTTCACTGAACTAGAGCAAATAGTTCCAAAATCTGTATGGAACCACAAAACAAACAAACCAACAAACTTGAATAGCCTGAGAAATCTTGAGAAACAAGAACAAAGCTGCAGGTATCACACTCCCTGATTTCAAACTATACTACACAATGACAGTAATCAAAACAGTATGGCACTGACACAAGAAGAGATACATTAATCAATGGAACAGAATAGAGAGCCCAGAAATAAACCTATGCTTACATGGCCAATTAACACACGAAAAAGAGGACAAGAATATACAATGCGAGAAAGACAGTATCTTCAATAAATGGTGTTAGGGATAGGTATATGGATAGCTACATGTAAAAGAATTAAATTGGATCACTTTCTTATATCATACACAAAAATAAACTCAAAATGGATTAAAGACCTAAATATAAGATCTGAAGCCATAAAACTCCTAGAAGAAAACATAGGCAGTACATTCTTGAACATCAACATTAGTATTTTTTTTCTGGATGTCATCCCTGGAAAGGGAAACAAAAGTAAAAATAAACAAGTGGGATTACATAAAATTAAAAAGCTTCTGTATGGCAAGAGATACCATTGACAAAATAAAAAGGCAACCTACTGTGTGGGAGAATATATTTGCAAATGATATGTCTGATAAGGGGCTAATATAAAAAAATAGAAAGAACTCATACAACTCAACAACAACAACAAAATATAATCCTATTTAAAAAATGGGCAGAAGACCTCAACAGACATTTTTCCAAAGACATACAGAAGGCCAACAGACACATGAAAAGATGCTCAACATCACAGTTATCAGGAAAATGCAAATCAAAACTACAATGAGATATCATCTCACACCAATCAAAACAGCTAACATCAACAAGACAAGAAATAACAAGGTTGGCAAGGATGTGGAGAAAAGGGAACCCTGTACATTTCTGGTATGGTTTCAAAATGGTGCAGCCACTATGGAAACAGTATGGATGTTTCTCAAAAGACATAGAAATACCATATGATTTAGCAGTTACACTTCTGGGAATTTACCCAAAGGAAATAAAATCATTAATCCAAATAGATATATGCACTCCTATGTTTATCATAGCATTATTTACAATACCCCAAATATGGAAACAACCTAAATGTCCATTGATAGATGAAGGCTAAAAAAGATGCACCTATATAAAACAGAATATTACTCAGCCATAAAAACAATGATCTTGCTATTTGCAACATCATGGATGAACCTAGAGAGTATTATGCTAAGTGAAGTAAGTCAGAGAAAAATGAATACTGCATGATTTCACTTATAAGTGCAATCTAAAAAAAAAAATGAGCAAAAAAAAAAACCCTGAAATAGACTCATAAACACAGAGAATAAATTGGTGGTTACTACAGTGGAGGCAATATGGGGATATGTGAAATAGGTGAAGGGAAAGAAAATTAGTGAGAAAACTTGGTATCTTGATCAGGGCAATGGTTACATGAGTATGTACACATGTCAGATTTCATCAAGCTTACACTAAGATTTGTGCATTTTATTGTATGTACCTCAATACATATATATATTATATAAAGGGGAAAACTGCCAACCAAGAATACTCAGAAAAATTGTCCTTCAGAACTTAACAAAGATAAAGAGTATTTCAGAAAAGTAAAACGGAAGTTCTTCACTACTAGCCACTAGACTGGCTTTACAAGAGAAGAGATGTTAAAGGGACTTCAAGCTGAAACAAAGGGTGCTAAGTGGTAATGGGAAAACACATGAAACTATAAAACACATTGGTAAAGGAAAATATAAATTTGAACACTCTGATGTTGTCAGTCATCATGACTGGTAAATCACATATAAAATCTAGCATGAAGGTTGAAAGACAAAAGTATTAAAAATAACTCTCACTATGTAATTTGCCAAAGGATACACAAGATAAAAGAATGTCAATTATGACATCAAAACATAAAATATGGGGGGAGATTAAAAATGTAGAGCTTTAGTATACATTCTAAATTAAATTGGTGTCTGCTTAAAATAGACTGTCAAGATGTTTTATGTTAAGTTTCATGGCAACTACAAAGCAAAAGCCTGTAATAGATACACAAAAAGTTAAAGAGAAAGGAATCTAACTATACCATTACAGAAAATCAGGAAATCACAGAGAAAAAGAAGAAAGGAACAAAAGGAATTACAAAGCAGCCAGAAAACCATTAAAAATGCAATCATGGCTATACTTACATAAGAAAAATATAGGCTTTCAGAAAAGACTATAATAATAAGAGACAAAGAGAGTCATTATATAATGATAAAGGGGTTAATCAACAAAAGGATATAATATTTTAGAAATATTTATGCACCCAACAGAGGCACATAAATATATAAAGTACATATTAACAAACCTGAATAGAGAAATAGACTGCAATACAATAATAGTGGGGAACTTCAATAAGCCACCTTCAACAATGGCTAGATCATCCAGAAAAAAGTCAATGAGGAAACACTGGACTAAAACTACACATTAGCCCAGATGGACTTACAGAACATTCCATCTAAAAGCAGCAAAATACACATGGAATACATTTTTCTCAAGCACACACTGAACATAATGCAGGAAAGGTTGTATGTTAGGCCACAATACAAGTCTTAATAAATTTAAGATCGAAATCATAACAAGCATCTTTTCCAACCACAATGATATGAAGCTAGAAATTTCACAAATAAATAGAGGTTAAATAAGATGCACCTGAACAACCAATGGGTCAAAGAAGAAACAAAAGAGAAATTTTAACATGTTTATAGACAAATGAAAATGGAAATACAACATATCAACATTTATGGGAAAACAACAAAAGTAGTTCTAAAATGAAAGTTTATAGCTATAAATGCCTACATAAGAAACAAAGATGGTCTCAACCTAACTTTACAACTCCTGGAACTAGAAAGAAAGAAAAAAAAAACTAAGCCCAAGTTTGTAAGAGGAAGGAAATAATAAAGAAAAGAGCAGGAAAAGGAAATAGAGAGTAAAAAAGATAAGACATGAAACTAAAAGCTGACTTTTTGAAGATAAACAAAATTCACAAACTTTTAAACTCACCAAGAAAAAAAGAGGGTTCTAATAAATAAAACCAGAAATAGAGAGATTACATCTGACACCATATAAAAGTCAAAAAATCATAAGAAACCACTATGAACAGCTACATGTCAACAAACTAGATACCTAGAAGAAATGGAAAAATTCCTGGAAACATACCACCTACCAGACTGAATTATGAAGAAATGGAAAATCTGAACAGACTGATTAATAGTAACAAGACTGAATCAATTAATAAAAAACAGAACTCCAGGACTACACAGCTTCACTGGTGAATTCTACCAAATATTTAAGGAAGAATTAAAACCAGTTCCTTCTCAAACTCTTCCAAAAAACAGAAGAGGAGGGAACACTCTCAAAATCATTTACAAGGCCAGCATTACCCTGATGCCAAAACCAGACAACGACACTACACAAAAGAAAATCTATGGGCCAATATCCCCCATGAACATAGATATAAAAATCTTCAACAAAATATTAGCACACCAAATTCAGCAATACATTAAAATGATCATATGTCATGATCAAGAGATTTACCCTTGGCATGCAAGGATGGTTCAACACCCACACACCAATGGGATGCACCACTCCAACTAAATGAACAACAAAAATCAGATGATTATCTTAATAGATGCAGAAAAAAGTATTTGACAAAAACTCTCAACAAAGTGGGTATAAAGGGATGTTCCTCAACATTAACAAACCCATATATGACAAGCCAACAGCTACCATCATACTCAATGGTTAGAATCTGAAAGTGTTTCTTAAAAAATCATAAGACAAAAATGCCACTCTCGCCACTTTCATTCAACATAGTACTAGTAGTCCTAGCCAAAGCAATTAGTCAAGAAAAAGAAATAAAAGTCATCCATTCTTGGAATAGAAGAAATAAAAATAACATAGTATTATGTATAGACAGTCCTAAAGACTCCACCAAAAAACTGTTAGATAAACAAATTCAGCAAAGATGCAGTTACAAAACCAATTCATGAAAATATGTTGGGTTGCTGTACACAAATAATGAACTATTATGAAGAGAAATTAAGAAAAAATCCCACTATAACTGTACAAGAAAGAATAATATATCTTGGAATCTATTTAACCAAGGAGGAAAAGGCTTGTACACTGAAAATAAAAGACACTGATGAAAGAAGAAGACATAAATAAATGCTCATGGATTGGAAGAAATTACGTTGCTAAAATGTTCACTCTACCCAAAGAAACCTATAGATTCAATGCAATCCCTATCAAAATTCCAATGGCAGTTTTCACAGAAACAGAACAAACCATCTTAAAATTTGAATGGGACCACAAAAGACCCTGAATAGCTGAAATAATCTTGACGAAGAAGAACAAAGTGGGAGACATCACATTTCCTGATTTCAAACATATTACAAAGGTATAATAACCAAAATATCATGGCATTGGCATTAAAACAGACACACAGATCAATGGAATGGAATAGACAGCCCAGAAATAAACCCACACATATATAGTCAATTAATGTATGAAAAAAGAGCCAAGAATATACAGGGAGAAAAGATACTCTCTTCAATAAATGGTACTAGAAAAACTGGACAGCAACATGCAAAAGAATGAAACTGGGCCAGTATCTTACACCAAACCCCAAAATCAACTCAAAATGGATTAAGGACTTGAACATAAGACCAGTAACCAGAAAATCCTAGGAAAAAAACATAGGGAGGAAGCTCCTTGACATTGGTCTTGGCAATGATTATTTTGGATTTGACACCAAAAGCAAAGGCACCTAAAGCAAAAATAGCAAACAAAATTATATCAAACTAAAAGCTTCTGTACAGTAAAGGAAACCATGGACAAAATGAAAAGGCAACATATTGAATGGGAGAAAATATTTGCAAATCACATATCTGACAAGGGGTTAATATTCAAATATAAAAGATCTCATATAACCCAATAGTGCACACACAAAAAATCTGACTAAACTGTGGGCAGAGGACCTGAGTATTTTCCCAAAGGGTAGATGCAGATAGCCAATGGATAAATGAAAATGTGCTCGACATTATTAATTATCAGGGAAATGCAAATCAAAACCACAAGGAGGTATCGGCTCACACCTGTTAGATTGGCTACTAACAAAAAGAAAGTGTTAGTGAGGATATGGAGAAAAGGGAACCTTCGTGCACTGTTGGTGGAAATGTAAATTGGTGCCGCCGCTATGGAAAACAGTAGGGAGGTTACTCAAGGTTCAAACTTCTAGTTTTAAGATTAATAAGTCCTAGGGATGAAGTGCAGCATGGTGACCATAGTTAACAATATTGTATTGTATATTTGGAAGTTGCTAAGAGAAAAGATCTTAAAAGTTCTCATTACAAGAAAAAACTGTAACCATGTGATGTGATGGGTGTTAACTAAACTTGTGACAGTCATTGTGCCATATACACAAATATCAAATCATTATCACCTGGGACTAATATAATGTTATATATCAATTATATTTCAATAAAACTGGAAGAAGTAAGGAATAAAAATTTTAAAAAGAAAAACTGGAAGAATAAAAAAACATACCCTTAAAGTTCTAAGTGACTTTTTATGGCCTCGGGATGGAAAGGGACTTTCTAAGTATTTCATAAAGTGGGAAAATGATAGCACTGACACAAAAAATTTTATAATTTCTATATGTAGGAAACCACAAGTAAGATTAAAAAGTAAATGACAAACTAGAAAAAATACATATATGTGGCTGACAAAAAATTTGCATACTATCCTCTCCCAACGTGGAAACAGACTTAAGATATAATAGGACACTCACTAAAAATACCTCTCTAAGCTTTAGTTTCCTTCTTGAAAATTGGAAATAAAGCATATAAACAGTTTAGTGTTGGCCCTGCACTTGAAGTTTCTAATAAAAATGGTTCCGTTACTCTGTGTGTGTGTGTGTGTGTGTGCATGTATGAAAGCATCTATACAAACCAACTCTCCCAGTTTGCCCAGAACTTAACCATTTGAAAACCGAAAGCCTGATATCCTGGGAAACTTCCCAGTCAGCAAGTTGAGATGATTGGTTACCCTACTGCATACAGCCACAGCAAAGGACCTGGAAAAATGAGCTCCAGGGTTTTAACAGGACTTCATTCTGGGAAGGAAATGTTATTGCTAGGCTTTGTTGTATGTACTAGTTTTTTTTCCATAAATGTTAAGTGCCGGTTTTTAGAAAAAAAACCCACATTTATACCAATGTGACATTAATAAAAATTGAACAGAGTCTCTAGAACTGTTAATAGCTGCAGAATCATTTCCAAAATATAGACTGAATCAAATATTAGCAGCTTTTACAATATGAGAAAATCTTCTGACCCTCAAGCGTGACATGGTATCAATTTGCCAGCATTACAGAAATGTTCCCTGTGCATGTTTTCTGCACTTATTGTCTTGACAATTCGCATGGAAAATACAATATAAGTGGTTTAACAAAAGACAAGTCATGCAGTTCTATGAATATGCAATGTTTTTAGTGTTGTCAGTAAAAATTGGAGATCCTCCATGTTCCTGTCCCATTTAAGCAATGACATTTGTGATGTCATCATTTCAGACTATGATTTACATACTAAAACTCTGTCCATTGTTTGCTAGGATTATGTGGTCAGTGATAAACTTGATAGATTTTGTGATTTATACTTAAATTGAGGGTTTTTATTAAATTTCCTTAAAATTTGAAGTGTTCCCAAATTAAATACATATTTTGAAGTGTCTTTTGGGGGGGGATGGGCCCCAGAACTTTGATGAGAAAAAAATTTTTTTTTTCATTATTCTTTTAGTACCCAGGGAGCTGCAAGTTTCATGGAAGACAGATGTGGTGGAGGAGGACAAGCTGGGGGGTAGCCTATTCTTACGACTGGGAAAAGCCTCGCCGTCCACACAAAGGTTCATCGGTACCAGTGGGATCGTCTCGCATTCCCTTACTTAGCGCCAGCACGCTGTTAATGACTTGACTAAAGTCTTTCCAGTTACTGTATTTTTGAATACTTCCACATGAGATTTAGACTGTCTGAGTTGTTAAGAGAAAAAAAACATTTTTGGAACACTGGAAGCACACAAGACGGCCTCTGATTCCCTAACTCTGCTTCTTAGAGCTAAATTCAAAACACAGACACCCGGGCACCCACGACCCCAGGGAACAGCGATGGAACCCCGTAACGCACCCTACTCACATGCCCAGGCTCACTGATGTAAATGGCTCACCTAAAGTACTGGAACCGATTTAGCCAGAATTCCAGATGCATTCAAAATCCATTCTTCGGAATCTAGCACAAATTGTCAGCCCTTTCGACGTACCGCTTCGGCCCCCTCTGCAGAGGGTTGTCTGTGCTTATCGCTGTGGGCCTTGGTTACAGAGCCCAAGCCGAGTGTCTGGGATTACATTACTGCTATATAAACTCCTCTCTGGCTCTGCCCAAGACAAAGGGTCTCTTTTCAGCAATTGTAGCTAATCAAAAACAAACTGAGCTTTGCGCCTTACTGCTCTCAAAAGCAAAACAGAAACCAAAGCCAATTTGCACCAAAAAATACTCCTCCTGTGCACAGCCAGTACCTCCCAACTTATCTGTCCTCTGTGACTCGCTCACCGACCACCGGTCCCCTCTACGGGCAACCTGAAAAGGACGGCCAGATAGATCTTTCTGAGGAATTCATGAAACCCTCCCTTTCTGTCCACTGTTATAACTGCGGAGAAGCTGTAAGACGTGTCTGTGGGGTGTCCCGCTAGGGAAGGTAACAGCCTTATTTTCACAGAAAGAAGGTCACAGGAGTCCCTGAAGATAACCCAGGCTGGCGGCAAGCAGAGTTCTATAAAAGTGGGGGTAGAAAGTCTGGTGGAGGATAAGCAGGCACGGAGAACGTCAGCCTGTAAAATCCAGACCCGAAGTCAAGTGCTGGGGCTCACGCCAACTCCAGGGCCCAGACTGGGTAACGTGCGAGCCATAAGCGTGGGCAGCTGACCTCTTCTTGGAAAGGCCGCCCCACTCGCAGCTCACGACCTCGCCCTGGGCCACTTCCACAGTCTCCCATTCCCCAAGTGCGGGCAGCGGCAGCAATATTCTTTTGGACCTTGTGGTACACAAATCTTCTCTCACTCTGTCCACCCAGTGCCCATCGCGGGCATCTCCTTCCTGTTAATCACAATCATGCGGCCAGTGACCTACCTGCCTCCTATACTGACCTCCTCACCAACCTTCTGGTTCTGCCTTCTCCGATCTTCTGTCACAGCTAGAAACAAAAATCTTACTTCTTTACTACATTTTGTTATGCTACCCCCAGCCCACTGAATCTGTCACTGGCTTGAAATTATATGTATTGTTCTGATCAAATAAAAGCAGTTGTGGATTATAGGGGATCGTTACTATGTACTCCTCCCCCCATCATCAAATAATCCTCACCCCCAAGCGCAGGCAGCAGCACCCACCCTCCTTCCTATTAACCACAGTTTCCGCAAGGCACGGAGCCTCTGAGCTGTTTGATTCTGAGCCAGAGAATGTCATGGCCTCACAGAGCAAAATCCATCTTCAACTCAAGACTCCAGGAAGGAAGTGATCGCACCCATCAAAGCTGTTTAAAACAACTGCACCAAATAAGTTAATTGAACAAAGAGCTCCTTATTGCCCAACAAGAATAAAGCCTGAAAAGAGAACCCAAACACAGTTTAGTCTAGGTAGAGAGAGAGAATAGGACAGAAACACAACATGAATTTAAAGAGTCTAACCAGCATTTGTAGAACACATTGGAAGAAAAATCTTCCCTAAAAATCAATTCATAAAGATTCATCACTTAGAGATTATCCTGCGAGCAATGACATAGCAAAGACTAGTTATATTTTGTGCATAGTTAAAGGGACTTTGAAGCAAGAAAAAAAAAGATGTCACAGCACAGCTGGTGCAGAACAAAGGAAGCCTGGAAAAACCAAGATTCCAAACAAGAGTCTCCAGCCCACCCTGGTTAATGCTGTCCTAGGTTCATGAATGAGCAAGAACTGAAGATTGTTATCACAACCCACTATATGTTCCATATAGCTTTGGGGGAAAGATCTGGGAAAATCTATAGTTCATTGCACTGAGCTCTCATTTTACAGTATGAACTTAACCATTCTTTTTTTTTTTTGCAAATATTTTTTTTACTGTGAAATGATTATCACAGTAAGTTTAGTTAACATCCTTCAACATACATAGTTACAAATTATTTTTTCTTGCGATGTGAACTTTTGAGGTTTTTTTCTCTTAACAACTTTTCAATACCCAAGACATTATTGCTCACCATGCAACAAACAAGTTCCAATACAGTGAACAAGCTCCCACAAGGTGAACAATGCAAAGGCAGTCATATCAGAGAAACTCATTCAGTTACTATAATCAATCAAGTCAACTATGATTATTCATATGATTTTTATACTTAAATTATAAGTGAATCCCACATTCCCCCCCTTTTTTGTTTTAATTGATGCAAATGTATATGCATATATTTGTGGAAAGTACCAGAATAATGATTAGCTGGGCTCGGCTTGTGACATAGCTTGTCACAGGCAATGTCTCTCTCGTCTGGGGGGGTGAGGTTCTATGCCTCACCTCAGTTGGCCCCCACGTTGCTCACCTGAGGTCCCTTGCGACTGTGCCTGTCTTAGGTTGTTCCTCCCATGAGGCATCTTACCTGTCTCTGGCTAACCAGCCATCTCCTGGGACCAAACAGGGAGATAAAATACGAAAGAGAGGACAGCCAGCAGCTATAATTCTGGATAAAATCACAATACACATGATTATTTTCTTGCAGCAAATGCTGGTGCGGAATCAGTATATGATTTCACAAAGTTGTTTAAAAGGAATCACTTATTTCTTGAAGTTAAATCTTGAAAAGTAGCATATGCTTGTATTGGCTTTAAAAGACCAACAACTGCCTTCCGCACACACACTAGTCATAAGGTCCATATCATTTAAATCTTTCTCAGGAGTTGTGGTCATAATTTTACTCTGGACCAGGTTCCTTTGGCGTTTCATATTTGTGTATGGCGCCCTCTAGTGCCCAGAATCTCTACTCTCTGGAGCTGCTCAGCCCTTGAAGCAATGCGGGGATTGTAGGGGAGTGGTATTGGTGCCTCCAGGGAGGAAAGGGCTGTTTGCTGGTTCCTGGCTGCTATGCCTGTCTCCACTGCCTGAACCAGTGGACTGAGCACACAGGTATAAGCCTCTGTGCTTTGCGTTTTTAGTTGCTATAGACAGATCTTCCCTCTGGCTGGCCTAACAGCAGGGAAGGATTTCCCGGTTTGCAAGCCCCGTGGAGCTGGCCAGAAGAAAGGTGCACAAGTCTGCCGGTCACAGAAGGGGTTCTTGGAGCTGTGTAGGCAGCCAGGGAGCTGGAGCACCTGAAGATCGTGAAAGCTCCCAACCTGCTGGGCAGAGTGCACCCGGACAATTTTGTCTGCCTGTCCTTTCTCCTGAGCAGTAAGCTCCATGCAATCCTTGCCCCTTTAGCAGCCCTCTTGCTAAGGGCTTCTTTGTTAGGAATTCTCTCAGACTGCCCACCCTTCTTTTGTCCCTGAGCAGCTGGGTATGGATCCCTGCTTTCACAAGCAGCTGGATTCTTAGTCTCTCCAGGAATTCTGCCTGTCTTAGCTTTCCATCCCCCTAATTACAAGAGTATCATGCAAGCACCATGTAATGTAGGTTTGGGCTCCCAGAGCAGATCTCCAGAGTTAGGTATTCAGCAGTCCGACATCTCCACTCCCTCCCTGCTCCGTTTCTGTTCCTCCACTGGTGAGCTGGGGTGGGGGAAGGGCTTGGATCCCGCAGGACCACAGCTTTAGTACGTCGCCCTTTTCTGTGAGTGGTGCTCTTGTCTGCAGGTGTATGCAGTTTGTTGCCATCCTCTTTCCCGTTGCTCTTTCAAGAGTAGTTGATGTAGCTTTATTTTCATATTATATGAGGTTTTAGGAGGAAGCCTCTGTCTCACCTCTCACACTGCCATCTTTTTCGAACTTAACCATTCTTAATAACCTTGTTTGTTGGATTTTTAAGACCCCTGTCTTCTTCCAAGAAGGATGGGTAGAGCCTTTCACTGATTCTTTCTAGAGGATTTGATTAACTAGTACATTTTAAGATTACAGAAATCCCTCTGAACTCATACATTTCTATCTTTGTATACAGTCACTAGTTATATATGTTTTCATATTTCTTTTTATGTATGTGTGTGTACGTGTGTGTTTATTTCGTCCCTGATTCCAAGTTAAAGACTATCCCAGATACTATGGGGACACTAAGTAGATATAGCACATTATTCTTGCTCTCATAGGGCTAAATAGTAAGATGAAAGAAACAAGAAACTAAGAGTTAAATAATGATGAAGCAATTAAGAAACAACTCAGCACTGGTGGTTACTTCTACGACAATCAGAGGAGAAAACCTCATGGGGATTCAGGGTTCTTCTGCAGTTTCGCCCCTACATGCAGGAAGTACTATTGATTTTTCTTGCTGACTCTTACTGGATGTTTTGGGTCTCGCCCCCTGGGCTACCCAAAAAATGGGGGTTTGGGTGCTGGACCTGAATTGTGATGTTCCATTCCAAGAACCTGGTAAGGGTACTGGGGAGAAGGTCATTTGACCACTAGAGATCCCAGAACTAGCATCTTTGAGAGGAATTTAAACCAGAACCCTGTAGAACATTCAGTCCTTCAATGCAAAGAGGCTAGGATTTAATAAAGAGAGGAGGTAGAGAAGAAATACAGGTGTGAAGGGGTCACTGGCTAAAAGCTGAGGAGACTGGGCAAAGTGAAAAGATTGGAACCAAGGGTGGGCACAGAGTTTGGTAGCATTCCCCAATTCAAAGAAAAGTGTTGCAGAGCTATTTTAAAAGTGATTACACTCTTGGATTTTAGTAGGTTAAGTCCTAAGAGGGGCTCAGTGAACTTACACATTACCTCCCACCTGGTCCGACTTGTTCCCACCAGGAAGGAGGGGGTGGCACTTTCCTAGGTTTACCCAGGACTCACCCTAATGTTCCCTAGAACATTCCTGAGGTGTGAGGCGGATTCCTTCACCTTCCTCTTTAACCCAGACACTGCCAAGTGGCTGATTTTAATGCCACTGGATGCCCAGAACCTCTTCCAACACACCCTTAGGGGCTCAAGGTGGGCAGGGGAGCCTTGAGTCTTGGCAGTCTAGATGAGCATTAAAAGAGTACGTGGAGTGTGAAGATGTTGAAGAGAGCATCTCCTGTCACCTTGAAGAGTTACCCTGAAGATGTGGTCTTCCTGTAGCTGGCTTGGGTAGCACGTACACTGTGCAAGCCCAGACTCACAAATCCCCCATGATCCTCTCTCCCAGGGACCAGCACTAAAGAGCTTACATGTGTATGGCGACAGCTTCCTTAATACCGACCAGCTGTAGGGTCACAGTGGTGCCAGGGATAGCCGAGGACAGCAGGAGCGGAGCAGTGTTTGATACGGAAGGGAATTCTGGCTAGCGAGCTGTGGTGAGTCATTACAACTGAATTCCATTGTGAATATATAGAACATGTGTCTTTTTTAGAAAGAAGTGCTACACTGGAGTTCACATTTGAGTATCAATTGATACAATCCATATGGCTGATAGTCTGTACACAGTGGGAAGAGGGAACCACACTTGGAAGGTCTAAAAGAGTCAGCTGTTTAGTCTGATAACAGATTCGCCTGTGCAATTACGATTCCAGATCACTGGGACTCCTCTTAGATCTACTGAATTACAATGTATGGGGGCTGGTGTGGGGAGTTTGGCACACTTACTCTCTAAAATGTCACAAGTGATTCTGAGGCATAGCCACGGTGGTAAAACTACTGTTCTAGAACAATGCTCTATGAAATCGAGATATAAAATGAGACTAAACTCCAATATTATGTGGTCAGTTAAACCATGGAAACATGTGACCAGGTAATCTGTGATGATATAGGAAGCCAGGTAATCTGTGGAGATGTTATATACTTAGGTTATCTGTGAACTTGCTTAAAGTTGGTACTGATAATGTCTTGAAATACATGATCAATCAGAGATAACCTTGTGTTGGTCAGCTTGATCTAACTAGATACAGAGATCCCAGAAGCAGCATCTTTGAAAAGTTACACCAATGGGACGTGAATTACTATTCTTCTCATTAGATTTGAGTAAATAGGCCAATGGCTTATAAAGACTTATTATCAGAACAAAAAGAGCAACTAATGGAACAAGGATCTACTCTGATAGCAATGAAAGGGGAAGGACAGGGGGAGGAGTGGTGGAAATTTTAAGAATGCAGAGAGAGCCCTTTGAAAGGCGGGACCACTGCAGGAAACATTTCAATTAAGAGATGCAGCTTCTTCCAGATGACTCCCCCTGAGGAAAGCAAGGAAAAAAATATCTGAGCAAAATCAATCCAGGGTATAAGGAGATTATTTCATACCATACACATCCACAGCTTGGGTAGAATAATTGGTAGATAGGTTATTGTTGCCACAACTTCCTTCTTTGATCACAATTTCCAATAGTAGGTCACATTTCATTTTAAAATTCCTGGTGTTGGGTGCTAAGTTTGATCAAAAGGAGAATGGGTGCCAATGGTCCAAATTCTTCTAATTAAATCAGTCAATCCATGGTTACATCCATGACTTGGCAGCGTCACATAATATCATGGCAGATATAAGGCCGCTAAAAGTCCTGTTGGATCATAATGTTTTAAACGGGCACAGTGGTCAGCTAGGGTGTTGCCATGGCACAGGCAGAGTGCATAGACTCAACCTCCCTCTGTTGCTATGCAAAGCCAGCCTCTCTCCATATTCTTGCTTCCGCACCATCCAACTTCCATGACTGCCTCTTCATTTCAGGGAGTGGTCAGTATACATAAGCTATCACTCTGTTAGAGCTATAGCATCATAAACTTTTGGACTCCCTAGGAGGGTTCTTTGATAGCTCAGATATATCTGTTGATGAAGTAATAGGCACGTCTTCAGAGAACTACTAGAATGTATGTGTGTGTGTGTGTGTGTTTTAAGGAACTGGCTCCCACAATGTGGAAGGTGGCAAGACCAAATTCTGCAAGCTTTGCTGGCAGGTGGAGGCTCAATGAAGAGTCTATATTTCAGTGCAAATCCAAAAGCTGTCTGCTGGCAGAATTCCCTCTTGCTTGGGGAAAGCTGATCTTTGGTGCTATTCAGGCCTTCAATTGATTAGATGACGCCCACCTACATTATGGAGAACTCTCTGCTTCACTTAAAGCCCACTGATTTAAAATGTTAATTGCATCCAAAAACACCCTCACAGACACACCCAGAATAATGTGTGACCAAGTATCTGGGCACTATAACACAGCCAAGGTGTCACATAAAATTAACCATCACAGGCCAAATGGGCAATCTAATAAGCCAAGAAGACCACTTCTCCTCAAGCATCAGAGTATCAAGTACAGGTAGCCAATAACAAGGATGTCCTCCTTCCCCAAGGTTGTAGATGGGGTCCTTCTATACCTAGTTCTTTTAGCCACCCAATGTAAGAGCACCAGTCTGGCCAGGGTGATATTCATCCCTCTGGAAATCACTGTTGGAAAGAATGAGAAAAACCAATGTTCCATCTGAAGAAAGTCCTTGTTTCCAGTACATTAGCATAGGGTCCTAAGTGAGGATAGAGGGATGCCTGTCATGTTCTTAATGCATTAGTGTAAAGTGTAGACTATATTTGGGCAATGTGGGTGGAATCTCACACAATTCAAACCCCACTCTGCTGGAATATTTGCTTTTGAAAGCTTTAAAAAGCTGGGTCCCCTTTTGCTTACCATTTGTTTTCCCAGAGATTAAAGTACCTCTGGAAAAACTCTTAGTAATATTATGGATCATATCCACCTTTATGAGTTTCACAGGAGTACCAAAAATGGGAAACAGTCTATCTTGTAGAAGATTTGGCAAAAGAATACTATCATAAATCCATTCAGTATGGTTAAGGTTACCACTGTCTATTGAAAAGTTATCCACACATAGCCAGTAAAATCCACCATAGTAGCAGAGAAGCCATTGTTAACTGCCGCTGAGAAAGCCCACTTGTAAAGGCCTTGTCAGAGGCTTTGGAGTACCAAGTCTGGCCCCCCTGAGCAAATCAAACCAGCTATTTACAGGACTTACAGGACTTGGAGGATATCAGACCAAGTCTAAGAAAAATGAGGCAAGTGACAACGTAAAGGCATCCCCATCTGCTCTCTGTCCGGTAGCCTGCAAATTCCTGAGGGCAGCGTCTTCATCTTGTTCTCTGCTGTATCCCCAGAATCTGCCACACGACCACCTGTGCTCGGTGAGCATCTGTTAACTGAGTGATTGGCTGGTTGAATAATGTACAACACCCTTAAAGTATTGACATCAAAATGGTCAAAAAGGAATGGAACTTTCTTTTGGTAGGAAAATTGCAGTGTTCTCTGATGAGTCATTTTTGAAATAAATCTTTTAATAAAATGGCCGCCATCCCTGCATGTCTGCTTGGCCCTCTGTAAAATGTGACTGGGGTGGGGAACGGCATGTGTTTCTAGAACCCATACGATGCCTGGGGATACAATGATAGGTAAATATGGCAGAGGGGAGAGCACCCAAACTATTCATTCACAACAGCCCTTTCCCTTCCTGGGAAAGAGATAGAACATCTTGGCAATGTCTTACCTGGCAATGTCTGCCTGGATTTTAGCTCCCCTCAAGGGGAGAGCCTGTATTATATCCCCAGTGCACTCAGGTGATAGTTACCCAGTGCTTATGTTCCCAGTTCTTCTTGCCAAGCAAGGAGATGGAGCATGGGGGACTCTCAGGAAGCCTGTGATAACAGAAAGCTGGTACAGTGAGCAAAGACTGTTACCATGGAATATCAGAAAGCAGTATGAATAGCAGAGGATGTTGACAAAGAGAATAACAACAACACTGCACAAGTGGAAGTAGCAAGAATGCAAAAGGGAAGACAGGTAACCGGATCGCCAGTGAGGACTTATCCTGCCAGGATGGGGAATAGATTATGAAATATGTAAAAAGAGAGAAGGTAAGAGATTGGGTCTTGAGGGAGATTTAGAGAACATGAAGGGTAGAGTTCTCCATCTTAGAGCTTACCCATACTTTTCATTCATGACCACCTGGATCAAGTGTCATAGCACGAAATAATAATTTAATAATCACGGATTATCATTATCTTGGATAACCTGTATGTATATTTACCTTTGAGTAATACTTACAAATATTGTATTTTATTCAATGTTAAATAGAAGTGTAGTTGTAAATGGCTTAGTCATAGATTGAAACCCCACAAGTATATTTAAAATTTTATAATTGTCATCTTAAAAGAGGAATTGAGACATTTAGTCCTTTCAAATGAATTATATCCTAAAGCCACCATTTTAAATGCTGCTAAAAAATCTCCAGCCCTTCCCCAAAACCACCCATCACATCAGAACTATAAGTGGGCCCATAATTAATGCCTCTACTTTCATTCTTGTGCAGTAATGAATCTTGACCATGTTGGGGACAGGAATTCTCTGAGGAGCTGAGGTAAGTATGGACCTTTCTCCCTAGAAAAAGCTTATATAATTTGCTATTTCATCGTAGATTGCTTTTGCTCCACATAGACAAACATATAAAAGATGGGTGTTTATGTCTTTTACGGGAAAGTGTATTTCCAGAAATGAAAATTAAAATTTACAAATAAAAAATAAAGTTTTACTGCTCACTTTTCAGTGAGAAGTTTAATTTTGTTTGCCTTGAATAGAAAGATAAAATTCTAATGAGGCTTTTCTTGCACTGATGTTCATATCACAATAGTGTTTGACATCTATTCAATTTTTACTTTTCTTTCTGATGGCCATAAGTGCTGAAAATTCCAATACACAAAATTCTGAGATTCTCAGCAAAGTCAGGAAAGCCCAGGCTTCCTTGCATCAAGATAAGCTAGAACCCCCAATTCTTTGAATTGAATTAATACCCCATCATTTCCTTTGCCTATGACGTGACCTTTGACCAAATCTGCCTCTTTGATGTTGTCCTCGAAGATGAGAATTTTTAAAAAGATGAGTCGCAAGCAGAGACCTTAGAAGCCACAGACTTTCTCATCCCTTCTCACACAGTCCCCCAGCCTTACTTCCTTCCATACTGAATCCTTACCTTTCCCACCCAGCAACAACCTTCTCCACACCATTCTGCGTATCCCTATGGAACAGCCGAAGAGGACTCCAATCCCCCTGCAGCCAGGGAGGGCAGCAACCCAAGTGGAGGCTGAACCATTTCCCCACGGAAGCACCATTTCCACAGGTGGATTTTTGGTATACTGTTCCATTATAAGGCCATTATGAGCAAACTAGGTTTTGACAATAACATTTGTTCCTATCAAAAAATGTGTTCCAAGTTTCATACGACCCATAAAAACTGGCTTTGGGGGTACAATCTGTTCAGAGCCCAGATGATGTTATACTTGCACTAGACATGAGTTTCACCCTCATGAGTTTTAACAGAATACAGATCCAGATGTATTTTACTCTTATGGGACTAAACATATCATTCATGCCTATCCATGTGCCAACTGTCAGAGAGCGGATAGTTAGTATTAAAAGAAAAGTGGACAGTAAAAGCTTCTAAGAAAAACCACTTCCCACTGCCAACCAGACCTCTGTTTTCTTAATATTTTGTTTCAAGAGCACAGTGGAAAGCTGCCATTTTAACTGTTATTCTGCAGAGTCATCTTGGGCCAAAGCTAATAGAGAAGCTGAAAACAGAATGGGATGTCTCAGACTAGAGAGCTGACTGCCTTACGGACACCATCTTCCCAGTTTGGTAGAAGTCAAACCATAGTGTGTTACATCTCAACTGATTCTTGATTAGCTTTGGTCTTGTGTCCTCAGAGGCTAAAATCCCCGTGAAACATTGAATTGGCCATGGAGGGACTATCCTTGAATGTGTACACGCCCTTACATAGAATGCAACCTCCCGTGCGTTTTACAGTCCTAATCTCCTATTACCTTCACTCTTAGTTACTAGGTACTGTAACATTTGGTAATGCATGATTAATTGAAGACATACAGGCTGATGCCTTGCCTCTCACATTATTATAACCTAGCAGGGTCTCATGGTCCCAGCAAAAGCACTAATCTTCATCACAGCAAGTACTCTGTGTTCGTGGTGGCAAACCTACAAAACAGTGTTGTTTGGCAAAAACAGGAGTGATTTTAGCAACAAAATCCAAGACAATGGTATGCTACAATCTGAAACCAGCATCTCACGGGCCAATTAACTGAACATCTGTTACATCTGGCACCACACTATTAACTCACAATCCTGATTGTCTTCATGTGTGAGACAAAGGAATCACCCACCCTAAGTGTATTTTACTTTATCCTAATTTTTTCAGATAGGTCAGGGATCCAGATTTGTTTGCAAATATTCTCTGGATGTTTAAAGCCCTCAGGATCATTCAGTTTATTTTTGTTTTTTTTTTAGTTTCTTGTGAAATTTGTTTGTGAAAAACCTACTTAAATACTTAGGGCTTATTTGTCTAATATAAGAAATTATTTGTAAGTCAGAGAACCAAGTTCATCTGCAAATGTTCTCTGGATGTTTGAAGCCCTCGGGATAATTTAGGCTTACTTATTTATTTAGTTAGTTTTGTGTGAAATTTGTTTTTGAAAAACCAACTTACATATTTAGGATTTATATGACAAATATACTAAAAAAACTATTTTATCAGATGGCATGATTTTGAATGAAACTAAAAGAAACTCCAACTCAAAGTGATTTAAACAATGAAGAGTATTATACTCACATCACTGAAAGGTCGAGAAGCGAGGTGTATGTCAGGCATGCCTCAAAACAGAACTCTGGCTCCACTTATCTGGGCTCTCAGTTCCTCCTCCACAATGGCTGCCAGTAGCAATTGGGGCTATAAACCTCATCTTCCCTAATCTGCAGGAGAGGGAGACTTGCCCCTCATCTCTATTTATATAAACCTGAACCAATCCTGATGGCTATTAGCATACCTGTGGCATTAACTTCATCCATCCCAATCGTGCCCAGAAAGATGGCACAGGCTGTGTACAGCAATCAGAGCCTACCCATAGAGTTACGGTGGATCCATCCCACCAGAACAACCTGGATGGTCAGCAACAGCGAAAGGAGAAAAGAGGGACGGGGAAATGCGAAGAGAGGCGATGGATGTAACATAAGCACCTGCATCATGCTACTGCACCATTTTCCTTAAAAAAGAACTGCTTTTTCTTTTTAGAATTGTAATAAGGAGACATTACAGATTTTTTTTAAGGCAGCATGCAATTTAATTTTGGAACAGAAAGAGAAAGATAGAAATAGGACAGTATTTATCTATCTAAAAGAACACTTTTACCAATGTTATAATGCTTAGAAACCCAAATGTTCCGGAATCTGAGGCTTTGGATTTAGACTACATCTCCATCACTTACTCACTGCATGAGCTTGGGTAAGTCACTTAGCATCTATGTCTCATCTCAGTCGATGTGGATAAAAATAGCGCCTTCATCATCAGGACTGAATAAAATCACACATGCAAAGAAACCCTGTAGCAATAAAAAGTGCTCCATAGTGATTACTTATCCATCAGGATGTGGCTTCTATGTGGACAGGGACTCGGCCTCCCTTATTCACTGCTGTAACCTCAGTGTCAGGCTGACATGGTTGATAAACACTTGTGAGAAGAACGAATGAATATCCTGTTTCCATTTCCCTCAAAACAAGAGTAAAGAAGAGGAAAGAGTTAAGGAAATTAGGGGCCAAGACAGCTGGAGCAAGTTCTTGGTTGGAAGCCAGCACTGAAATCCAGGAGGAACGGACTTGGAGTGCTGTTAGAACAGTACAGCTGACAGGGTCTGTATGAGAAGAGGTAGCAGTGTTTGTTAAATCCCACGGGATGGGCATTTTTTTTTTTTAATCTTTTTGAGCTGAGAAGCAAAGGATGAAGTTGGATCATCTGGTTCAGTAACATGACCTTAAAATAAAATGAAAAATCTGGGAGTGTCTCTGTGGGAAAAGTGAGAAGATTCAAAGGAAAAAAGACAATAGAAAATTTAATCCGAAACATCTAAAAGCAAATATTGTTTTCAGGGATTTTCAGAAATCCCTTTATGAAGGGAGAAAGAAATTGATGACTACAGGAGAGAGGCCTAAAACTGTGAGATGTTTCAAATATAGGGACTGCACATGCATCTTTAAAGTATACCTGCAGCAACTCATTCACACAGATAAACAGGCTCAATTTTGAGGTGGCCCTTCCCCCCCGCCAGCCGTACTGCCTGGGCTTCTGCAAGAAGTGGCAGGATGCTGACTGCGAAAATTGAGAAGAAAGGAAACTAAACTCTCCTCCCAAGTTAAAACAAATGACTGTTCACTTTGGAATAATCAGAGAAACAATAGAAAAGAAAAGTCATATGGAAGATATAACAAATGCACAATTTTGCATTTTTGTTTTAAGTAGACTTTAAAATTCAGAATATTTTTAGATTGACAGAGAACTTGCAAAAAAATAATAGTAGTAGGTTTCCATATACACCCTGTGCCCTGTTGTTAAGGTCTTGTATTAGTATATTTGTCATAACTAATGACCCAATACTGACACATTATTATGGACTGAAGCTTATACCTTATTTAGATGTCAAGTTTTTACCTAGTCCTCTGTTTGTCACGGGATCTCATCCAGGAATCCCACATCACATCTAGTCATCATGTCTTCTTAGACTCCTCTAACATGTGACAGTTTTTTGGACTTTTCTTCTTTTGGGTGACCTTGGTACTTCGAAGGAATACCAGTCAGATATTTCGTAAAGGGCCCCTCAATTTGAGTTTTTCTGGTGTTTCCCTCTTAATTCAACTGGGATTACAGTTTGGGAGAGGAAGAGACAGACGTAAAGCCCCATTTTCATCTCATCTCATACTGTCAAGGGCACATCATCAACAGGAAGCTCCACTAATGATGTTGATCTTCCGCACATTCACCCTCTTCCCATACTGTACTCTCTGGAAGGAGGTCACTGTGTACAGTCTGCATTTAAGGGGTAGGAAGTCATACTCCACCTTCTTTTTTATTTATTTATTTTTTATTTTTTTTTCTGTTTTAAATAAGCCATTTTATTTTAGTTTAGTTTAGTTTAGTTTAGTTTGATATCATTAATCTACGATTAAATGAGTAATATTATGGTGATTACACTACCCCCTTCATCAGGTTCTCCCCCGCCCCAACCCCATTGCAGTCACTGTCCATCAGCGTAGTGAGATGCCATAGAGTCACTACTTGTCCAATCTGGGTTGTACAGCCCTCCCCGTGCCCCCCGAACATTACATCTGCTAATCATAATGTCTCTTCTTCCCCTTTACCCCTCCCTTCCCACCCATCCTCCCCAGTCCCTTTCCCTTTGGTAACTATTTGTCTGTTCTCGGGTTCTGTGAGTCTCCTGCTGTTTTGTTCCTTCAGTTTTTTTTTCCTTAGATCTTATACTCCACATATGAGTGAAATCATTTGGTATTTGTCTTTTTCAGCTTGACTTATTTCACTGAGCATAATACCCTCTAGCTCCATCCATGTTGTTGCAAATGGTAGGATTTGTTTTCTTCTTATGGCTGAATAATATTCCATTGTGTATATGTACCACATCTTCTTTATCCATTCATCTACTGATGGACACTTAGGTTGCTTCCATTTCTTGGCTATTGTAAATAGTGCTGCAATAAACATAGGGGTGCATCTGTCCTTTTCAAATTGGGCTGCTGCATTCTTAGGGTAAATTCCTAGGAGTGGAATTCCTGGGTCAAATGGTATTTCTATTTTGAGTTTTTTGAGGAACCTCCATACTGCTTTCCACAATGGTTGAACTAATTTGTATTCCCACCAGCAGTGTAGGAGGGTTCCCTTTTCTCCACATCCTCTCATGCTCCACCTTCTTAAAGGGGCATTACTAAATTTATAAAACAAAAAATTCTCCTATATGGGAATTGGTCTCTTTGTCCCTCTTACTTATTTATTCAATCATTTATTTATATCAACATGGGCTTGAATTAGTCTGCTAGGGCTACCATAACAAAATACCACACACTGGGTGGTTTAAACAACAGACATTTATTTTTCACAGTTCTGAAGGCTGGAAGGCCAAATTCAAGGTAACGGTAGGGTTGGCTGAAGAGACCTCACTTCCTGGTTTGCAGATGGCAATCTTGTCCCTGTGTCCTCGTTGGCCTTTCTTCTATGTGGAGATTCAGGGAGAGAGAGAGCTCTCTCTTCCTCTCCTTCTAAGGATGTTAGTCCCATTGGATTAGGGACAGACCCCTTCCCCATAATTCACATAATGAAATGAATTGACACAAACTTCAAACTAATACTGAAAATGCTCAATAAAATGAGAAAAGATTGAAGACTTTGGCAGAGAACTGGAAAGAATAAAAATAAAATAATATATGGCAATTCTATGACTTAAGGATACATTAACCGAAACTTAGAACTTGGACTGTTTTAGCAGCAGACAAGTCACAATTACAGAGATAATCAGTGAACTGGAGATAAATCAGAAGAAACATATTAAGATAAAACATGTAGAACTGAACAGATGGAAAATGCCAAGTAAAATAACAACAGACTATAGCTGAGAAAGCCAAACATACACTAACTGGAGTCTCAAAAGGAGATAAAAGAAATGGTGGAAAGAAACAATATCTGAAGAAATAATAGCTGAGAATGTTTTTAAAAGATGAAAGAAATTAACCTATAAGTTGAAGAAATTCTGTCCCTCAACAAGCAGAAACAAAAAGAAAATCAAATTACATATATCATATTGAAAGCACTAAAAACAGTTTGGCTGTTAAAAGCACTAAAAAAACTTCAACTGCCCGTCTCTACTGTACTGCACCACCCTAACTCCGACCTTTATTTTTCTTTATGTAGACTAATACAATTATATGCTAAGTATTCTCTATTTCTCCCTCATTTATATAACTGTCAAATCAATTTTCCTAAAACATGACTTAGCACCCAAAAAACACTCAAAATTATTTGGTAACTTCTCTACAACCTACTATTGCCCAAAGGAATATTAATTGATAAGGTTCAACCAAGACAGCAGGTCACAATGCTCAGATGACGCTCTCTGACGGAGAGGACTTGAGGTCCCTGGTGAGGGGCAGGTACATGTGGATAATAGAAGGGAAAAGATAACATCACTCCATTAGTAATCCATAACCAATTCTAAGTGTAAGTAATAATAATGACTAACACATTGCTTCTCATATGGACTTTCACATAGGTCTATATATTTTAAATCATTTAGTCTTCAAAAGTCCATGTCATACACTGTTAGTATCTTCGTTTTACAGTTGAGGAAACTGAGGCATAGAGATGGTGGGTCATGCAGATGAATGGCAAAGCTGGACTGTGGACCCAGATACCTGGCTCTGAAATCTGTGTTCTTAGTGCCTGTGTTATACTCCCTCTAACATTTGCGAGCAGCATTGGTTTCCAGACAGAATAAGACTACGGCTGAGATGATAGCAGGGGTGTAGAGTTCAAGAGGAGCTGTGGTCAGGCTGACCTCTTACCTTCCAAGAGTGAGATACAAATGAGTAAGATCATATAGTAATCAAAGAGCCAGACAAGAATCCTAACATTATTATAAAAAGAATTATAATTTAGATCCCTTCTTTCCCTAGGATTACCATTGTCTCCCTGATTTGTGTGATAATAAGTAGTGGCAGAGTTTTTCAGGGCTTTCACAGGAAGCTACCCTAACATCTACAAGTCCTCCTTGCAAACCAGTTGAAAAATGGGCTAAGCTTAATCCATTTGATTTAGTGTTCTCCTTCCAGTAATTCTACTCAGCTTCTTTCTTTTTCCTTTATGAGAGTACTTTAACTTTCATCTGCTGGTTTTAATTTAACTTGTCATATTTCTATTTTTTGTGCATATGCCCAGAGGCTCTTGGGAAAGGACACATTTTTTAATAAGTCAAAACAATAAAAACCAGAAAGGTCAACTCAAGTCAATTAGTCACGTTTTAAGCAATCTCAGTAGAGGACAAGAAACTCACTTCCAACCTTCCAGTTGTTCTCTCAAAGACAGCTACTATTGGAAAGGGCTAGGACATTCCTGCACAGAAAATTAAAGTGATCAAGGCCACGTGAGTGGGTAACTTACTGTCATGGTAAGTAGGAGGCCTTTTTATGTAAGTTACATAGATGACTAAATATACTGGTATCATAGGAGGCATATGGCATTTTACAGACACAGTAAATATCTTAACTTGACTACATGTGCACAGTTGAATTCTGCTAAGATTGAACTTTTCTAAGTCAAAATTGGCCCCAGACAAGCTATAGGGTCCCTTGTTTTCCAGACCTGAGTAAGCAGGATTACAACCACTTTTTTTTTAAGTTATGTCATGAATAGTCCATTTTATTCTTTTGGCTTGACGTGTGCTGTATTCTTCTTAGAGGAGAAATATCTCCTATAAAACATTCCCCATCTTACCCTCACACCCATTATTCTCTAACCACACTTGGCATTCAGCAATTTATCCATTTAATTATATTCTTATCAAATTGCTAGCTTGTTTGTCACTACCTCTCCATTAGATTATAGGCCCCAGGAAGGGAGAAACTACCTCTTAAACTCACAATTGTATCTCCAGTGCTGGTAGGGTACCTAAAATAGTGGGTGCTTATATTTGTTGAGTGGTTAAAAAGAATGAATACATAAATCGCAAAATCAGGTAGGCAAGTGAAGAGGTGCAGGACATAGTCCTTGCATAGATGACATGGAAATCTGATTTGGATTCTGCAGTTAGTTGGCAAAAAGTGAAATATTATTTTTATGGGCAAATTCCTTCCATCCACCCTCTTTGTCTCTCTTCTCTTTTTCCCCTCATGATTTGCAAAGGTATAACAAGGAAATAAAGATGGTGATAAAAGTGGGAGAGATCAACTTGACATTTGGAAACTTTTTAATGAAAAAAAGGGTAATCTAAACTGTTGTCAGATTAAATCATTTTTATGTGCTTTACCAGGATCACAGACACTAGAGGGCAGTCCCAGGCATGCTAATGCTGTCTTCCAAAGGCAGAATAAACACAGCAACCTAGTCTGGGCTTTAAAACACACTCAGATCAACAAATCAGATACTCTAGCCACCTCCTGCTCCCACAGTTGAAGGACTTCCTCTGACATCATCACCCATTTTTTAGGAGGCCTTTGGGGTCTCACCTGAGTCCTTCAGCCTCTCTCAAGAACTGAGTGAAGGAGTGGCTGGCTGTTTCCAAAAGCCCGCAGTGCTCTCTCCCCCAGGGACCCGCGGGCATGGCTGCTGCCCTTGTCCTGGGCCCACAGAGGTGCCTGGAGCATTGTGGTCCTAGAAGCCTGATTTCAAGCCCTGGTGCAGGGGCTGAATGTTGGTGTCCTCCTAAAATTCATGTGGAAATCCTACCCCCCAATGTGATGGTATTAGGAGGTGGGACTTCTGGGAGGTGATTAGGACATGAGGGTGGAGCCCTCATGAAGGGAATTGGTGCCCTTATAAAAGGGACCCCAGAGAGTTCTCTCAGTGGCTTTCCATCACGTAGCCATGTGAGATACAATACGAAGGTGACCCTCTTTCTTATTGAAGAAAAGGGCCCTCACCAGAACCCAACCATGTGAGCAGCCTGACCTCAGACGTTCAGTCTCCAGAACTGTGAGAAATGAGTTTCTGTTGTTTACAAGCCACCCAGTCCATAGTATTTTGCTGTGGCCGCCTAGACTAAGACACCCGGCGCGTGCACAGGCAGGGGGACGGCCTTGCCCCCGTGTCAGGTGATCCTCTTTCCCAAAGGCCAGAGTGGTGCTGCCCAAAACCCTGACACTTCGTTGAAATTTAATAATAATAATAATAAAAACCTTGAATATATTCCCACAGCCTCCTTTGGCACTGGACCCAAACATTATCTCCTGGGGAATTGGATTCCCCATTGCCAGACTCCAAATTTAAAATTAAGATGTTGTGAGTTTTTTCCTCTGGAAGTTTTCTTCAGTCACATCGGCCAATGGTTACTTAAAAGGTGCAACCTGCCAACCCAATAGCCATGTGTAGATTTTTCAGGATTCTAGAGTGAACTGGCCCTGACTGAAACCTGTAAATCCTTCAAGATCCTGAGTATAAGTTCAGGTACCCCTGGGGCTTTGTGTCTCAGAAAGATTTATCCCTAAATGTCAAAGTTTTGGAACAGCATCATTTTCCTTAGTTACCTTCCCTTTAGAGGAAGAATTGTTTTACTTATTTTATTTTTGTTTAAAGCAGAGCTGTATTTAAAGGCTTGTTCTAAAAAGAGATCAAACTGGAGTCTGGTTTTGACTAGTGGGAATTTTCCTTTAGCTAACTAACGGTTGACTGTGCTTGAATGTCTGCCAACACAGGGGCCACTGCTGTAGCACTTTTAACTTAAAAGTGGCTAATAAAATCAGGAAGGGAAACCATAAAAGAGAATTACAAACAAAATTATCAAAAAGAAAAAAAAAAGTATTTTACTGTGATGAGATTCACCCTCCAGGGACCAGAAGAGAAAATTTGCAGACATGAGCTTATGTCAGGAGAGACACATAACAAATTTAAAAGTTGTTTGCCCTCAGTAAGTTGGACTGACCAGATTCTACTTAACAGTTGTTTCTACAATTGCAGAAAAACCGAGTGCAGCTGGGCAAAAGAAAAATCCGGTATCATCTCAACTACCCAAAATACAGCAAGAGATTGAAAACTATCTTCCATTTTAGGTGCATTCATTTTTAAAGCTGATGGAAACTTCAAGGACACATTGTTTTTATATTGGCTTATTTTGTAAATGGTTTAATTAACATAATGAAAATCTGGTTGTAATAATGACGTGATCATGTTGGGACTTTCCTACCCCATACTGAAGGCAGGATCACATTTTATCATACAAAGAAAGATTTAGACATAGTCAGAAACAACAATTGGTTATTAAGTTACAAATGTATTTGGTTTTCTGTTAAAAAATATGCAGTAATGGTTAAATGTTACCACATCTCCACCTTTAAGTACTCTGTACATGGCTACCACTCAGAGTTTTTTTTTTTCCTGTGATACTCTTTACTTATTTATTTTTGGAAAGTTTCGGCCAAATCTGTTCCATCTTTGATCTTTGGGTTCCTTTCTTTTCTTTTCAGGGAAAAACTATGTATACCTTTCCCAGTATTAAACATACACATGTACTCACATGCATGATAAACAATTCCCAGACTTGCTTTTCTGACAAATAAATCAGTGCTAGTAGATCTTTAAAACATCAGACTCCTCATTCAGCATGAGACCTGTCACTGTCCATGTGTTTCTTTGACAGTACCCCAGATCTTACTGATTGGCATGGTTCCCATGTGTCATAATTGTGAAATGTGCAAGACACCTATCCTATCACTGCAATTATTGTAGCTTTTTTCCCCTCTGGCTTCTGGGGAGATTTACTACTCTCCCAGGCTCTTGGCCTCCCAGGGAGGTCAAAGGGCTTCAAATTAGTTTGCTTTTCCTCCACTCTTTCAATGCCAAGGTACCACCAAACCATTTTCCAAGACATTTTGGGAAAGTATACAGCAGCTTTATACCATCTCTCGATCACTACTCACAAGCATGTCCAAAGAGTCAACCCAGAAAAGCATACTACCTCCAGAAAGGTGATTTCTCATTATTATCATAACTTTTAAAAATATCCTTATAGACCTAATAGCATCAGGAACTGGTTTGGGCATCTGACATTCCTGGATTCACATCATACCACTACTTGCTCTGAAAATATATGTATTTATTGTACCTCTCTTAACCTTAATGTTTTCATCTGTAAAGTGGAAAGTGGTATTATTACAAATGTGGGCTTGTTGTGCAAGTCAAGAACAAGTGTGTTTTAGAAAAAAGGAATGAGTATATGTATCCAATTACATGGCAATAAGAATTTTTCTTTCACTACATACCCTATCTTGCATAAAAAGATAAGGAATATGGCAGCGATATTACAAAGCAAGGGAGTACATAAGGGGATACCCTGATGATTTGCTGCCCCACACAAATCTAAGTGTTCACAGTATGTAGCTGCTCTGCCTAGTGAGTCAGTATAGGGGCCAAGTGCACATCTAAGCTTACACTATTACTGTCTACCTATTAGGTGTTCCACTTCAAGCTAAGGCTTGCCTGCAATATGACAAATTTCCAAATTTCAGCATGCCAGTATCAGAAATTCGTCAAGTTGAAGTTATTCCTTAGCCTCAATGAGTGCTAGAGCTCTGAATATGCCCATACATATGTTGTGTGTGAATTACTCATTGAAATTTACTATAGGGAATATCACTTTTATTAACAATAGTAAGCTAATTAAAGTAGCAGTCTCTGTGCCCAACACAAATGAACTTCTGGACTGAGAAATAAGTTTTCTACCATCTACTCTTAAGACCTTGTCTGGGAAAGAACTATCCAGTTAGGAAATTATCCAAATGTGATGATTTGCCAGGTCATCTTCTGAAAGCTTATTAATATCTAATATTTTTACAGGGACCAAAGCAAAGATAGACATAAAACACAAATCAGTCTACCAAGTGAGTTCTGATTAAGGGGGATGATAAAGTCCAGCTCGTCAGTGGACTCAAAGAGTCTCTGTGGACACACTCCCAAATCTTCACCACCAAGCTGAGTACTTCCCTGAATTGCAGTTTGTACTCCCAGCACTTCCAGAGCTCCCACACTGCTAACTCAGAGTCAGGCCTAGCATCTGACTCACCATTTACCCCCCACCCTGCCCTCCTTCTCCACTGCTACTCTTTGTTCCTTTTCTCTTGTACCTTGATGCTTTCAGACTCATGGTGACTCTCCCTCACTTGCACTCTGTCATAGTCTTCTGACCCTTTTCCTTCTCACTGACATTATGACCTCCCTTCCCTTCCTTCTGTTCAACAGGTTGAGGCCCTTATCACCCACGGCATTCGTGCAACAGCTGCTTTGCCTTCTCTGCCTTGTAACAACTATTCCCTGTCCCTCTACACACATCCCTGCCACTAAACTTTTTGAATCCCTGTAGGCATATCATGCTTCTGCTCTAGAACTGGCTCCCTTAGCCTCATTAAATGTTCCTGTTCAGATCTTCTGCCTCAGGGAATCCATCCCTATTTCTTGCCACTCCCTAACGCACTCTTGTTCTAATCCCTTGCACAACCATTGCTTCCCAGATTTAGCATCTTCCATTTGTTCCTTCAACTTCTCCACCCACAATAACCAAATCCAAGCATCCTATTCAAATTTCTGCCTGTCTACATCTGTAACCAAATCTCCTTAAGATACTTGGTAAATTACTTACCTCTCTTGTGTCTACACTTCATTTCTATTCAATCCCAGCCCCACACAATTTAACACTTAATTGCAATTTGCGCTTTAGTCCTACTGCCTGGGCGACAGTGTTATACGAGGACGTATATACCAATTACCTTCTCCACCTCCTCATTTTTTGTTCCCTTCCCCAATCAGAGGACAGAAAAAGAGATCAATAATTCTGCGGTTTGGAATCAAAGTTTGAGCTCTTGAAGATTCCAACTTACACCTTCTACCCCTACTGACAGTAAACTGTAAATTCGAACATTTCTTATTTTGCTGATCTTCACCACTACACAGGGTCACGGAAGATTCAGTACCATCACTTGACATGACCCTTTGAGAAAGACCTAAATAAAGTTTGGGGGCTTTGTTTACCTTTGAGGGGAGGTGGCGGAGCACAGAGTTGTTGGATTTAAGTTTTAACTCACAGAAGAACAAACCACGGACCCTGAGAGGTTGTCCCACTGCAAACGCCATGCGAAGTGCGGGGCTCTCTCTCGCCTGGTGCTGGGTGCGTTTTCGCCTTCTTCCATTTCGGAGAAACTGGAGCAGACGCTCGCCCCTCGCGGGGGCACTGCTCCGAAAGCACTGGCTGGAATTGGCACGTGCGAAATTCAGATGGTCCTTGGGATGCGACTGCCCTGGAAGGCCGGGCCGCGGAAGCGGGCGCGCGGCGCCGCCGCCAAACGGGCCACTGCAGCCCGGGCGTCGCCGGCTCCAGCCCGCAGCCCGCGGACCCGTCGCTAGGAGGCGCCGCGAGCGCGCCCGGCCCCCGCCCGCTGCCAGGGGAGGGCTCGGATCCCCTCGGCAGCCCGGCAGCCGGCCCGGGAGCTGGCGGGGAGCAGACCGCAGGGGACGCGCGGCCGATCGCCGGGGCTGTCACCGCGGACGCGCCGCGCAATCCGACCGGCACGCGAGCAGCTGGGCCGCCCGCCGCCGCCGCCGCCGCCTTGCCCGCCGAGGTCCTCGGCGCCCGCTCCCCGGTGAGCCCCCGCCGGGCGAAGGGCGATGTGGGCCGGGGCCCGCCGCGCTCCCCGGGGCAGCCGGGCGCCACTGCCCGCTCCCCTCTGGTGCTTCTCGGCGGCGCTGGGGATGCTGTGGCCCTCTGCCTCGCAGGCGTTCAACTTGGACGTGGACAAGCTCACGGTGTACAGCGGGCCCGAGGGCAGCTACTTCGGCTACGCGGTGGACTTCCACATACCTGCGGCTCGCACGTAAGTCGCCCCGCGCGGGGAGTTCTCGCGCCCCGGAACCCGCCGCAAGCTGGGTGGGTGCCCGGGTGGGTGCCCGCCCGGCTGCCGGGGACCCCGCGCCTGGCCCCGCAGCCTGATAGAAGGCGATCCCTGAGATTCCACCCCGCTGCCCATTTGGGGTCCCGGCCGGCTCCCTTCTGGCCCCTAGCCTTTCCCCTCCCCTTCGTGCTAGATGTGCCTAGTGATCTTTGCGCTAGAGATACACCACTTCATAGAACAGTGCAGTCCTGGGGGGTTCCCAGTGCAAAGGCTCGAGCATCATACAAAGGGGAAAACGGGACCCAACAGACTCCGCCAGTTAAGACAGAGACCACAACACGGTCTGTTTATACATAGCCTGTAACAATTAAGTGTCTGGGCGCAAGTGCTGTCGACTACAGGCAGCTGGGCTCTGTCCTCTGCTATTTATTTTTCTCTTCTCTCGTCTCACTGTATACACAGCTCCACCTAGAGAAGAGTTAGGACCCTTTCAAACCAGGTTTCAGACGCCCGTAGGTTTCCAAGAGGAAATCAAGTTTGACAGTCCATCTCCATCATAAATACGTTTCTGCACCCGACCCGACCCTAGTCTCAGTGGGCAGGCTGCTACGGAGACTGCATCGCAGGCGTACACTTTTATGATTCCCAAGACTGGTTTTCTCCTCCCCCTTTTCGCAGAGCGAGTGTCTTGGTCGGGGCGCCCAAAGCCAACACCAGCCAGCCAGACATCGTGGGAGGGGGAGCCGTCTATTACTGTCCGTGGCCCGCCGAGGGGTCTGCACAGTGCAAGCAGATACCGTTTGACAGTACCAGTAAGTCATATTTGCCTTTCTCATTCATGAGTTCTGGTTTCAAAGATTTAGGGCCATCCGGGAGTCAAGTCCCCACTTCCTTTGTACTCATTTGGCCTGTCTAATGGGTCTGTTCAGTTCCCTAGAGAAATCAGCTTCTTTAAGCCAGAGTGAAGGGGAGGAAAATGCTGGGTGAACCCCAAAGAGGGGATGATATTTACCTTGAGTATTTGGATGCATCCTAGTGACTTGTGTTTCCTTACTGTCCGAGACAAGTATTTGCAGGGTGAGTGGATGCTTCAGAGAAATATAAATGTTACACCCTAACCTTGATTATGGAGACAATTTGATTGCTTCCCAAGAACAGATCTGGGAAAAGACAGATCTTTAGCATTTCCAGTGCCCAAAGTCCGGAGGCAAGACTCAGCTGCACAGACCTAGACATCACTCCATGTTGCTATTTAATTCTTTACAGAAAGAAAGAATTTTCTTTCAAAATATCGGACATTGGATGCAAACTAGTACAGGCAGAGTGTGGATGGATTACATTCATTTCCAAAATCCCTAGACAGATGTTTCTTATTTAATTAAAGGGAAAATACATTTTAAACAATTCAGGCTGGTTATGTTTCCTCTGGTGTTTTCTCTGGGTCCTGAGAAAATAATTTAAACGTAAGGCTTTCAAAAACATTAACGCTGAATGTTTTAATTTGTACCTCCGAAACTTCATGAATTCAAAGGGTGTACATTATTGGAAAGCAAATATCTTTTTTCAGAAAAATGTGAGTATGTCAACTCAAGTAATATTCTTTGATGAACGATCATTTAAAATACCTTTTGCACTACACAACTATTTTATGACATTCTTCATTATTGTTACATTAGTGTACATGTAGAATTTGTGTAGAAAATCCATATTCACATAATTCTGATGAAATTGGATAGGTGGCATTTACCTGTTACTTTAACTGATGTGCATTTGTTTTATTTTAAAGGAGAAAATCCTTTCAATTCTATGAATATGGGAATCATTTCAAAGAAAAAAAATCCTATGTAAGCATTACCTTGAATTATGTCCAAATTAGGAAAACATTTTATAAAAGCATTTTATAATTGTTTTTCATATGTTTCTATATATGGTCACAATAGCTCATTTACCATTTTATTAAACAATTCAGTTATTTCATACCAATTTTTATAAGCTTTTACCTTTAACTATTAGAAACTGGAAATATTAAGTCACAGGTGTTAATTTGCAAAAAGAAATCTTTCAATTTGTTGTTTAATCAGGACTTTACATGCTTCTAATTACTGACCTCTAGCTTGTGAATAAATTTCCTAAGTCAGAAGAATTAAGCATAAAATCAATGGCATTTTAATAATCCATGTCAAAGTCATTTCTATTTTAAGAAGTATTTTAAAATACGTATCAAATCAGGATCTGGCTGGTATATTTTTCCTTTGATAAAAGAATCTATGCCTGCCCAGAGAAGTCACACCTGAAAACCTTTCTAAGTACTGATTCCAGTAGATGTCTTGGTTCAATAGATGAAAACCAGAGAATACAGACATCAACCAGGATGTTTCTGATCACTCCCAGTCAAAAATCTCCAATGTTAAATTACAATAGATAGCATTTTCCAAAAGTTCATTCTAAAGCAACTGTTCGGAGCTTTGAACATGCTTTCCCATAGAGAACTAATGCCGAAAGATTGTGCTTTGGTTTCCAAAATAGCCCACAGGAATGTACTTAACCCTTATTGTAGCTGAATTATATTTGCAGCAAAACAGTAGGGAACAAACTAGTACAGTTTTCCAATTAAATAAATAGGAAAATAATAATGTTGAGCAAAAATCAGTGTTACTTGAAGAAATGAGGGTAGATATGCAGGTTCTGAGGCAGACATCTGGGTATCTCAGAGGGCTTCGGAGATTCATGCTGTGGGTCGCACACTATGTCTTATTTTACTTCTAAATGTAGGGGGATTTTTTCCTTGATAGATGCGCTCATCCAGTCTTAGCAACCATAATCACAGTAATTTGAGGATTCATAAGTGTAACAAGCAAAGGAAAGAAACAGGGAGATAGATGTTTCTGAAATAATTGAGCAAGAAATGGAAAAAACAAAAATGCAAGGCAAAGGAGGCCACACAGCTCTGTGAGAACTGAGTGGTCCATGATGGAATGAGCAAAGCAGTGGCCTGTGGAAGCCTGGCAGTGTTTTACTGAGGGAGATACAAGAATCACGGAGAAAAGAAAGTTCCCATGTTAGCCATCAGGGGGTATTGTGGGCCCAGGAACCTTGGTTGCTCTTGGAAATGCCCTGAGAGTGGGTAGGGACAAAGAATCAGAGGACCGTTGCTCAGAAGTTTGGTATGGAGTGAGGGCCAGCGTGCTACACATCATTTCTGTGAATGACTTTATCCACGTGCCCAAGATGACAGACCTGCCACTGGCCGCCATTTGCTGTGACACTGGGAAAGACAAGGAGGGACAGCAGAAGCCAGTATAGCTACTTCCAGTGTAAGCTTCAGTCTGTGAGCAAGGTGTGATCTGGGAACCAAAGATGAAAGGCAGAAACAAAGACATTGCTGACTCTGGGTCTTGCAGTCAACATTACCAAATGCATTACATTTACTGATCTCCTACTGTGTACCAGTCATTTATGCACATTATTTCTAATCCACAAAACAACCATATAAAATTCATTTTATGAATGAGGAAACTGACATCAGAGTTGATATGAAAAAGATATGTCCAACATCACACAATGGTAAGCAGGAGATGCAGGGTTGGAAAAGTGGTCTGCCTGCTACAAAACCTACCTCTTCACCCTGACTCCCTTCCAGGAAAGGGAAGAGGACTGGTTTAATGGAGCTCACATTCAAGGTCATAGTCTACAGAGCAGAGGCACTCCTCCCTCTCTGCCACCCCCACCCCAACATTATTTTCACAAATTCCAATTAAAATGATCCTCCAGAGAAGGTCTCAAAGGGAAAAGCAGTTTGGGTAGAAGGTTGCTGAAATCAGAGGTTGTAGAAGGAGCCTTTTCCTTGATGGGAATGATGGGTTGTACATACCCCTGGTTTGCTGCAGCTCACCACAGCATGCCCCTCACTGTCCCCAGTCAGCTGCCTCCTGGCTGACTCTCTGCCCACTGACAGCCATGTACCATTTTCCCACAAACAGAAAGGACATCTCTCTGCTTGATGAAGTAGTGGCTCTGATTGCTGGGCACCCACAAATTGATGTACACAGAACAGAGCATGATGCATCAGGCATAAACATATGTTAATTTGCAAGTATTCCTGTCAAGATAGTTGTGCCTTTCCTTGTATTGTGCTGTCTGCTTTTACTATCACATCTGAATTCAAGACACTTGAAGTAAATGTGACCTTTTAATGACGTTGTTTCCAGTGTTCACTGTGGTAACCTACAAAATGAACTTTCTTAGACAAGGAAGAAGACTGACCTGTCATTCAGCCCTAAATCTGGCTGTGACCTTGAACCTCAGCTTATGTAAGGTCAACTGCCTTTTTTTTTTAACTGCCTTTTAGTTCAATTCTTTTTTCATTAAATAACCATTTACTTTATTTTTACCTTATCATATAAGGATTTTTTAAATTACTTATTGTCATAAATGCAAAAACAGAGGAAGCTGGGAATGGCCTAGCACTTCAAATGCATGAATACTATTAAAATCTTTGGTCCTTTCAAGTACGGAAAAAGGAAACTTTAGGAAAGCATATGGCAGTGGGGGAGGTGCAAAATGCCGAAAGAAGATAATTTTCCTGCTCTGCACAAAATCAAGTGGTTCCAAAAAAGCACTTCTCTCATCTTCCTTCTGACTTTCCCTCTTACTTCACCAAAATAAAATCCCCCATCACTAAACTGATTTCTTCCACTTTTGCTTCAGGAACTCTCTTAAACTATGCCCCAATGCCTTAAACAACTTCAAACATTGATTGCATCTGCAATTCATGCCCCCCTCCTTTCTACATCTACTTCAAGGTTCATTTCTTCTTTTTACTATGTTTTCCAAAGGCATGTGTGAATTAAATAAGAGTTGCTAGATTATAGCCCTCCCTCTAAAAGGGGGGATAAATGAGCCAGAGCCTCACCTTTGGAATGATGAAAGAAAAATTGCGACAATAGTAACAACAGCATTGTACACAAATATTTGTATTAAATGCTCAGATGAAACATTTTGAGGAGAATGATAATGGCACATATTAGTTAATGATAGTCATCCTAGCACTAAAAATAAAGGAAAGGCAATACACCCGGGAGACACTCACAGTTTGGGAGCTAAAGAGTGAACACGAAGAGGTGGGAGGTGCCGATGAGTTTGGAAGTCATCTGAGTAAGACTGTAGAATTCGCCTGGCCTTAACTTAGTATCTTTGTGCTTAAAAAAAAAAAAGAAAACCTTAAATTGGAAGACGATTTGGTTAGGCTATTTCAAGGTTCTTGAATGGTAAGATTTTTGCTGGAACTGCGCTTTAGCCTGAGGACCGGAAGCCCTTGGTTTGGGGGGCCTGTTTTATTTCGTGTTAAGTGAACCCACCATAAGAAGCAGCCTCAGCATCTGGTGCTGTGCCTGGTACAGGGCTGCTCTGTGATAGTCCTTACTGGGCATGCTCTTCCCTCATGTGAGGCTTGGGGAGCATATTGGTCGCATAAGTCTTGCCTAACTTCCTCAAAAGAAATCAGCTTTTGTTCAGGAACAAAGAAAAGAAAAATGTACGTCAAAGATACCCAAGTAAATGACAGAGGAAATAACACAAATGTGATAGAACTCACAGACAGCAGAAAATCTGGGCTCTGGGAAGTTCATTTGAAAGGGGAAAAAAGGAAGACAGACTAAAAGATAACTGCTCCTTTTAAGAATTGATAATGCTGTAATCAGGGTAAATTTTGGTAGTCAAGAAAAATATATACATATATAAAGGCAGAAAGCTTACTCTGCTGAGGGCTAACCCCACTCAGTTATCGTGGTTGAGCTCAGTGGTGTACGTACTCTGGGAGCTGCCCTCCTGGCGGCCGCCCTGCCCGACAGGCTGGCCTGAAAGAAACAACCACCATCCCTGTGCTTCTCCCATTTGTCTCAGACTTCCACACGACCGACACAATCAAGTCCTGATACGAGAAGGGAGGAGACAGTGGTCCCTATAGCACAGAGCAACTAAGGAAGCATTTGGGAAAAGGAAGTCCTTGAAACTTCAGCTAGAAATGGGAAACAGATCTGTTCTACAGCTAGTTGAATAGTATGAGCATTGGGCACCTCTTGCTTAATCTACAAAATTCTTTCAAGAAGCTGGAAGTCTGTGCAGTGGGACAAGCTTCCAGGCTCTTGGCGGGAACAGTCCATGCAGCAGCTGCAGCATTCTGGGAGAAATGGAGGAAATTGTCTTGAAATTCTTCTGAAGGTAGAAAAATGCACTTGGACATTTAAGCTGACTGGCTGAGTTGTGTGCATTCAAACTTCTCCTGTTGTGTGCAAAGAGTCCTATATCTGTGAACTGTGTTGATGAAAAGAGTTGTCAGTATTACTGAAGAGCTCTATTCAGTGTGCCCTGATTGGCACCATCGAGATACACAAACATGGATTTCTGTGGACAATAGATAAAAGACTAATTATTGATCTTATTAAAAGCACTCGCTTAAAAATAATGTTTAATTTTCAAAATTCACCTTTATAAAAACATATTTATTGAATGCACCAAGCAAGGTGTACTTGTAGAATGATATCCTAAAATAGAGTAAAAATAATTTTAATTCTAGGTTAGGTTATATGGAGATTTAAGATAGATAAGCAAATCATGATTCACCAATAAGCAATGTACACTTAAAATACTCTAACACCTAATACACTGGTGTTAGTCTGTTATGGATTCAGCCAGGCAGCTTCCAGCCCAGTGTGGAAGGAACAGAGCTCAACATAGCCCTACTGAAAGGTCCGGCTGCTAGATCTCTGATATTTACTGGATGGTCCCAAAACTCTGCCAAACTGAGGAACTTTTCTAGATCCGTAAACATTGGTGAAAGTAATCATTTACCTTTTCAACTGTTTTAGTAAAAATAAGGCATAGATCACAAAAGTAAATCTTTATAGATGTGGTTGTCAGGCATTGGGAGTGGCAAGGAGAGGTTGACTCCATAAGGGAGAAAAGTGAATTTGGGGGAGGGCAGTGCAAGTTTCTGTGTCTTGATTGAGGGGATGGGTACATGACTCTTGTGTTTTTGTCAAAATCCATAGGACCACACATTCACCAACAGTGAATTTTACTGCATGGGAATAAAAAAAATTTTTTTAATGAGAAATAAACCTTTATGGAAACTGCTAGAGATTTATGTATTCAATATGACGATTCAATTTGGTTTTGCAGCCACTGCTGTGAGCATGTGGGCAGTAAGCCCTTAGATCACAGGAAGTTCTGGTGTCATAATAACTGAAGTCTAAGGACTCATATTACCCCTGAAGAACTTAGGCTACTGCTCCTAAATAAGAGCAAACAACAAGTCAGATCATCATGGAGGAGCTTCTTCAACATTCTTTCAGTATGGATTTAATAAATCTTTAGAATTAATCTTTAATCTTTAAGGATTATATGTTCAGAATGTGTTTGGTAAGAGAACTGTGATGAGAACATGCCGAGTAAGAATAGATCTTTGCAATGAGGCATCCCACTTGGGCAACTCTCATATCCTTACTGAAATTCAGGCAGGAGACCCCTCGCTGGCAGTCATTAAACTAAGGAGATCTCACTTCAAACACATTATTTTAGGAAGCAAATGGCCACACATCCATCCCTGCTGCCTCCTGGCGGTCCCCTCCTCTGCTCTCTCGCCACACTCCAGGGCAACTGCTTTCTCATCCATTGGTAACTTTATGCTGCCAATCAAATGTCCACATTCCCGTCCTTATTTTACTTTACCTCCCATGGAGTAAACATTTGGCTTCATGACTTCTCTTATCAGACTGGCCACAGCTTCCTAGTGGTGTGTTACCATTGTCCTCAGTCCCCCTGTTTCTCCTGGAGCCACAGTGCTTCAGACTCAGCCTCAACCTGACCTTTGGCTCCCTTTTCTCTCCTCGTTGCTTCATTTGGCTTCTCTCCTTTTCTCTCCATCCATACTCTCTGCCTAAGTCATGGCCTTAAATATCACCCACATACTTATGACTTCCAAATCTACATCTCCAAACCTCTTGCATGAGCTCCAGGTTTAATTATCCACCTTCCCATTTGACATCACTGGGCTGTTTAATAAGCATCTCAAATTTCACATATTTGACTTCCTCTTGATATTCTCTCCCAGACGTACTTCTCCCCACTGTTCCCTGTCTCAGTCCTGTTCCTCCATGGCTCAGAAATTTTTTATTCTTCTACATCCTTCATCTCATCCATCATGAAATTCTACCACTTTCAGATAAATCCCAAATCCAACAATTTTTCAACCCTAACTGCTATCACTCAACCCAAACTACACTTCTCCATCACCAGACAACAGGAAAAGTCTCCTATCTAGATCCTTATTCTGCTCTTGTTTGCCCACAGTCTGTTAAACGGATCCTTTTAGAAACATAATTCAAATTGTGTTACTTGTCTACTCAAAACCACCATTAGCTGCCCATCACTCTTTGAACAACATCCTGACATCGGCCCTTAACATACTTCTATATCATCTTGCCTGTACCTGGCTCTCTGGCCTCATTTTCTGCCACTCTTTCCTTGACCTACTTCTCTCCAGCCAGTGGCCTTTCTCCAGTTCCCATGAACTTTCTCATCTCCAGCCTATAGCACTGACTTAATGCAACCTAGAACACTATACGCCCCCCGGTATTGCTTGGTTTCTTGCCTCACTGAATTTAGGTAATTGCTCAGATATCACCTTCTCAATGAAACTTTCTCTGACCACCTGCAGTAAGCAAAATAAACAAAATATTTTGTTTGCTAATAAAAGCTTTATTTTCAACTCCCTAAGATGATGTTTTTATTTAAGTACAAGTGGACTAAATTACGCATGCTGTAAATGGGGTCAGAGACATGTAATAGTCAAGAAGATATCTATCCGGTTGAGAGGGAGACAACGATGACTGGGAGGGAAGGAGAAGCACAGGAACAAGTGAGCATGTGGGCAGTGGGAAGATGGAAAGGGTGGGTGGGGTGCCTACACAGATGGAGGCCCTGTCCTCAGACACGCACATAGGCACTCATCCTTGGTGCCAGGAGAAGGCAGAGAGAGGACCCCACTGGGAGCGGGGTGGTGGCTTTGGTAACTGAAGAAAGACAATGATCTTTTTCCATTTCTTCCATTTTCTCAGTGGAATCAGCAGCAAGGTTATCAACGGAGAGTGAGGAGGTGGAGGGAGACTCATGGGAGAAGGAGGAAATGTGAATAGCAGTAGCAGAGGGGCAGAACGAACTGAGGAGTGGCCTAATAGGATTACCAGGCAGTGCACAGGGCCCGTGTGTATGTACATTTTGGGATTTATTTGTGGAAGGAATAAATTTTTGCCTCTGCTCACCATATAGTATGGTCCTACTCATTCGAGATAAGATTTAGGATCCCCCAGGGCATAATTCCATGTTGGGTGTTAATCTTCCATAAAGCTACACCGCAGACACAGAAGGTTTGAATTCAGAAATGCCTATTTTGTGTGACATTGGGAATGGTGAGTCCTTTTTCTTTTTGTTTTTTAACCACAGATGAATCATTTTGTTAGGTGGTTGGGATCCCTTTTGCTACCACATGGGAATGAGGTCCTGAGGGCCACACAAGCATACAGCGGGGCTAGGTTAAATGCATTTCCAAGTGCTTTGGGAGGCAAGTCTGTACAGCCTTCATCCTGAAACCCAATCATATCCTGTATTTAAAAGCATTGCTTTGAGTTGGTATTGAAGAGATTCATGTCACTGAGTCTGCTTCCTGAGATTCCCCTGCTGAGAGGTTTTCATTACTTGAAGCAAATAAATTACTGGGCCCTAAACAGAGGCACATTGTGCTCCTCCCACTCGGAAGGTGACATATAAGCCGTATTGAGAGTTCTCATTTCCCCAGCGGTATCTGTGACAATGATATTCAATCCCAGGTAATTACCCAAGTGTTAGAAAACCTAGAGATGAGAGAGAATGTAAAATTCAAGGAGCTGAAAGAAAATCACTATGGTTGGGAATGACAAGAGATGATAGTAGCAAAGCAAGGATGTTTAACCCTGGTTTTAACAATTTTTGCATTTCCCAAAGAGCTCCAGCTTCAGGGTAGAGAATGAATTTGAAGGTGACTAATCCAGAGGAGGAGAAATCAGGAGGTTGTTGCAGAAACTGGCTAAAAAACAGTCCCAGCTGGGAAGTGTCAACGGAGGTGGAAAGAAGTAGATGGACCTGAGAGAGCTTTCCAAAGAGGAATCGACAGGAATTGATTACTGAATGGAATTTGGGAGCACAGGGTGGTGATTGTCAAGGATGTATTCCAAACTTCTGGGGTTAATTGGGCTGCCATATACTAGGTATAAATAGCAAACAAGACCAGCATACTCTGACCTTGCAATGTTCAGGTCCAGTGGATGAGAGAATTAGTGCCTGCCAGTTCTAATCTAGGGAAAAGGAAAGAAGGTTTTAGGTATGTGGAAGGCGAGACTTTTTGTGTGTCAGGGAAAGCTTTTCAGACATGGCATCCCTAAAGGTCAGAGCTGAAGGGTGTTCTGTGTGCACGCATGCGCACGCATGTGTGAACAAGGGCATGTGTCTTGGGGTGGGTGAGATGAGAAGGAAAGCTGTTCTAGCCAGTGTAGGTGAGGTGGAGTGAGCTGTACAGGTCAAAGTTGATGTCTCAATCTATACCACCCAACTGTAACCAGCTCTGCCTTTCAGATTTTTGTGTTATACTAGGGAAGTTTTTGTTTTGTTTTTACTCTAATCTACCACAGATGGTTTATCATTTCCCTTTGGAGAGATGATTTACTTATTTACTCATTTCTTAACATTTGCTCTTCTAGCTGCATCTTATAAATTAGCAGAACAGCAACCCAAAAAAATCACTTGCATCATATCAACAAAAGTCCCTGTGCATTTCCAGAACAAACCTTACATATGACCTGAGTCAACTTACATATGAGAAACATTTCAAATAATATTACATGATGTAGAAAATCACTCATATTTATTATTAAACAAACATCTGAAGAACACTGGCTAGGCACTATTGGTTATTAAAATTGGGAGAGTAGAAATGTATCTCTATTCTCAGGAAGATGATATAAACAATGGAAATAATTGCAGCAGAAAATGTTATGTTCTCATCTAGAGCAGAAAAATCATATAATAAGAAATTGTAATACAGTATTTCCTATTGCTATCCCAATCCCATATTTGTGAACATTATTACTAGAATTCTAACAACATACATTCAGCTCATTTAGCTTTATTAGTTATCTCGTTATGTGTGGAGCCAAACATTTAAAAAGTGATGTGATATTTAAAAAATAATTTTAAATAAAACTTTCATGATTTCCTGAAAAGAAATGTCTTAAACTACAGGAATGAGCTGGAACCTCTGACACTCTGAATGTCTGGGGGGATTTACCAAACTTAACATCTGTGTTGTTGGATCCCAACGGCCTTGCACTCACTACTTTAAATAATTCTTTATACAAGTTTCATTACCTTATATTGTTTGAATTTTTCAAGACAATAATCTGAAAAAATTTCACTTTTGGCCCTACATTTTGAAACAGTTTTTTTTACTGACAATGATAGAATATATTTTATTTAATACTTCAGTTTACATCATTTCACTATGTAGATGTATAATGTACATATAATGGATAATATAAAAACATTTGTGTTTTTTTAATTTAGTAAATTTAACGTTGCAATTTGCAAATTTAAGGTGTGCAGTGTGTTGCTTTGATACATTTATATTGTATAATGTGATTGCCATTGAAGCAATGTTTATCCCATCGGGTCATTATAGTGCAGTATTATTAACTATATTCAGTATGCTGTGCATTAGTTCCTATGACTTATTTACTACTGATTACAAGTTTGTGCCCATAAACACTATCAATCTTATCCCCCAACCACCCATCCCCTAGTAACCACCATTTTACTCTCTGTAAAACAGGTTTTTAAAGAAAAGATTTAGATTAGTTGGCAAACAAGGAGGATTTTTGCAAGAGAAAACATCATATATGAGGTCTGGGAGATGCAATAGGGAACAAAGAGAAAGCTACCTTAATGGAAGGAACACCATACCTGGTGATCAGGTGTGGGATCCAGGACCTATGAGATAGAGGGCAGCGTATTTAGATTTGACCTACTAGGTAAAGACAGGAAAAGTACTTAGTATGTGTGTGCCTATGTGTGCACACATGTATGCATGCACACATATTTGTATATAGTATATATATATATGATACAAATAATATATCTTTGTTTTATAGAATATTCATTTATACAGAATAACACATTTTTGTCCATTGACAGATGAATAGATAAAGATGATGTGGTAATATAAATCAGTCAAAGGGATGAAAGTACAGCATAAGTACAGCATAAAGAATATAGTCACTAATACAGTAACATCTTCTATGTTGACAGTAACTACACTAGTTGGGGTGAGCACCTGATAATGCAGATAACTGTCAAATCACTATGTTTTATACTTGAACAATATAATATTGTATATCAACTACACTCAATAAAAAAACATGATGTGGTACACACATACATACACAATGGAAAATTATTCAGCCACTAAAAAGGAAGAATCCTGCCATTTCACTACCATGGATGACCTTGAGAACATTTCGCTAAGTGAAATAAGTAAGACAGAGAAAGACAAATACTGTATGATCTCATTTATATGTGGAATCTAAGAAAAAAAAACTCATAGAAAAAAGATCAAATGTGTGGTTACCAGAGGCAGGGGATGGGGGGAGGAGGAATTGGAAGGAGGTGGTCAAAAGGAAGATAAATGATGAAATGTAATATACAACATGATGACGATACTTAACACTTCTGCATGGTATATAGGAAAGTTGTTAAGAGAGTAGATTTTATGGGTTCTCATCATCAAGAAAATACTTTTTCCCTTTTTGTGTTTCTATATGACATAATGAATGTTAGTTAGCTAAACTTATTGTGGTAATCATTTAACAATATATGTAAATTAAATTATTGTGCTGTACCCCTTCAACGTATACAGTGATGTTTGTCAATTATACATCAATAGAATTGGAAAAAAGAATAACTCATTTTTGAAGATTGTATGGAAAAATGAATTTGTGCGCTATTTCCCTACATACTCAAAAATTCACACCAAGATGATCAAGAGTATGAAGGCTTGAGGTGGTCTTTGATGGTCAACAGTGGTTTTAGCGTATGGGGAGTCATACATTTGGAAGTTTAATTTTCCAGGACATAAAAATCACCCCAGGTTCTTTTCTCGGACTTGTTTCTTTTAGACAAGAAGTTCTCTGGCCACAGCTATTTGATTCTGAATTTGACATACCACTCGTCCCTCTTCTCAGATTCAATTTAAATGATACTCTCAGAGCCTAAGATGACTATGGGAAAGATTATAAAGAAATGCTTAAAGATTTCTTTTCCCCTTTTCCTGATTAAAAATGCCTAGACAGCTCCTGAAATAGCTTTAAGAAAACTCCTAAGGCAGAGCCCTTCAGGTGATGACTGAAAGGTAAAGGGAAACTTGCTGTTTCCCAGCGCAAGACTGAGGACTTTTTTCAAAAATCACTCCATCTGCCAGGTCACACCTGTGTCAGTTTCGGCTCTTCTCTCTCCTTTGGTGATCTCTCTTTACTTCTTATAATTCCTCCCATTTTACTAAACTAAAAAATTAGAAAAATATGCTCGTAGCCCATATGTGCACCATATTCTACATCCCTCACTGCTGCTCTGAAATGAATATTCCCATGAAAAAGGAAGCAAAAGATTGCCACCCACTGCGATTTGTATCCAGTTTGCCCAGAGACCAAAGATGCCAATTTAAGAGAGATGGCTTCAAAGCCCAGAAATGTAGGATAAGCCAAATCCATTTTATTGCTACCACCAATCTAAATTTCCCAGGTTGGCCTACAAATCTTTAGGTTTTCTTTTTTCAGATCCCAGATGTATGAATGTTCAATGTAAAGACTACAACAAAACAGAAATAAGGGAAATTGAAATATAAAAAGCCACTGAAACATGGACATGGCCTGCCTTCAAGAGAATCATGAACAGTTCAGCATCTATACGTATATAGACAGTCCCTGACTTACAGTGATTCTTAATTTTTCGACATTACAGTGGTGTGAAAGCGGCATGCATTCAGTGGAAACCGTACCATGACATTTGAACCTGGGTCTGTTCCTGGGCTGGTCACATGCAGCCCGATCATCTCTCATGATGCTGCACTGCACAGCAGCGCCGGGCGCAGCTCCCAGGCAGCCATGCGATCCGAGTCAGCAGCAAGGCACTACCCCGCGCTGTTTTTCACTTTCAGTACAATATTCAATCAGTAACATGATATATTCAACACTTTATTACAAAATAGGCTTTGTGTTCAGCGATTCTGCCCAACTGTTGCCTGAAGTATGTGTTCTGAGCACATTTGAGGTAGGCTAGGCTTAAGCTATGTTTTTTGGTAAGTTAGATGTATTAAATGCATTTTCAACTTAGGATGGGGTTCTTGGGGTGTAACTCCTTCCTAAGTCAAGGAAGATCTGCACACACATACCCATACACAGAACATTTCATTTTTAAGCAAAAGTGGAATGAGACTGAATAAACAAACCTCTGAATACATAGAAGGGAGCTCAGTCATTCAAAAACAAACACTTACCGAGGGCTAACTGTGTGCCAGGCATGGTTCTAGAGGTAGGAAATACAGAAGTGAAGCAAAGAACATTTCTCTTCGTGTGATTTATGTCTATTTTGAAGGGCATAGATAGCTAGTAAACATGCAAACTTAATGAGTAAAATCATCTCAGGTAGTATAAGTGCTGGGAAGAAAATTATAAAGGGTAATAGAAGAGTGAATGATAAAGGGTAGAGTGAAAAGGTTGCGCCGGGAAGATGTCTCTGAGAAAGTGGCATTGGGGCAGAAATCTAATAATGAGCAGGAGTCGAGCAAATGGAAAATGGCTGGAAGAGTATATCAGGGAAGAGTAAATGCAATGAGACAGAAAAAGCTGGGCATGTTCAAGGGACAGAAAATCAGTAGTCTGCAGAGCGTGGGAAAATAGGAGTGGAAGCTGAGGAGGTAGGCAGGGGCGCTGGCTCCTTTCAGCTACGTCAGGAGTTATTCCTTAGAGGTGGGATGACAACTCCCGGAGTAAGAGATGGATCGTTCAATGCGTAGTGTTGGGGCAACTGGCCTTTCATATTGAAAATAAATATCTACATCACATCATACACAAAAACAAGTTCCAGAGGGAAAACAATCCCCATAAACCAAGTTAAAAGACTAGCTAAGTTTGGCAGAGGATATTTGCAACATAGGTTAGGAAAAAGAATCAATAATCACAATGTATTTCAAATTCTTACTAATCAATAAAACTGATAACCAAACAAGAAAATGAACAAAGCACATGAACTGGCAATTCACAGAAGAAAAAAAAGTGTGTGGGACGTAAGCATGAAATGATAATCAACCTTCCTATAACCAGGGAAATGCACAGGAAAACAGAATGAAATGAGACACCATTTTACAGTCATCTGGATGGGAAAAAACTTTAAAAACATTCAATGACAAGAGCTGATGTCCCTCTCACATGCCCTGCTGGTACTCAAAGAAAGTGTAGCTATTTTGGAGGTCAGCTGGCATAGCTGACAGAACAAATATGATAATTCTTTATGATGCAGCAATGTCATTTCTATTCCATGCCAAAGAGAAGCTCTTATATGCAGATAGACGTAAATATATAAGGATAGAGACAGAGACGGAGATGGCTATAAGGATGTAGTAGAAAAACTGAAAAAAAGCTAAATATTCAAATATAAATGGAATTGATGAATAAATATAAAAGAGTATTCAATAGGATATAATACTGTACAAGAGTTTAAAAGAATGAGCTACACCTATCTGGGCTTTTCTCCATCTATCCACCCATCACCCATCTATCTATCTGTCTGTCTTTTTTTCTATCTATCTATCTACCTACGTACCTATGTCAAACAGATACAGATTGCTACATACACATAGTTAGAATACCATTTTTTTTAGTTCAAAAGAATACTCAATATTAAATTGTTGACAAACTACAACTAAGTCTGACCCACCACCTGTTTTTGTATGACCTATAAGCTAAGAGTAGTTTTTACATTTTGTAATGATTGGAAAAATTTTTCAAAAGAATAATACTTAATGACACATGTAAACTATATGAATTTTAAAATCTTCATGTTCATAAATAAACTTTATTGGAACACAGCCAAGTCCATTCTTTTACATATTGTCCATGGCTGTTTTTGCTGCAAGGGCAGAGATGGGTAGTTGCAACAAAAACTGTAGAATGTGTAAAATATTTGTTATCTGTCCTTTACAGAAAAAAATTGTAGACCCTATTCTATATTATTCAAGGGCACTATTTTTTAAGTGACCAGGAGTATATACATCAAATTCATGATAGTGGCTACCTCTGGAGGAGAAGGAGAGGGGTATGGAACTGGAGATAGATGTTAAAGTGTACTGAAATGTTTGTAAATGTGAAAATGCTTAATGGTCAGTTCTGTCTGGTAGAATAGAAGTGTTATAGTAAATCCATGGACCTTTCTGTACTTTTTAAAGCCTCAGAAAAGCTAAAAAGGGAAAATATATTTGTAGATGTTATTCTGTATCCATGCATACACATCTCTCATGTATGCTTTAACAGTTGGCTAGGAGTCTGTTTTATAGATAACAGAAATTTCTTTTTGAGTCCCTTATTATAATATTTAAGTTGTTACGGTTTTGCTATCATAACTAAAACAACAAATATCTTCATACTGCATCTTAAAGCATTTGTGTAATTATTTCCATTGAACAAAATCCTAGAAGTCTAATTCTTTTGTAAAAAATTTAATAAATTTAAATTCTGATATATGTAGCCAAATGGTCTTTCCAAAATGCTGCATCAAGTTATTATCTTAAAAATAGTGTGACTGTTAATATTTTTTGCCAAACTGGTAGGTGACAAGTATTGTTATTATTGTTTTAATTTGAGGTGCAGGATCTCTCCATGAGTTTATTGGCTATTTGATTTCTCCTCTGCAATGCCTGTTCAGGTAGTTATAACTTTTTCTATTGAATTTTAATCTTTTTCTATTATTGATTTGGCGGCTCTTTTGCATATGAAATATATTGATCCCTGTAAGTCCAGAGAGAGGAATCCTGGGGCAAAATACCTCTAAAAACCAAAATCAAAGGGAGAAATAAAGTTTAAAATCTTTTTATTGCTTACAAACTGCAGTCTTAGGCCTTCTCTCTTTCCTGCTCCAGCATAAGCAAAAACGGCCCTCCGCCTCACCTACAAACTGCAGTCCAGGGCCGTCTCTCTCCTCTGCTCTGGAAGAAGCAAGCCAGCAAGCAAGCCAGCCACCTCCTCTTAACCTCTCAGGTTTAGATACACCCTCAGTTACCTAGGTAATTACCCATTGATATAGAGATGATCTTCTCTCCACCCCTGAGGAATGATGCAAATGCCCTAAAGCCAGGCGAGATATTCTGGAAATGTTACTCCTGTGGGTAAAATTGTAATATTTCCAGAATATCTCGCCTGGCTTTAGTACATCTGCATATCAATAGGCATTCAGAAGTGGAAAGAAGTATGGCTTTAGTGCATTTGCATCATTCCTCAGGGGTGGAGAGAAGTTCAACTCTATATCAATGGTACCTGGGCACAGAGGGCTTATGTGTACCTGAGAGGTGAGGGGAGGGCCACTTTTGCTGCTGCTGGGGCAGAAAAGAGAGACAGCTTGGGACTGCAGTTTGTTAGCAATAAACGGATTTTAAACTTTATTTCTCCCTTTGACTGATTTCGGTTTTTAGAGGTATTTTACCCCGGGATTTCCTTTCCCCGGACTTACATCTGGCATAGTTGGCAGGATTCCTCTGAACCCGAAATCTGTCATAATGAGTGCAACCTTTGGGAGGGCTTCCCCTAGAAATGATGGGGAGAAGTGGCGCTCGCGCTGAGGAATGTGTGTCTACACTCGTGTGGTCGTGGAGGTGGCACCACTGCTGCTCGCTGCACCGAATCCGGCCCGTGGCCTGAGCCCAAGGCTACTGCTGCTGCTGCTCCTGCTGCTGGCCGGAGCCTGGTCACAACTACGGAAAGGAGCAGAGGTCCGGTACATCTTGATAGAGAAGCAACTGGCTGCTGTGTACCACGCCTTGCTGTCCACAGAGCCCATCGCCGGAACAGCTCCGACCAAAGTAATAACCACCTATCCCATCGCAGGGTGGGTGAGAGACTGGACCCAAAGGCCACGGAGTGGTGTGGCACAGACACTACCGTATATCATGGGGCTGGCCATTTGCCTTTGGCATCCCCAGGGAACGATGAAGCAGATGCACTGGCCCAGGTGCGCTGGCTAAAAGGAAAGCCTGCCTCTGATGTGGCCCAATGGCTACATCAGTATTTGTTGCACGTGAGGCAAAAGACAATGTGGGCTGTAGCCCATTGGTGGGGCTTGCCATTGACCTCTGAAGAAGTCAGCCGAACCTGGAAGGAGTGCTCTGTACATTGTGCAGATCAGAAGACCACCAAGAAGGGTCTAGAGCATCTCTTTGCAGCCTATGGCCAGTCGCCAGTGATTAAAAGCAATCAAGGCACCCACTTTATTGGCCATGTGTTGCAAGGATGGGCGCAGCAATTAGGAATAAAATGGACATGGCCCTGGACATTATGACACATGGACCAGTGATGGCTGGCTCTTCTGGCACCTTGGAGAAAAGGCCTGGAAGCCGGCGTCCTGTGTATTCCTGGAGTAACAGCAAAGTGACCCCCCACAATCATGGTTATTTGCTTCTACAGTCTTGTGTCCTGGATGCGCCCCCTGGCTGCAGCTGCCATGTGATGGCTGGAATGGACGAGTTTTGGACTTAATCTGCATGGGACTTTGAACCTAGCTGAATCCTCTAGCTTGAGAATTTTCATGATTGTGTTGCTGTTGTCAAGAAAAAAATGCTTAAATAGAGGCTTGACTTTGTCTAATGTTTAGTAAAAGTTTTGTGAGCAATCTAGCATAGTTGTTAGGATTGAGTAAACAAGTGTAGAAACATATTTTGTGCTTAGTGAGAGACTGCTGTAAAGTACATTTACTTAATCTGCATAGGCTGAATCCTCTGGCTTGAGGATTATCAAGAGTTTATTGCTGTTGCTATTGTATGTTATTAGATTGATTGGAAGAGGGGAACGAGTAAATTATAAGGCGAGATTTCTGGAGGGGTGGCTTGTGGGTAAAATTGTAGTATTTCCAGAATATCTCACCTGGCTTTAGTACATCTGCATATCAATAGGCATTCAGAGGTGGAAAGAAGTATGACTTTAGTGCATTTGCATCTTTCCTCAGGGGTGGAGAGAAGTTCATCTCCATATCAATGGGTAATTTACCTGGGCAAGGAGGGCTTATCTGTATCTGTGAGGTGAGGGGGGGCCAGTTTCTAGCTTCTTCCAAAGTAGAGGAGAAAGACCACCTGGGACTGCATTTGTGAGCAATAAATGGGTTTTAAACTTTATTTCTCCCTTTGACTGATTTCGGTTTTTTTAGAGGTATTTTACCCTGGGATTTCCTTTCCCCGGATTTACAATCCCTTCCTTGATAAAAATTTCAGCTGGATTTTTATTTATTTATTAACTTTGTTAATGGTGTTCTGTCACTTAGAAAGCCTTAAATTACATTGGCACTGTAAATTTTTCTCCCTGCTTCTGGCTTTGCTTTCTTCATAGTTTGTGATACTCCACCGAGAGAACTGCTTAGGTAGCTAATGGTGTCCACCATCTCCCAGAACCACTGGCCTGCCAAGAGTTCTCTGAGGTGGACCAAAACTTGGAGGGTAACCAGTGCCGCCCTTCTTCTCCAGGATTCGTGGTCCTACCCTAAGTGATTTGCCCCAGGCCATCAGTGCGTCAGTGGGCATTTGGTCAGGAAACGGAAACTGCTTTGAGTGTTACAACTGTTAAGGAATTTCATACAGAGATTGAAAGGCTTACACAGCCTTGGAAAGACTGCAGATGTTTAGGTCAGTAACATCATTACCTGCAGATCAAGAAACCTGGTAGCTCAGGACTTGATCTCAGCTGCCTTGAAGCACCAGAAAGGGTAATTGTCAAAGGGTACTTGAAGGCAGCAGGAAGAGCATCACGTCTGTTGTGGCTGATACCCACATGCATGCCTGCAGCCACCACCAGGAAATAATGACTTCCCCATCCCCTCTGTCCAAATCTCTCATGAGCCTCATTCAAACAGAATCTTACTTGTAAGAGAGTCTGGGAAATGTATGTTCCAGGCTTTCAGTCCTTTGCCATACAGAGAGCTTGGAAAGGCACAAACTGTGCCAAGTATTTACCTGATATATACTAAGATATCACCTGGGGGTTGTTTTCAGTAAAGATCAGATGGAATTAAATCAAAATCATTTTCCATGGGTTGAAGGTTTACTGAGCACCAATATGCAAGAGATAGCACTAAGCCCTGTGTTGGGTAACTTGGCATTAAAGAATCTTGTTCAGAAAAAGGTTAGGAAAGGTCATTTTCACAATCAACCCAAATATATTTCACTTTTATGAAATTAGAATGCTAGATTTAAAGTCAAAGAACTTATAAAAATAATAAACAGAATTTTTAAAAGGTGATTTGTCTATCTCAAAAGTCAAGGAAAGGGCGATACACCTAGATCAACATGCATCTCAGTACAGAGAGACCTGGGACAGTGAAATTCTTTTCTATTGTAATCCTTGGGTTGGGTATGGAATTAGTGAAGTCCATTCACTTATCTTCCTGGCCCAGAAGAAATTTGTTGTGGAAAATAACCCACAGTTTAAACTTTTAATCAAGTTAGTACAGAGTTCAACCTTACGGTAGCAGAAAAGATGCCTCAGGAATTGTAAGGCAGCATCCTGTCATTTTCTCTAGCAAACCAAGGCCAGCTTGGAACTGGCATCTGTCTTTTGCCATAATCCCTGACCTTCCTCACAGCAGCCTACTTTTCGTAAGTCCTTTTGGGATCGCCTTTAAATATACTTGAATTTTTGAGGTGCTGGTCTTCTCTTCATGGCTTTTTAGTAATTTAGAAATCTCAGTGTCACTGCCGTACTTTCTCCCTGTGCTTAATCAAAGTCACATGGACAGTCCTGTGAGGTGTTACTGACTTCATTGCTGAGCGTCACAAATCACTAGTAACAGCATACTATACTTGTGTATCTGAGGTGCTTTCTAAGCCTTAGACTTAGGTTGATTTTGCAGGTTTATAATTAAGACATATTTTAAAGCGTATGAACCTCATTGTATTGCTACAAGATTTTTGTAGTATACAACTTCTCAGCTTAGAAAAGCACTTTCACATCATTTATCTTGTGTGATCTTTATGACTTTGATCACCTGTGCAACAGGAACGGGGGAGGGTATTCTCAATCTCTTTTTACAGAAGAAATCAAAGCCCTGAAAGAGAAGTGCATTGCCCTAGATCACCGAACTAATGGTGAAAAGATCCTCGTCTCTGAGCTCTGCAATCACCCAAAGTGTCTTGTACAAATAGAAATGCTTGTATTTCCATTTTTAATGCTGTAATCTGTAAGATGGTCTAGTTCTTGGCCAGTTTTTCACATTTTGGGTAAGGATTTCCAGAAACTTGATTTTCTAAAAAGCCCCCAATCATCAAAAGCAAAAGATTTTTAAGAAGGAAATTCTTGATTTTCCCAAACCTGTCAAAATGTAAATTTTAGGTTAAGATTGTGTATACATAATTTGTTCTTTTTTTAAAAGTCTGTAGTCATATGTAAACTCAATTGTTAATTACATGTATATTTTGGCCTCGCTTCATAGGAGTTAAAAGTTCATTTTGTAATACATTTATTATAGAGCCAAGGAAGAAAAGTAAAATGCATACCAAAGAAAGCACACACACAAATAAGATATCCTAGTACAAATGTCTTTCAAACTTCATTAGCTGTTACTGATGAAGGTCCAGTTAGAACCATGCAGATACAACTGAGGGCAAAGTACATTGACTGGGAATCAAGAGTGAAAGAAAAGATACGTGCTTTTTTTTAAGACCTGAAGTGTGTTATAATTGGGTTGAATTTGTGCCCAGATGGCCCCCCTCATGCTGACAACTGTGAAGTGTACACAAAACTGTGATAAGGTGTTATTTTCTGTGGCTGTGTGGACACATGACTCAATTAAAAACCAAGGCCTTGGCGTCCTTCAGGCCAACTTCTGCTAACCCTTGCTGAGAAAACTTGTGTTTCCTGGAGCAGGGAGATTCCCATGTGTTTCACTATGGGAAAAGATTCAAAATTCTTTAGAGAATGTTTGGTCTTCAATGTGATACAAATCAAATGACAAAAGTATAGGTTAAAAAAATAGAGAGAGACCAAAGTATAGACTGTCAGAGTCCACATCAAGTTTACAGTATAGTAATCTCCAAAAATGTCATTTAAAAAAATGCTTCTTTTAAGTTGTGAAATGTCATGTTCATGTATGTATTTTTTGTTGATTGGTATTTTCCTAGATGAAAAGTCTAGCATAGATTTAATCAAGGAGAAACTCCCCTGTGTATGCAAATTGTTTTTCAAGTAGTTTTATTGAAAATTCATTATTACATATTTAAATGGCTGCTATGATTTACAGATTTTTAATAATTCATGTCCTCCTTGTCAGACAACAGAAAGATCAGAGTTAATGGAACCAAGGAACCTATAGAGTTTAAATCAAATCAGTGGTTTGGAGCAACAGTGAGAGCACACAAGGGGAAAGTCGTGGTGAGTGTGGGGCATGGGCTTGGAATAATATGTAAATGGAATTGTTTTAAAACTCATATTTATGAAGTTCCTTTGACGTAGGAACATGTCAGATTTTCAAAGATAAGCTGCAACATTCTAAAAAAAGAAATTTAGTGCTTAAAATTAGTCCACTGTAGTGTTTAAAGCTGTAGGAAATAAAGTTTGTTTGCCAGAAGTTGGTTAGATATTTTCAAATATTTCAAAAACAACTAAGGAAGAAAAAAAAAAGCTAAATCTTACAGGAGTAATTATTTTATTAAGATTGAATTAAAGGGATGATTAAAAATGGACCAGAGAAATAGGACAACTAATGTCAGGATTCTTTAAAAGTTAATCTACCGTGGTGTTATTCAATCTTCTTAGAACTAAAGGAAAGCTTTCTTTAAACATGTAACTACTAACTACATGGTTATCTGAGTACATTGATACTTTTTAAAGTAAAAATTTTCACTCTCAACTAGGTATCTTTCAGCTTTAAAATGCTCTGACTTTATGATTCTTTTATTGTTCTGAGCAATGATAGATGTCTAGTTATTGAGAAATAAATGACTATCAAACTGATCTGGAAATTTTTTGTTGTAGGAATTTTTTAAACTGGTGGCTTTGATTTCCTTACAACAATAAAACAGTAACTTTGGCTATTAGGATTTGTTTAAAGCTGCTTGAATTATGATTTAATAAGAAGTAACTAAAGGAAATGGCTTGCTTTATTTGGTCTGTGGTTAACCCCCAAAGAGACCTTGACATAAAACAGGTAATATATAAAATGTAGATAGCCCTCTCTACTTACAAATTCAGAATTTACAATATGTTCTCTACAGAACTGTATTTACATTAATATAGTTTTCATATTCCAGAATTGCTAAAAACTTATTTATTCTTTATTGGGTTATAACATATGAATTACTATTAAAAAGTTACTTATATCTAATAATTATTTGAAGTTAAAAAAATATTTTGTGTACTATGTAGATTTTTTAAGTCTTGGTAATTTATCTGTAACACGTAATTGTGTATATATTCAATAGTTATAGAAGCCTTCAGAATCATTGAAAACAATCCACCATGTTCATAATAAAATGGATAATTTGAGGGCATGCTTGCATTTTCAAAATTATGTGATAGGAAATACAGGATAGTATAAAGTATATTTTAAGTTAATTTCTTCTTTGAGCACTGAAATTTAGCAGAATAAAGAATTAAATTCTACCCTGGTGACAATTATTAGAATTGCAAAATGCAATGAACACAAGTATCATTTTGAATATCCAGGAATCATGTGTGTATATATTAAGTTGGGGTCAAAGCCCAAATAAAACATCAGTGTGAAACTGAGAAGATATCAAAAAGGATAACTTTCTAGAGCAGACAGCAGGCAAACACTGGAAGGAATTTTCATGGCATTTAAATGTCCTATGGTGATGCGGCAGGTGAGGCCCCTTCGCGTGACACCAAGTCCACGGTGAGCACTTGCACTGCCAACCTCGTCTTGCTTCTCACCACTCATACCCATGTATTAACCATAAAACTGGTCAGTTCACTAAGAGGGCTAACATAAGGGAACTTGCATGAGTTAAAGGGCCATTAGGTATTAGCCAAGACCTCACACGTAGAAACACAAAACCAGAACATATAAGTTGTAGATCATTCTTCTTGCTTGATAATATAAGTTACCTTTACTAAAAGTAGTCACACACATTGGACTGATTACCAAGGACACACTTGGAATCATGAAAGGACTTTAAAATCTGGATCTGCCTTCACTTTCCTGGCATTGTTTCAAGTGTGATGTTATCAAATGAGGAGGTAGGCTGATGGTTCCTATCTAGGAATCTGTTATTCTGTATCCTTAAAAATGAGTGCTCAAATAATCAGGTAGAACACACTTATGGAGGATTTGAGCTAGCAAAACTGAAATCAAAAAGGTACCTATGTTTTCTACACATTTATTTTTATTGCCTTACTCATTCCTAGCAAAGTTAATGTTATTTAATTTACTTAATGAGGACTTGGTATCCTATCAAATATCATACCCTCATTGGAATCCAAACTCCTGAGGAAGTGACCACAGAATTTCATGCAAGAATCATGTTTTTCTTACTGTTATTTAAGTTCATTTTTGTTTTGCCATGAATAAAGATAATTAAATGAAAAAATAAAACCCAGAACACTGTGATAAGGGAGTAGCATGTCAAAATGAAAGTCATTGTTTAAAAAGTGTACAAGATACACCTTCAGTAAAAAACTGGGAAAATTCACAAAACAGGTTTGCAAACTTGTCTGCATTCTTTCATTTAGAAGTAATTTTTTAAAGCAATAATTAGACAAAGAAAGGAACTAGTTCTCATTTTGAGACATAATGCTCATTCATTCACTTTTTAAATGATTATTTGCTGTTACGTAAGTCCAATTCTTTAAAAAAAGAAAATATGAGTTCTTTGCTTTTAGGAAATATTTATTTTTGCCAGGTTATACTTATTTTATTTAAAATCCTGTGTGGGGAAAAAATTATTCTTTTGTCTATATTTAATTTATTGTGATTCTACAAGGCATTACTGTTGAAAAATTGGCTTTGGACGTTTCATTAACTCTGACTACTGAAGTACTCATGACCAATTAAATCACCTAATAATTTAACATAGTTTGTTAAATTTATGTACATTAATCAATAAGTCAAATCAAGTCATAGTATGAGGAAACTACATAAAAAAATATCTATTGTCTTTGATGTTTCATAGGCCTGTGCTCCTTTGTATCGCTGGAGAACTCTTAAACCAACACCAGAAAAGGACCCTGTCGGCACTTGCTATGTAGCAATTCAGAATTTCAGTGCGTATGCTGAGTACTCTCCTTGTCGGAACAGTAAGTTATTTTTATTCCCTGAAACTGAAATTTAGCTCAGGAGCTTTTCTGCTGTAGATAGAGCAAGTCATGTCAAAACAGCACTGATAAGGAAAAAGAGATGATGTAAAGGTTATTAACAGCCTTACAGGATGTCTTTCTGTGACATGAGGGCCAAGACATGGAATTCTGCTGAACCTTATCTGTGGTTTAGAAAATTTCTGTTTTTAGATGTACTGCAGTAGAATTGTTTTCCTACTTAAGCCTTAAACTAGTTGCTATTCAAAATTTACACTGCGATCTAAAGAAGGCTGCCCACCTACTTATTAATCACAGGAATGGTGTTATAGCATGCTGGATCAGGGGACACATTAGAAGTCAGCTTTCTGTCCAGCCTGTGTTTTCAGTGGCCGTTGCTTTCTCTGGCAGCTGTGGACTCAGACTGTCTGCATAATACACTTTCTTCCTTTAGGTGTTTAATCCCCATTTTTCAAAGAGACTCTATACACTTAGAGTCCAAGTCTCATCTAGCAGTTCAAGGCATCTTCCAGTGAAGCATCCTTTAAAGCAAATCAGCGAGTGACATCTTTGGGGCAGTGCTGTTTAATCACCTCATCTTGGGCAACACCCAGAGGCTTGGGACAGCATTTTTGATTGACTGATTTACTCAGAGTCCTTTTATAAACTTTCAGTTTCTATGTGTCATGTGGATCACTGGGATTTGTCAGGAAGCAACCAATGGATTTTCATTCTTCTGCTTGATAATTCACAAGGCCATGTCAAGGAAAGAAATGTCATTAGAAAAAAGCATTCTAGTAACTGATTTCAGGATACTGATTTTTAAAGACTCAATCCCAAATTAGATTCCCAAAACTGTAAGTAAATTTTTCCCACTTCATGGAATATTTTTTAAATCCAAAATTAATTTAGGCAAGGTAGTGAGAAAATACAGAAATAAAACAATGAAGATAAAGAACTGATCAATGATAGTAGAAGGTTAATAAAGAGGTCACTGATGTTAGCAATCTAAAGGGCTGGGAGAAGAACAGCTAACTCAAATGGTTTTCAGTGATGGTTTTGGTGAGAAGTTTGTGACTTTCTGTTAAAAGTACTGAATTATCAGCCACTGCCTCATAGCATGATAAATGTCACCTGAATGTGTGTGTGAAAATAAGATTTTATTTCAAATAGATTTAATACAGGGTTTCCTTGCTGATAATGAGATTCAGTTATTTATTGAACACATGTTTAATGAACACACTGAGCACTAATTATTCTATGTGTAGAGAATAAAGCCCAGAACAGAGAAAATAATACCCTGTCTTTAAGAAATTTACATCCTAGTGGGGAAGACAGACAACAAACATATAAATAAGTAAGTTCAGATCCAGCAATTACACTTCTGGGTATTTATCCAAAGGGAATGAAATCATTATCTCAAAGACATATCTGCTCCCCCATGTTCATGAAAGCATTATTCACAATAGCCAAGACATGGAAACAACCCAAGGGTCCATCTATGGATGAATGAATGAAGAGCACATAGTACATGCATATAACGGAAAATTATTCAGCCATAAAAAAGAAGGAAATCTGGCCGTTTGCAACAACATGGATGGACCTTGAGGCATTATGCTAAGTGAGATAAGTCAGACCGAGAAAGACAAATACTATATGATATTAATTACATGAAGAATTTTAAAAAAAAACCTCACAAATACAGAAAACATATTCGTGGTTGCCAGAGGCGTGGGATAGCGTGGGTGAGATGAGTGGTCAAAGGTATGAAGTTCTAATACAAGATAACATAAGTCCTGGGATGTAACATACAGCATGTTGACTACAGTAACAATAGTCAACACTATAGTACTTGAAAATTAGTAAAAGAGTAGATCCTTAAAAGCTTTCATCACAAGGAAAAAAACATTTCTAACTATATCTGGTGATGGATGTTAACTAGGCTTATTATGGCAATCATTTTTCAATATATACATACAAATTATGTCATATACCTTGGACTAATACAATGGTATATGTCAATTATATCTGAATGAAAAGCAATTTTTTAAAAAAGAATAAATTTATAAAATAATGTCAGGTAGTGAAAAGTGCTACAAAGAAAAATGTAGCCAGGAATGTAAGCAGGGAGTGACACGGCCTGGCGGACCATGGGAAGGGCTTCTCCGAGCCTGTGACGGTTGGAGCAGGGACGTGAAAAGCTTCTGGGCTAGGGCAGGAGGCCGCAGAGGCACACTTAGCGTTCTCCTCGAGGTGCTGCGTTCCTGGGTTTGGTGAGAGGTCATTATCACTTTTCTAAAGATTAAAGTCAGGTAGAGAGATAACAAAGAAAATCCTGAATTTACTCAGAAAATTAATGGTAGAGCTGAGATTCACCAGTGAACTTCTTTCATTAATCGTACATATATCATTTCGCATGATTTGCTAAAGATACTTTCCCACAACAGTAAACAACTGTAGCTAAAACCACCAGCCCATCCTTCACATGCCTCTTGCCTTGATGTATCATATTTTTCCAACTAACATCAAGGATGACCAGTTATAAAACTTGTCACTGCTTCTTATTCTGCCTTTTGACTGGCTACATATGTGATGGGAGAGCTCAGATTATAATACAGCCCATGGCATTTCGACTTGCGAGGTAATAATTTGAACCATTACCTAAAATTATAAATTAAAGTAGGCTTGCATCTTGAGTAACACAGGCACATTATAATGCTAATTTATTTACTGCTTATCTTCCTAAATAAAAGAATAGCTTGACAAAGGTAAAAATGGAGTTTATGTTGAGGTGCAGAATAGCTAAGTAAATTGCCAAGAATTTGTTCAACTCCAGTACACGTTCATAGTTTTCACATCCTTGTGATCTCTCTCTTACTATGAATACTTCTTCCTCAAATCCACCCAAGGAGCAGACTTCCTGTCTTCCCTCAAGAGTTCACAGTTCATTAACACAAAGCCAGCTTGTTCCTGAGCATATGGTCAATATCACAGAACAGAAACATGAGCGATATTATTTTCAAAAAAGAATTTAAAGAACCCTCTCATGTTCATTTACACCACAAACCCAGTCCATGGATACTTTAAGCAGTGTGGGAGCTAATCTGCTCATTCATATTAATGACATGTCTATAGCTCTTCATTCATAATTCAAGGGAGAATGGTTTATACACACCATTCTCCTTGGGAAGCCAACAAATAGTAGTGAGCAATCAGCATGATGTCCTGGGTTCTCCAGGGCAACTATAAAGTTTACAGATGCTGTGAAGTTCCGAGAAGAAATATTCCTTCAGCTGTCATAAACTGTTGTTCTAAGATTTAAAAAATTACTTTGCAAAGGGAAGATCCTCACATTCTGTTATAACCCCTGCTTAAAATAAACATTTGAAGTTGGTTATTTTCTCAATGAATTTTACAAAAAATTAGTATTTTCTCTTAAGTTTTTTCAGTTTCCTGTTCTGAAGCAAAATAATTTCAAAGGATGGTCATATGGCTTCCTTCCTGAATAACTTGCAATATTAAAAATAAAAAGGAGTTGATTTTTTTAAAGGATTTTTTTAAGGTTTGTGCATTAAAAATACATTTTTTAAATATACTAAATATTTCACATACATGTTCACATAATTATATAGCATGTGCTCATATTTATTTCTGGATGCCTATAAATACTTACACACATGAACTTCTAGAAAACTAGTACCCAGACATTTAAGGTTATACAGACGAGCTTTTAGGGAACTTTATAGCCTTCATAACTATAAACCACAAAATAGAGTTGTAAAATAAGGAACACATTTTCTAAAAATATAATGTAAGATGTTGTGCACATACAGATTTCATGTTAAGTGTATCTACCACAAAAAATAAAAACAAGGTGATGCAAGAAATCTTTGGGAGGGATAGAAATGTTTGTTATTTTGATTGTGGTAATGGTATCACAAGTGTATGCGTATGTCCAAATTCATCAAAATGAACACATTAAAATATACAATTTTATATATATAAGTATATCTCAATAAGCTGAAAAAAAAGTTAGCTTGAAAAAAAAGACCACAGAACATTAATTAACATTCGAATTAAAAGCAGATCTTATCGTCTAAAAAAAATACAGTCTATTTATAGTAGAACAGTATTTAAAAATATAAAGGGAGCATCTGGAAAAAGTGGATGATGACAATGCTAAAATTAGCTAAGTACTAACCAAAGAGGAGAAAAAAACAGAAGACATTCTAGGAAAAGCTGGAAAGGCCAGCTCTGTTTCAAAAAGTTTCTGCAACAGGCACATGCCGAGCCTATAAATTTTTCCTACAATATGTGCATTTCCTTTCCTGCCTTCTTATTTTAGTTTCCACTGAAGAAAATCCTTGATAAGGAAGGAGTAATTATTCATACATTCATATCTAACTATGTAAGGATTGAGATTTCTCCAACTGAACTACATTTTGGTTTTAATTTAAGCACTTTAGAAGTTGTAGAGACTCTTTTAAAGCATAAGTGACAAGTCAATTCCTGATCCTAATGTCCTAGAGACTTTTTATAACAATATCCTGGGAATCCATATAGGAGCCTGCCTATAATTTAAGAAAAACTATGATAAGGTCCTACTGGGCTTTCAGTTAGTGAATTATATTGGGTAGAGTACAAAATGAGCCATTACTAGAGAGCTTTCTCTTTTGTAAACACTAGCATTACAACATCCCTGTAAGATTCATTGTGACCAGAAGTTTCATTTCCAAATATACCTAATAACACAGTAATTTAAAATCAATTTCCCATTAGAGATCGCAGAAATTGGAATACTTGTTGGCGCCCCCAGCAGAAAGCATACACCCACATGACCATGCTCAGCTTTCCATTTCTCAAGGTATTTCTTTCAGAATGACATATCTGGCTTCATTCAGAACACACTGGCAACACAGAAGCACATTACTGCCATTGGAGAACTTGAAGACTTTATTTCTTCAAACAAACATGAGTTGTAAAACCCAATATAATAGCTCCAAGGGACGTTATTTCTATACTATAGAATCACAGTGCTATTTGGGATAAGAAAATATACTGAAGTATGTTTAATAAATTATTCAGAATGAATTGAAAACTAAATATAAAACATATTGATCATTTTAAATTAGGAACCTCTAGAGAAAACAAAAGAATATGCTGAATTGGCTATTAAAATATATCTTAGGAAAGATGATGTTATAACATTTATATATTTTGATCATTCTAGGTAATGCTGACCCTGAAGGCCAGGGTTACTGCCAAGCAGGATTTAGCCTGGATTTTTATAAGGTGAATTCCTTTGGTCTTGTAGCTTCTAATATTTATATTGTCAGCTGATTTTTTTTTTTTTGCCCTCTACCTGTCACTTTAATTTCTACCCCCTAATAACCAATAATAACAAATGAACTTTTAGGTACATGTCTAGCCTGCTTTAGCAACTTCTTTAAATTTTTTTTGTTTGCTCTTTATTTTTATTAAAGTGATAGATACACCTGACAACCTACAAAATAGTACAGAAATAAATGTGAAAAGCAACAGTCTTTCTTCCTACCCCTTGTGGTAATCAATTTTAAATGAAAAAAATCTCAAAACAGTGAAGTGCTCCTGAAAGATCACAAGAACCTGTAAACTGCTTCATCTCTTAGCTATAATTCACCAATTAGATTTAACATTAGTGTTAAAATTCACATATCCTTTCACAAAACTAAAAAATAGAGATGTCTAGTAGGAACATAGGGAACACAGATTCCATGGTTTTGAAAACAGTTTAGGAAAATTTCGACATATGAAAGTTTTACTTTCTATCATTGTCTTTTTTTTTTTTATCATTCCCCCCACCCCCCCCACCACTGAAAGTTAAGGATGCCAAGTATGGAAGCTGGAGTTGTAAGTAGAAGAGAAAATTTATGTTTACTAGTCTGGAGATTTTTCTGTCACTCCTCGAAGGGGCGGGTCTGCAGATCTATGGAAAAAAATAGGAATTACCATGGCCTTGAGATAAATAGGAACCAAATTTCCTTTCTATTGCCAAGGCTTCCACAGACCATGTCTGCTAAACTGCACAACATTAAACATGTAGATATTTTGGTTACCTGAGGCAGTGCCAAAAAACTGAATTTATTTATTCTCAAGGGAAAGAATTCAATTTACCTAATTGAGTCAAATTAAAATGATATAATATGATAACACACTGAATAACTGAAAACAAAAAAGGAACGACGATCTACGTGACTCAGATTTCAAAATTTGCTTTTGTATGGATAGCAAATTGTTAAAGTAATGCTCATTACCATGATGTATCACCCTTTAAAAAGATCTGTTTTTCTTTTCCCATTGTTGCCGTTTCTGTTTTGTAGAATGGAGACCTTATTGTAGGAGGACCTGGAAGTTTTTACTGGCAAGGTATGTTCTGTTAGCACAGAAGAAATGCCCGCTTGTTTTTACTAACAAGGAAATGAAGCACAAATAGCATGAAATACTGACTTTTTATTATGCTAATTTTGTATCGATAGTCATAGTTTCTCAAAATGAATGACACATCATTTCCAATTGTACTTTGTTATGTAAAGGATATTTTAGGAGATGCTGTTCAAATTAAATTCATTTATTCACCAAATATTTATTGAGGCTATGCCAGGCTTTGTGTTAGATTCTGGAGATAACGATAATGAGTAAACATAGACATGGTTCCCACCTTCACAAGGTTACTATCTGGGGAAAGATGCAGGCATTAATGCAATAGGCGCACAATTCCTGAGAAACTGCAGGCCCGATCCTGATACCCACCACTAAGGAAAGATATGTCCTGATGGGGCCGTGAGAGTACGGGTGATTTCACCCTGTGGCTGCATGCAGGTGTGTTTTGTCCTCTGAACACTGGCTCGCAGGAGGCTGAAATGCAACCTGTGCTCTGTTTAGGGAGCTCTAAACCTGCCCCCAGGTGCAGGGTAGCATCTGCCAGAGGGGATATGTCTTCTAATTCTTGAAAAGACATTACACAGGCTGGCAGCTGCCTTAAGGTCAACATATTTGGAAACAAACAACACTGAACTAAGATGTGAACCCTGAGGAGAAGGTAGCCAGGTGAGGAAAGGGACTGTGAGAAGTTTCTGTGATCAAAAGTCGTGCAGGCAGGTGAGGTGGAGGGAAGCCTGGGTGACCAAAGTTAAGAGAGTGGGGAGGAGCTACTGAGTGGTGTGGGCTGTCCCCACTGGCCATGGGGCTGGCAGGCCAAGGTAGCAGTTTTTGTCTTTATCCTAAAAACAGTGAGAAATCCCTGCTGGATTGTAGGAGTTTAAGTGGATGGCTTTAGCTAGAGTAAATATTTGTTGTTTGACTTGAAAACAATGGAAATCCATTGATGAAGTGTATGCATGGGACACTGTGATGGATTTGTGCTTTGAAAAGGTCACTGGTTGCAAGATGGAAAATGGATGGGATGTTGGCCTAAGTGAAGTATCAGCAAACTACTTATCAGGTCATAAGCAAGTTAGAAGTTTACATGGTAAGCTAGCTATAAGGTCCAGATAAAGATGTTTACTTCTTAGACTGGTGATAGTACAGACTGAGAAAGAGGAGAAATCTGAGAGATACTTTAGAGGCAAAATAAACAGCCTAGATGATGGATTGGATATATGTGGGAATATGAGGATATATTGGATATATGAGGGAAAAGAGTATGTCAAGATTATGTTTCTGAGTTTTGCAACTGAGTGGCTATAGGTGGGTTCCACTTGTTGAGATGGAAAAAGCTGGAAGAGAACAGGTTGGAAAGGGAAGATTGTGAGTTTGCTTTTGGTTACATTGAGTATGAAAATGTTTGAAATATCCAAGATTTTTCACAAAGTATTTAGATGTAAGGGATTAAACTCAGAGAAGACATCTAAGCTAAAATAAGAGCTTGTGTCACATGCATACTGGTGATAACTGAAGCCATGGATGTGGAAGGGCTGTCTGAAAAGAGACTACAGAAAATAGACACTGAATTTTGCTGTAAAGTTTAGGACAAAGATAATACTCTATCTTTGAGACTATGAGAGAGATGAATAGTTGAGTGAGGTTTATTTTTTTAATAAGAGACCTGATCATGTTTAAAAACTAATGGAAAAGATCCAGGAGATATGGATTTATATAAGATCTTACGTGAAATTACTGTCAAGCTTAATTTATACACATCCACCTATGAACAACAAATAATTAGCATTTCAGTCTTTAAAAATTATTTTTCAAACTGAAAAATTTATGTAGCAGATAGATATAAAATAAAAATTATGTTTAAAAAGGTTTTCTTCTAATTCACTTGATTAATTTGACATTTATTTCCTTTCCTTAAGTTGGGAGAATTTCTGATACAGATGATTTGCTGAAAATTGGCCATGTCAAGGGGATATAGAAGCATTTGTCTGAGAGAGATAATTTAAAAATTTTTTCAGGCTTAAGATGATAACGTTTATAGGAGCAGCTAAAGGAAACAAGCAAAGGCAGTGTGTATATGGGAGTAGGGAATGGAGTATTTAGCATTACCCCAGAGAAAACTGGCAAATTCTATAGCCACTGTGCAGAAATTCATGTGTAAATACCATTGTCTTAATATCAGAATGTTTCTTTCAGGCAAAGTCACCTGGAAATATTTATGGCCTGATTTGACAGTTGTATCCTTTTTGGACTTCAAATGGAAAGACTGTGAACTGTCTGTGAATTCCCAAAGAATTATTTAGCTTTAAAATTAATATTAAATGTTAATCTCTCAAATGCCCGTTTTCTCCAGTTATCTCCCAAAGAGCATGAGATCACACTTGTCCCTTAGATGTCCATAAAAAATATGGGAATGCATAGAAATCATAGCAGAAAAGTGCTGGCCATCTCTTGGATACTTATCCACCCAATACAATCATATTTCAAGAGCTCTTAAAGTGACTTTACTTTAAAAACATTATCCAGACTTCTTATCGTATCAATGTTGATGGCCCTGGATACCTTTTTTTGCTAAAATTCTGGATCTCACTGGACCTTGTGGCCTCTCATTGTCATAATTCTATACTCTGTTTATACAGTTTAGCATAAAAAGTAAATGCCTCAGAAATTATGTAATTCCTTCCTTTAACACAGCTGATACATTTTACAATCTATTAATCGAGTGATTTAGATTTAATACATCTGGTATTTTTTTTTGAGGACACAAAAAGTCTTATTAGAATGCCAAAGAAGACCTTGGTTATAATGCCAAATATCCTAATAGCAAAAACAAAAACCCTTAGAGAATGCACTCAGGCTCTTTGAGTCTCAGTTTCCCCATCTGCAAGAAGTCACATTTTGGCTAGGTGATGCTTCTTCCAGCTAGCAAGTTCTAGAATAAAAATTTAATCACATAAATTTTACCTACATGTTTCTTCTGTCTTGGACATTTTTGGCGGTAGAGGGAGTATGTTTGGTGAAGTCACCAGAATTCAGATAATTATGTAGTTCTTGGGTCTTTTATGAAGATTGAAAGCTCCACCTCAGTATAACTTGGAGTTCTCATGGGAGACAGGGACAAGCATTCCAAGATGGTTTTCAAGGGCATATCTGTTGTTCAGACATTCCATATCTACCGAGGGAGGACCTGCCTCTTGCACTCATTCAATTAATGTATTAATTTGTTTGAACACAGGTCAGGTGATCACTGCCAGTATTGCAGATATCATTGCAAATTACTCCTTCAAGGATATTCTAAGGAAATTGGCTCGAGAAAAACAGACAGAAGTGGCTCCAGCTTCTTATGATGATAATTACCTTGGTGAGATCTATTGCTCAAGACATTTATGGTTTCTCAAAAGACAAATGTATTAAATGTAGATGTAAATTTTATTCTTCACTTGACATTTGGCATTTTGTGCAAATTTGCTTTTCTTACTAGCTTAAGATGGACTCTACTTTTGATTCAGGCATGATATATCACCTACATGATTTGACAGCTATTTTATAGGCCTTTAATAGAACTTTCTCTTCTCAAATTCAACAACCGTTTTTCATTTTTTAAATTTAAATAAGTTGGACTAGATGGATACTTCCTAGACACAAAACATTGGCCTCAGCCCCAAAGTCTGTATCTTACTTATTGGGAGACTGTGACCATAACAGTGTCTTGCCATTAAATATTTTGCCAGTGGTAGACACTATGTCTGAGCAGGGCTGCACTATGCAACAGGAGGAACACCAGAAGGGCCTTTTCCAGTTTTTAGAGCAAGGACAAGAGACTTTCCAGTTGCTACAATGTTCTCAAAATTTATTATGGGCAAACCACACTTCACCACTATTGCTTCCCACCTTTGGTATACCAGCAGCATTTTGATTGCTTGTTGAATTTTTTTTTAAATCGTAGTTATATTTTGTCACCTTACCTCATTTTAGAGCCAAGTGAAATTTGTGGAAAAAAATCATGATTAAACAAATTAGGAAGTAGTCTTATTGATGATCAGAAATAGCAAAACCTGACCACAAAGGATATCTTCAGAATATCATGTCTGAATCCGATCAGTCATCGACCTTAATAGGCAGCAGCCGCCATATACACTTCAAGCTTTTAGGAAGCATTTCTTCTTTAAATAAGTGACCTCAGAATCTAATTGTGTTGCCATGCTCAACAGTAGGCGATCTATTATGCGTCCAGGATTTAGTACAAAGTGTTCATATTAGTTTGATTAATTTTTCCCTTTATAGACCCTTGAACTTATATGTTCTAAAACTTGTCGAGATTTCTGAATAAAGTAATGCTATGGTAGTTCATTCATTTCTTTTCTAGATATAGCTTATTTATAAAGCCTTCAAAACGTGATTAGTTTGTTTCTTTTCTTTAAAATAGGATATTCAGTTGCTGCCGGGGAATTTACTGGAGACACACAGCAAGGTGAGAGACATTATTGAGTGTAAGTCATTTATAAAGCCTGGGGAAAATGGTAGAGAACTAAAAAGCCCCCAAAATGTGATTTTATTTGCTACGCAAAATGTATGTAAATGGTATCCCAGAATGATATACATGATAATATTTTGTTGAAAAACAAACAAAAAATACACTTTCACACAGCTTTAAATTTTTAAGTCTCAAGTTTTCATAAGACTAAATATCAATCTAGTTAAGTAATAGATTATATATATCAATAATGAAAACATAATATCAATATAAAATCTAGATAAGCAATAAAAAATTAGTCCAGTAGTCCCATGTTATGGATAAAAAAAAGACAGACCATTAAATGGCTTAGACAAAAGCCATGCTGTTAGCAGCAGATTAAATGTAAGAAATCAAGATCCCTCTTGGATTTCTGGGATCTCACATCGGACATGTTCAAACTAAACTCCCCACCCAACTCCAACCCAACATCTCCGCATTATTTCCTTTTCCCTTTGACATGCCCAAACCCAAAATAACAGAATTAACTAATCCGTATTCTCATGAAAGCCCCTCGCCTTCTGTCCTCTGCCTCCCTGTGGATGTCTTCGTTGGTTTCAGTTCTCTGATGCCGGAGCCACTCTCATCTTCCAGGGAACAAATGCTACTTTTTTTTTTTTTGGTCTGTTTCAAATGTTATATCCTCAGAAACCCTTCTTTAACTTCCTTCTGTAAATGCCTATATCATGTCATTTTTCTCTCTCCTGAGGCATTTACTATTCATTTATTCATTAGATATTTCTTTGAGTACCTACTATGCACCAGGCAATGTGTTCTAAGTGTTGAGCACACAGTGGTGAACAAATGGTCCTTAATCTCAGGGCTGACGTTGACGTTCTAATGGGGCTAACAGGCATTAAACACAAAATACCTGATTAAAAATTGTAGTAAGTGGTAGGATAACAGTTCTAAATATAGAACTAATCCCCTTCATGAGGGCTCTACCCTTATGACCTAATCACCTCCTAGAGGCCCCACCTCCTCATACCATCACATTGGGGATTCTGTTTCAGCTGTGAATTTCTGGGGTACACAAACATTCACACCATAGCAATAGCGGTCATATGCAAGACAATAAATGGTAGCTTTACTTTACTAGTAATATTTATTGAATAACTCAATCATCAATCAATATTTGCCATTTTCCATCTTGTGTCATATGAACATTAACCACTTTTCATTAATGTATTTTAACTAATTCACAAAGCATTAAGAATAAATTAAGTATGTCCATCTCTTAGAATCATCACAGCTCTTTTAATGGTTTCATGTTGACATGAGAAAGAAAACGGAAATTCGTAAAGAATAAAATATTCTTTATACAGTAAGGTACAGGTTGAAAATTTTTTTTCTTTAAAAGAACATTTTTCTTTTAAATACAAGCTAATTCTTAAAGGCCCTCTCTTTCCATAATTTTTTTTTCTTCAAGATATTAAAAGACAATCTATTGTGGTTGCTCAAGCCAAAAACCTTGGAAATCAGCCTTGGACCCTGCTGTTTCTCTCACATTCTGTCCACATCTAATCCATGAACAAGTTCTGCTGACTAAACTCTCAAAAGACAGCCTCTATCCCGATCTAAGTCCCCAGCTGCCCTGACATCATTAGACCACCTGGCCTTTCTGCTTCATCCTTGCCTTCTTGTGGCCTTCTTTAAGACCAGCAACCAAAGGGGTCCTTCAGAAACAGCAGCCAGAGCATGTGACTTCTTTGCCCCAGTGGTTTCCCAACTCGTTTGGCCTAAAATCCAAGTCTGCCCAATGACCTAAAGACTCTAATCAGAAGGCCGCTGATTACCTTGGCCTTGGCTCCCAACCCTTTACCCCTCATTCTCTCTCCTCCAGCCACTCTGGCTTTCTTGCTGTTCTTTTGAGTGCCCCAAACACCCTTCTACCTCAGTACCTTTGCACTTGCCATTCCCTCTGACCTGAATGGACTTCCCATAATATTTACTTCCTTGCTTTCTTCAGTCTTTGCTCCAACGTAACTGTCTTCCTGAGTCCTTCCTGGCTACCTTAATAAATGACAAGCCCTTCTATATCCTAACTCCAGCATTTCCTGTACCATTTTACTGCTTAACTTTTCTCTGCTATACTTATGCCTTCTAATATACCACTTAATTGACTCTATTTTCTAAATTGACTGCCTCTTCCAACTACAATTTGAGCTCCATGAGAACAGGGAATTTTGCCTGTTTTATTTAGTACTGTATGTTTTGTCTGCTTATACATATTTGCTAATTGCATGAATGAATATACTACTGAAAAGTCCAACATCTAACCCCTAGTGAATCTTCTCTGATTATTAATGCTAAGAACATGGGTGCCCAACTGTGCTGCTGCACAGCACAGCAGATAAAGTTGATGATAGAATTTGTTCTGTGCCTTTGGAAGCAGGATGGTAGGAAGGGAGATTTCAATAGAAGGGGACTCTTGTCCAGGCCCTTCTTATTTAAATAAAACAAAAATTTTAACTCCAATGACTAAAAGGATAGTTTAAATTTAGAAATGAGAGCTGGAAAGATCTTTGGAAACCAGTGATTCCAACTTCCACCTATTGCAGGTGATTGGAAAAAATTAGGTGAAATGACTCATGCCAGATATATGGCAGACCCAAGACTGAAACCATTATTTTCTGAATCTAGAGCCAGATCATTGTGCACTGAGTTATGGTGGTCCTTTCTTTCGGAGTTGCTTTGCCTCCTCTGTCTCTGTTAGTGAAGCTTCTTTCCTGGAGTATCCTTGGCTGCCAGGTTGCCCCCTAATTCTGTTGCAAACAGTTACAGGGGAGACAGATTCATATCATTTATAATATGTGGTTTTCCTTAGCTGACTGAAATCATCGTGATATGTTAGTGTGACAAAAGCTGTACCTTTCACACTAGTACAAAAAATGCCACCACGGTGAAAACTGGAGGAATCAGAGTAAAAGGCCTAACTAACTGCGTATCACATGCAGACCTGCAAAGCCAGGCTTATATTCTAGAAATAGAAAACCTGGAGACTTGTGATGGAGACAGGGAAACCCAAAGGGTGACTTTTGTTTTGTTTCCTATCATCTGCCGCAGAAGAAAAAGCAATTGCAAGACCATGACTTTATACCTCTAACTCTCCGCATGATGGCTACTCAGTTAAAACCACTAGCTTTAACTGACTTGTTAGACCTTGAAAATATATATGTAATTCCCTTTCTAAATGACTATTTTTATTCCCAGAATTGGTTGCTGGCGTTCCAAGAGGAGCACAGAATTTTGGATATGTGAGTACTAAGAATGCATTACAGGATATTTTCTTATATATGCAAAGAAATGGTTTCACACAATGCCCTGTCATAATGAGCCCTTACAGAACTACATTTGTTTGCTTACTAAAAAGGCAGGAAAATAGCTGAGGCTTTTTTTCCTTATCCATGTACAGGATCAGCTACATAACTTGTGGAAACCAGTGCTAAATGAAAATGCAGGGCCTCTGTTCAAAATTATTAAGAATTTCAGGATTGCAGCAGCTAGGCATTAAACCAAAGAGGGGTCCATCTGAGGGGGAACCCTTTGTGACTGCAAAGGTCACACACCCATGTGTTTGTGATTGATCTAGGCATATTTGCAGAGGATACCACTGTTGATATGATCAACATTTTAATATGTCTCATAAAGAAAAAATAATAAAATCTATGATTATTTCACTAGTGTATTCATCTTCCAGGACTACCATAAGAAATATCCACAATCTTGATGGCTTAAAGCAACATAAATTTATTCTCTCACACCTCTAGAGGCCAGACTCTGAAATCAAAATGCCAGGCAGGCCACATTCCCTGCACTGCACCTCGGAAGATCCTCCTGGCCTCCCTAGATGCAGGTGGCCCCTGCCTTCCCCTGCTGTGTCGGTGCGACTTCAGTTTCTGCCCCCATCTTCTATGGGCTTCCTCATCTGTACCTGTGTGCCCTCTCTTTTTCTTATAAGGACACCAGTTATTGGATATAGGGCTCTCCCAAAGCCTAGGATGATTTCAATTCAGGTTCCTTATTTCATCTGCAAAGACCTCATTTCCAAATAAGGTTACCTTCTGAAGTTCTGGGTAGACACAGATTTTAGAAGGATACCATTCAAACCCATTATAAGCAGTTGCCACAAAATTAGGAAAAGAAAATAAATAGACCTTTGTATTTTAAATAATGTTTACTTTTTTAAGGTCTAGTAAACACGTAGTATCTGTAAATTTTAGGTTGGCCGAGTAAAATTAAAAGAAATATTTTGGCTAAATGGATAGCATTTTTAAATTTCACTTTTTTTCCTTTTGTAAAGAGCCATAATCATCAGTTTCTCATAATAACATAACATAAACACAGAAATGAATTTTGACAAAAATCCTGATTAGGTCAGTTAACTAACCATCAGTTTCATTGCTCTGGGCATTCTTAAATTTAATTTCTATCTCCCTTCTTCAAATTGGTAAGCATGAATTTTGTCTGGAAGTATCCCAGACTTAAACATAAACAAAAGTTCAACTGGACTTTTTAAAGATCATTCTTACGGGCTTACATTTTTGTTGTATTACATATAGCTAACCATTTATCAACCCTTCCCAAAAGTCTAAAAATGACTTAAGCTGTAATTAAAAATATTTTCTCCAATTCTATGCCAAACGATGTAACCTATCTAATTTCTGTGATTTCAGGTTTCAATCATTAACTCTACAGATATGACCTTTATTCAGAATTTCACTGGTGAACAGGTGAAGACATTTTAATATATCAAATAATGTTAGTCGGTACTAATAAAATATTATAATATTTGTATCAGTTATTCTTTCAAAAAAATAAATATTTACTGAGCACCACCTACTGTGTGCTGGAAACTGTTCTAAGCTCTGGGAATATTCCCACATGTCAGACAGACAGGATCCCAGCTGTCATGCAGCACTATGGGGGAGGTGCCAAAATGCTACTAACTGGTGGGCTCAGAGAACAACCCTATTATATCAAAGCCCTGTATGTAGTGTGCCTGGTGTGGATTCTGGTAGTTAGCCTTACCTCTGAGAAGACACAGGGTTCTTGCAGGTCCCACTGTACTGGTCGGAGTCAATGCGCCTGTGCTCTGCACCCTTCCCTCACTGGAACTGAGCCCTCCCCTACTCCCAACATTGTAGGGAGGTTGACAAGCTATCTGGTTCTGGTCCCTTCCTCCCAGGGACTAGGTATTGCTCCTTACCCACTGTCACCGGCTGAGGTCTTATTATGAATGTGTCAGTGGCCTGAAAGCGAGTTGCTGTCATCTTCCTGACCTACCAGAGCCTAAAGTCACACTTCGTCATCCACTATGGAGGTTTTTCCTAGGTATCGCAATCTGTTGAAATTTGCCACATTTCTTTAAACAATGAATGTGGTACTGCTGTCAAAGGGAATCAGCTGTGATTTGAATAGTTCCTCTGGACAACCGGTTTTCTCTGACCATCAGCTCAGATGCTGAGCTTCTAGCGAGCCCCACGTATGCATCTGGCCAAGTCACATCTTGGCCTTCCGGATCATGGCTTAAGGTCCTGAGACACTCAACTCTTAGCTGGAAATATAAATTTGGAATTACAAGTTTATCAAGAAATTTTGATTCATAGAATTTTAATGAATACAGACTGTTTTTGACATTCTCCCCAGTTGGAGGGATTTTCACAATAGTGCTTTAGTTTCTCCATTACTCTGGAATATTCAACACAACATTTGATAATGTCTGTCATGATACTTTTGTGGTCAATATGGGGAAATAACGCTGGGTGAAGCTGGATGGATTTATAAATTTTGAGCCACTATTCCCAAGCAGTGATGGTTTAATGAAAATCTGGCAAGACTTCTTCTTTACCTAGATATGTTTTACATTTTTATCACTAGAAGCTCTTTAAACATTGTTAAATTTGGCCTTTCAATAACTTCTTGTCCTCAGTACTACCTAATTCTGCAATCTTAAATCTCAGAACTTAATAGATAAATGATGAAATTCCTCTGAGTGAAGGCCACACATGCCACACAGGAATAAGAATTTCACCACCATGTTTGGAATAGAGAAAAGAGGTGGGAAAATTGAATTATTGCATAACATTTGTTAAATTCTGTATTCATTCTCTCCACAAGGAGTATCTGGCACCTGGCACCTACTTTGAGCTAGACAGTCAGGAAGTACAGTTAAAAGAGTGAACACAGGCCAAAGTTTCCTTCTGTGGAGCACACTTTCTAGTGGATTATAGGCTGATTAAATTAGTAGATGATGGGAGGCTAAGTCAGTTAAAGCACTGGATGGAAGAGATATGGAAGCAGAATATGGAAACAAAAAATCTTGGCAAGATGAAACTATGGGCCAAATATGAAAAAATTATACATCTTGAAATCACAGGTAAAAAAGCTAAACTTAAATGCTACAATGTAGAGAGATGATGGCACCTTATTTAAACTCAAGAAACTTAGTTGTCAATAAACTCAGTATGCATTGATAATGAGATACGGTTTTGCCCAAAATTAAAACCCTTTCTATGCATCAATAATGATACAAGGAGCGAAAAGCAGAATGCAAATCCTTCTTAGCTCTCCTGTCACTCAGAGGGTATCACCTTTTCTTTGGTATCCCATGTGGTTTCTCTAAAGAAAAGGGGCCAGGGTGGTGATCCAGCTGAAAATATTTCCATCTGAGGCTTCATATGGCAGTGCAATTCGTTTTATCCTGAGGCTCAAGATTATAAAACTAGATAGGATTAAGGACTAGAAGTTACAGAAGGGCCAATTTTAGCAAAGAACATTCTAATAATTGTGTCCACAGATTGAATGGGCTGATTGTTGAATATCTCCAGAGGATGTCCAAGCAGATGTCAGGGGTGTTAAGGGGAAAATTATGCACTGGGTCAGGGGTTAGACTGAATGACTCCAGGACTCTATCCGTATCCAAGAGTCTGTGAATTTAAGTGCAAAAATGTGCTGCAATGAGATTAATCTTTCAGGGAAAACGAGATGACTATAGAAATGATTTTTTAACACGTTTTTTGTCTTATGGCTTTCCTTTGCAGATGGCATCTTATTTTGGATATACAGTTGCAGTATCAGATGTTAACAATGACGGGTAAGTCTATAAGAACTTCCTCACTCATCATATATTATATTCATTCATAAAGATGTTATATTTTTTCCCTCGTGAAATACGTCCTGCCATACATCCTTCACAAGATAAAAAGCTCTCTTGTTTTCACTTTTTTGGTTCAGGGCTAGAAGATACATCTACTAAAGAATTCTTTACCATAGTATTGTATGTCTTTGTTGAGATTTTCTGTTTCTGCCTCTTCTAGAAAAGGACTATTTGACTTTCCTTACTTTCAGTTTTATGAATTGAATAGTTCTTGGCTATTCAAAATCCATAGCCACTGAAAAATCTGCTTATCTGTCTCTCTTCACCCCTTAGCACATGAATCATTCATAAAATATTTGCAAATAAATAAAGTATTTTTCTCCTGACATTGCTTTAACCAACATACTAGTTTCACCCAGGAAGAAGAGGAAATAACAATGTTATTTTTTCAGATTATGGCAGTAAATTACAACTGAGCTTGGACCAAACAGCATGAAATATTATTGTTGTGTTTAAGTCATTATTTCAATAATAAATTATTATTAAACATCTCTTTGATTCACTAAAAGCACCTACGTGGCAGATAAAAAAGTGACTAAATAAAAAAAAAACAAAAATTGAGGAAGAACTGATGATCTTTCCAATAAATATTGTTGCAGTACCTACAACATGTCAGGTATTGTTCTAAGTACCCAGAATATGTCAGTGAATAAGGCAGACTAGGTCTTTGGTCTCATAGAGCTCATAGTTTTGTAGGAAGCAAATATTTGAAGACTCCTTACTATGCTCCAGGATCTGGGCTAAGCACTTTAGATACAGCATTGATAGACATTAGCTGTGACTTTTTTATAACTAGAAATGTACTTCATGTAATGTATTATTGGATATAAAATTCAACATATATGTCTTGAGCATCTATTAATTCACTAGCATGGTTCTAGGTGCTGGGATATGGCAGAGAACAGAATTAAAATTCCTCACCCTCATAAAGGTTATACTACAGTTGGGGGATGGGAGCCTTAGAGAAAAAATAAATAAGCCAAGTAAAGCATATGTTAGACCCTGATGAGCACTAAGTAGGAAAAAACAAATAGAAGGGCCGAAAGTAATCAAGATATCCTTTAGTAGGTAAAGATGGAAGTACACGGTGGTACATCCAGACAATGGAATATTACTCAGCACTAAAAAGAAATGAGCTGCCAAGCCATAAAAGACATGGAGGAACTTTATATGTGTACTACTAAGTGAAAGAAGCCAATATGAAGAGGCTTCATACTGTATGAATCCAACTATATGACATTCTGGAAAAGGAAGAATATGGAGACAGTCAAAAGATGAGTGGTTGTCAGGGATTAGTAGGGAAAGGAGGAATGAATAGGTGAAGCACAGAGGATTTTTAAGGCAGTGGAACTATTCTGTAGGACACTACAATAGTGGATCCCTATTATTATACATTCGTCCAAACCCATAGAATGTCCAACAGCAAGAGCGCACCCTGATGTCAACTATGGACTCTGGGTGATGGTGATGTATCAGTATAGGTTCATCAGTTGTAATAAGTGTCCTGCTCTGGTGAGGGATGTTGGCAATGGGGGAGACTCTGCATGTGGGTATATGGGCAGGGGTATATGGGAACCTAACCGACTCAGTTTGAACCTAAAGCTGCTCTAAAAATAAATCTATTAATTAAATTTACAAAAACAAAATCAGAAAGGGGATAGGAAATATTTGGAGGGATGCAATTTTGAATTACATAGGGGGAAGGCCTCCGTGTCAAGGGTACAGCTGAGGAAAGGCTGGTGGAAGGTGAGATAGCAAGCCATGAGCACATATGGGGAAGAACGTTCAGATTCGCTAGGGCGGGAGCTGCCTTTATATTCAAGAAACATCAAGGAGGCTTGGAGAGGTAGCAATGGGGAGAGGACTCATGAAGGCTTGTGAGCCACTGGAGGATTCTAAGCAAAGGAGTAGCCTGCTCCGGCTTTTGTTTTAGCAGGCACGCTCTGCCTTTGGGGTCTCCACGGCCTTCTGGTAGCCCACTGCCATAAGCCATGTGAGGCAGGACAGCGGCTTGGACCAAAGCAATAGCAGTGGCAGGAGGTAGAAGTGGGTGTATCTCAGTATGCTTTGGAGGTATATTTGAATACCAGTCATATCCTGGTAGCAGCTAATTTATCATTACATTGCTTTAATCTTCAGCTGTCTAAGTTGTAAAAAGAAAGTCACACTAAGGAACACCATTCACAATAGCCAACCCGGATGGACTGTATTTGTTATCAGATCCTTTTAGTAATTTAGAAAGAGAGTAGCCAAAGAACTTGAGCCTAAAACATGGCATGTTGTCCAGATTTAGGAAGTCCATTCTTTAATGAAAGCAAAATATGCCACGGTGGCCTTTGGGATATGCATAGGCACATTTCGCCAAACAGATGGTGACCCAGCAAGCCCAAGGGCCTCTCTTCTGGGAGCCATGCAGCATGCACTAGGCCTCAATTAACTCAGTGTACCCTTCCATGGTACACATCGTGAATCCCTTCCACTTTCCCCAGTTTAACATACGCCCTGCAGAGCATGATCTCCTTCCTGGAAACACATTTGTTCTAGTCTATAGCAAAGCTCAGTGACAATGTTTCTAAAACACTTTTTTTGCCATGTTAAGAAAAAAAGAAAAAACTTGTGAGAAAAGGACCTCATTGGTTTCCTGCTGATTCATGTGTGGTAGTAACACAGATGAATTTTCCAATGACAATTTATACATTCTTGATGCTCTAAATTGCTATGCATGTTTTCTTTTTTTTAATTTTTTTATTTTGCTGTTATTAATATACAATTACATGAGCAACATTATGGTTACTAGACTCCCCCTATTATCAAGTCCCCACCACATACCCTATTGCAGTCACTGTCCATCAGCATAGAAGGATGTTATAGAATCACTACTTGTCTCCTCTGTGTTATGCTGCCTTCCCTGTATACCCCCACCCGACCCCACATCCTCTACATTATGTTGCTATGCACGTTTTCTTTTTTATCAGGTGGTATATTCTGTATTTTAGAATGCATTGAAAACATACATCCATTATCTTAATATTACCATTCTTAAAGTGCCCATAGATTCTCAGTCTGTATATAATTTTCTGTTTTAATTACCTAGATGCTATGTAAATTCAAGGTTCTATTATAAATGAGTAAGTATGGAAGCCACTGAGAACCCTTCATCCCAAATAAAGATAGGCAACTCATGTGACATCTGAGATTACAACCTTGTAGATATAATTTACCATCATCTCTGTAACACCTGTGTTTCTAGAACTATCACTTGGTATTATTGACTTTCAAATAAACACAAACAGGGAAAACATGGCATCTGGTGTTTCTAGATTTATACTTGATCTCAGGACACGTGCCTGAAAATCACTAAGAACAGTAACAGCCATGTCCTCACCTCCCTGGATGAGTATTCATCCCTAGGGAAGTTACACAACCAACCCCCAGGGCAGAGACATACACCTACAGTCCCTCCAAAATCATAGCAGAACAAGAAGAGAGGCAGCAAATCTTGTGTGTGTCAGTGATGTTTCCTAAGCTCCTGTGATGGCTCCATAACAGGAAACGTGACGTCATTTTGAAAAAAAGTGCTTTTGTCCCTCTCGATTTCTGGCAAGATTTCTAGCAGAGATCCTCAGAATGCATGGAATTTGCAGCAAACATGGATTCCCTATCTCCAAGTTTTCCTGGATTGTATATATTTTGTCTCCCCAGTTTGTTAGTAGTATCTCTATTTTCCACTGAAACTACTGTACAACCTAAAATAACTAGTAAGCAACACAATTTTATCATGCATGATTAGCATGTTTTTCTTCCTTTCAAACTGCCTTCATGTATAATACATCTGATAACATAGGACCATCCATACTTAACCCAGTGAAGCTATCTAAAATTTTGAGGCACAAAAGTTAAGTGAATTGCCCAACATAACACACTCATTATTAGGGGAAGGTCTTGGTTAGTTCCTAGACCTTCTGCCGAATTACCCAACACATCTTTTATACTATATACAGAGAGCTCTTTACTAAGATCTATAAAATACCTAGTAGGGAAAAAATATATAATTTCATTCTTCAAGGGCTCTTAAGTATTAGGAATTTCCAATCTAAAAAGTGAGTAAAATGACCAACATGTCTCTCACTTACTTTTAAACTGGGAAATGGGATAAATTAATATATTTGTCACTGAAGAAACCCAATAACCTTTGTATATATATTTTTTATAAAAATTGCATATATTTAAGGTATACAACATGATGTTTTGATATACATATACATAGTGAAATGCTCACTACATTCAAGCTAATTAACATATCCATCTATGTGATCCATCTATTACATAGTTACTTTATGTGTGTGTGTGCATGTGCACACAGTAAAAGCACCTAAGATCTACTCTCTCAGCAAATTTCCAGTATTCAATACAGTATTTTAACTACAGTTCTCTTGGCTATAACATAAGTCTATAGATTTATTCATCCTAAATAACTGTAACCTAGTACCTTGGACCAATATCTCCCCATTTCCCCCAACTCCCCACCACCACTGGTAATCACCATTTTACTCTTTCTTCTATGTATTTGGCTTTTTAGATTCCACATATATATCTACACATATTATCTATCTATATCTATATACATATACATATATATAAAAATATATAAATACAATTTATATACATATCTGTATATAAATATACATATATATACAGATTCCAATAACTTTAAATAAGGGTTGTAGTAGAAGAATAACATATATATGTAATGATGTGTTTATAATAAACATAAAATCATAATTTCAAAGTTATTTCCACCCAAAGAACTTTAAGAATCTCTTTAATGATGCTAAAAACAACTGACTGATGAGAAAAATTCAGTTACAGATTTTAGTTTCATGGTATATAATAAAAATCAGTTTGATTAAATTAAAGATAGCCACACTAGTTCACTTCATTTTACAGAGTCTGTAATTCCTACAATTTCTTAAAAATTCACAAAGCCTTTTCTAGCTTTCCCAGCATTTATCAGTGATTAAAAGAATTATCAGTATGCATTAATTACCCAGCAGAGTTCAGTACTAAAATTGAGACTTAATTCCCATTTTTTACCCAAATTCCTAATTTCCAATAGCCTTTTTTTTTAGGCCTTCATCTTTTAAACCCTAAATCTCCAGTGACTCACGATAAGATTAAGAACATCTTTTGGATAGTTGATTGTTCGTGGTTCAGAAGTTAGGATTCCCCACATTTTGTGAGATTGAACCAGACTTTCCTTTCTCTAGCCAAGAGAGAATTAAGGACTATTGTGTGTGAGACTACCCAGTGAACATTCTTTGACAGCGCATGTCATCTTCTCTATCAGCTATGTAAAAAAAGCAAGATCCCTACAAATGCTACAAAATCTCAACATCCGGGGGAAAACATGTCATTAAGTAACATGATCAAATAAGTAAATTGGTGGGAATTTTCCCCAATATTTCTTTACCTGAAAAATCCCAGGTATTATATGAGTGGATTCCAAAAGTTTAGATCAAACAATCACATGCATGTTGGTTGGTGGCTGATATTGCTAAGCCTGTGATTGTTTTGAAAATATAAACAAGCTGATGAAATTAACTTCTATTTAGTTATTTTAAGATAACTAAAGCTACAAACTCTAACGTAAACTGTTAGGAATTTCTGGACAAACTTAACAAATGGAGATAGTACTTTTCATCTTAAACCTAATCAAACAAATTGGTTTCTTTTCTTTTGGTTTTTGAAATTTATAGTATTTACACTATTTCTGAAATTCACAGAATTAAAATTTAATCCATTGGATCATTTCTAGCTAGCATCTGCAGGGCCAAAGGAGCTAAATGTAAAGAGATTCTTAGCAGTTAACTTGAGCATTTTAGAGAAAATTTATTTGAAAGGAAGCAGCTTTGGGTAACTGATTTGTGCTAGATTTAGTCCAAATATGTTCTCTCATACAGTTATATCATTATGATTAAGTAGAAAAAACTAGAAAACTAAAACAAAAAGTGTTGTACATTAAATGATTTCTGTAATGTAACTGATAGTCTTTATTAGTCCTTACCTATCATAAAACAATTAAGTTGATTAGATAGCAATTCTAGTATACAATCTCCTAATCTATATTCTTTTAATAAATAACTACATTCTAAAATTAGTCATGGGCATTAGCATGCAATATGTTTATTGGGAAATAAAGAAACATAGAAAAGCTTGTATGTTAAATCAACACATTAACACCATTTAGCTGCAGAAAACTTGAATTTAGATTCTTCATAGTGAAGATTCTCATTGATGGGTTCTCTCTGTCTATCACTATATTTATACTTTGTTTTTCAGGAAAAGATACTGTCTGTCTCAAACAACATGCGAAGAATGAGAAATTGAGCCTTGCTTTATAACAACATCAGAGCAGATTTAGACATAAAAAAGAGGCACAAATAAAGCCTGTGTGAATGCTAAAAAGAGATTTAAAGAAAACTGTGCTTAAACATTAGACATTTAGATAAAATGACATTTCATGTATCTATCCTTTTATGAAATGCCTTTACATAATAACTTAGATCTCCTCCAAACCAGCAAACAAACACAGAAGATGGCTTTTAATGACAACCTTATCCTTGATATTATTTCTTCATGATTGTTCGTTTTTTAGATTAAATATGCATAGTGTAACAGGCTGGGTGATATATGTATTATATTCTCTCAGGATAGCACCCAACTACTTATCAGAAGGTCAGTGAAAAACAGATTTACTAATAAATATTTTAAACCTTAAACTCAAATTGGATATATTTAAAACCAAGATTTGACAAATTTTGATATAGGCTAATAGCACTATAGCATACCACTGGTTTTTCAATGATATTTTTGCCTTGTAGCCCATGATAAGTATGATTTGACAGTGCAAGTCAGCACACAAAACTGAAACAATAGTTTCATGTAATAGTACTTACCCTTAGTTGCAACACATTCACTATATATTTTATTTGAATTCATATTTAAAAATTACTTGTCAAGACCCATTAAATTGAATTCAAGATCCACTAATGTGTTGCAAGTCAAGATTCAAAAAACACCAGCTTAAATAATAATTATATTGTGACTCTTAAGTGGTTGCTCTTATAAAATAATATTGACATTAAGTGCAAAGTATTTTGTAAGGCACGATGTACCAATTGAATCTAAGACAGTTACTGTCTCTCAACTTTTGGAGAACACAATTATAAATTTAAAACAAATGTCTTTGTCTTTTTTTGGCATCTAGAACATTTTAGAAGACTTACACGTATCTAGGGAACTATATGTCTAAGAAAATACATCAATGCTGTCATGATACTCCAAGAATCCAGAGATTCCTTGGATGTACTAGTCTTTCACAATGATAGGTCGAATAATTTCCGATTTACAGAATTCTGTGTTGGCAGTGAGAAATGTAGTGAGCCAACTTTGTCAGTCCCATGTCGTGTTTATACCCTCAGGGACCAATTATATGCCTTTATTCCTTCTTTATAGCTTGAGAAACTGGCCCCCACAACCTTTGCAACAGAGAACGAGTGATTTTAGACATCTTTGAACTACAAGACAGCAGCACACACAGATAGTTGTTTAATAAATGTCTCATCTTACTGGCAATAATAATAATAGCAGAAGGAGAGGCAACCAGGTGCCTGCATGACCCCAATCCCTGCCCTCCTCTCAGCCTGGAACACAAGCAGGATGGCAAGCAATGAGCTTTTTTTTTTAAGTAAATGTAATTTATAACATTTTTAAGAAAATTCTTTATCTAAGTATAACAGTCCAACTATAATGAGAAAATATTATGTGTTCCCTTCAAGTCCAGTGCCTTCATAATGTCTATCATTCACTAAACACTACTGTGTAGCCTGTGTGTATGTGTGTGTATGTTCATATTTGGAGAGAAGGAGATGCACACAGAGACAGAGACAGAGAGAGATTTAAGAGCTTTTGTATATTCTATTTTTCCAATTAAAATTACTGGCATCCCTCTAGCTGGAGCCCACCTAGGCCACTCACTGTTCCCTGATTCCACTCAGTTGCCTTGGCTCACAGCACCGCCACCTGGAAAGCCCGCCCCCAGATGCACCTGTCAGAATCCCACCCAGGCCCAGGGCCAGGCTCGCCACAAGCCTTCCTTAGCCCTCTCCAGGTGCCAGCTCTCTCTCCTGTCGGGGGGTCTCCAGCACTGTGTTTGGGTCACTCATACTTTTTTCTACTCTGCCTTGTTTATAGTTACACAGGTAGCAATCTGACCTCTCTAAATTAATTAGGAACAAGGTTGAACTAACTGTCATTATATTCTTTAAACCACTTATCACAATACCTTAAATAGAGTCATTACACAGGACATTCCTTGAATCATACTAAGAAAGAAACAGTAATGAACAGCACAGAGAAGGAGGGGACGGGTCAGAGTAGTGCTGGAATGCCTCACAGATAGTTCAGATCCTAAAGGAGGTTTCTTCACAGTAATTTTTCCTAGCTCATTCCTGCCTTTTAGATTAATGAGATTTTTAGTTTACTTGGCAAACTTCCATATGTTACCTGATCTACATAGACATGAAGTCAAATGCAGATTTGTGTTTCTGCCTAAGGTCATTCTTCAGATTATTCCATCTCCCAGGATAGGGGCGTCTTCAGACAAATTTTAGCAGAGGTCACTAGTATCGACCAAATTATGAATTCTGGTTGATGTGACTTTCTTTAAATTTAAAACAATAATACATACCTATATTTTTTAAAAAACAAATAGCTTAGACATCTCTGTTCTACTACTCCTCACGCTCATCCAGCTCTGTGAAAGAAATAACTTTAGCCACTTCTGTGTTTTATTCTCCTGGCTGTTACAGTTTTTTTTAATATAATTTATTTTATCATTAATTTACAATTACATGTGCAATATTACGATTACTAAACTACCCCTTCATCAGGTCCCCCCCACCAACCCCATTACAGTCACTGTCCATCAGCGTAGTGAGATGCTATAGAATCACTACTTGTCTTCTCTGAGTTGTACTGCCCTCCCCGTGCCCCCCCAACATTACATTTGCTAATCGTAATGCCCCTTTTTCCCTCTTATCCCTCCCTTCCCGCCCATTTTCCCCAGTCCCTTTCCATTTGGTAACTATTAGTCCGTTCTTGGGTTCTGTGAGTCTGCTGCTGTTTTGTTCCTTCAGTTTTTTCTTTGTTCTTATACTCCACATATGAGTGAAATCATTTGATACTTGTCTTTTTCTGCTTGGCTTATTTCACTGAGCATAATACCCTCTAGCTCCATCCATGTTGTTGCAAATGGTAGGATTTGTTTTCTTCTTATGGCTGAATAATATTCCATTGTGTATATGTACCACATCTTCTTTATCCATTCATCTACTGATGGACACTTAGGTTGCTTCCATTTCTTGGCTATTGTAAATAGTGCTGCAATAAACATAGGGGTGCATCTGTCCTTTTCAAATTGGGCTGCTGCATTCTTAGGGTAAATTCCTAGGAGTGGAATTCCTGGGTCAAATGGTATTTCTATTTTGAGTTTTTGAGGAACCTCCATACTGCGTTCCACAATGGTTGAACTAATTTGCAGTCCCACCAGCAGTGTAGGAGGGTTCCCTTTTCTCCACATCCTCGCCAACATTTGTTGTTGTTTGTGTTTTGGCTGTTGGCCATCCTCACTGGTGTGAGGTGATATCTCATTGTGGTTTTAATCTGCATTTCTCTGTTGATTAGCGATGTGGAGCATCTTTTCATGTGCCTGTTGGCCATCTGAATTTCTTCTTTGGAGAAGTGTCTATTCATGTCCTTTGCCCATTTCTTAATTGGATTATTTGCTTTCTGTTTGTTAAGGTGCATGAGTTCTTTACATATTTTGGATGTCAACCCTTTATCAGATACGTTTTCTATGAATATATTCTCAAATACTGTAGGATGTCTTTTTGTTCTACTGATGGTGTCCTTTGCTGTACAGAAGCTTTGCAGCTTGATATAGTCCCACTTGTTCATTTTTGCTTTTGTTTCCCTTGTCCGGGGAGATATGTTCATGAAGAAGTTGCTCATGTTTATGTCCAAGAGATTTTTGCCTATGTTTTTTTCTAAGAGTTTTATGGTTTCATGACTTACATTCAGGTCTTTGATCCACCTTGAGTTTACCTTTGTGTATGGGGCTAGACAGTAGTCCAGTTTCATTCTCTTACATGTAGCTGTCCAGTTTTTCCAACACCAGCTGCTGAAGAGGCTGTCATCTCCCCATTGTATATCCAAGGCACTTTTATCAAATATTAATTGACTGTATATGTTTGGGTTAATGTTTGGATTTTCTATTCTGTTCCACTGGTCAGTGGGTCTGTTTTTGTGCAAATACCAAATTGTCTTGATTACTGTGGCTTTGTAGCAGAGCTTGAAGTCAGGGAGTGTAATTCCCCGTTTTATTCCTCCTTCTCAGGATTGATTTGGCTATTCGGGGTCTTTTGTGGGTCCATATGAATTTTAGAATTATTTGTTCCAGTTGATTGAAGAAAGCTGTTGGTAGTCTGATAGGGCTTGCATTGAATCTGTAGATTGCTTTAGGTAGTATAGCCATTTTGACAATATTTATTCTTCCTAGCCAAGAGCATGGGATGCATTTCCATTTGTTAGTGTCCTCTTTCATTTCTCTTAGGAGTGTCTTGTAGTTTTCAGAGTACAGGTCTTTCACTTCCTTCGTTAGGTTTATTCCTAGGTATTTTATTCTTTCTGATGCAATTGTGAATGGAATTGTTTTTCTGATTTCTCTTTCTGTTAGTTCATCATTAGTGTATAGGAAAGCAACAGATTTCTGTGTGTTAATTTTGTATCCTGCAACTTTGCTGTATTCAGATATTAGTTCTAGTAGTTTTGGAATGGAATCTTTAGGTTTTTTTATGTACAGTATCATGTCATCTGCAAATAGTGACAATTTGACTTCTTCTTTTCCAATCTGGATGCCTTGTATGTCTTTGTTTTGTCTGATTGCTGTGGCTAGGACCTCCAGTACTATGTTGAATAACAGTGGAGAGAGTGGGCATCCCTGTCTTGTTGCCGATCTTAGATGAAAAGCTTTCAGCGTCTTGCCATTAAGTATGATGTTAGCTGTGGGTTTGTCATATATAGCCTTTATGATGTTCAGGTACTTGCCGTCTATACCCATTTTGTTGAGAGTTTTAATCAGGAATGGATGCTGAATTTTGTCAAATGCTTTTTCAGCATCTATGGAGATGATCATGTGGTTTTGTTCTTCTTTTTGTTGACGTGGTGGATGATGTTGATGGATTTTCGAATGTTGTACCATCCTTGCATCCCTGGGATGAATCCCACTTGATCATGGTGTATGATCCTCTTGATGTATTTTTGAACTCGGTTTGCCAATATTTTGTTGAGTATTTTTGCATCTACGTTCATCAGGGATATTGGTCTGTAATTTTCTTTTTTAAGAGTCTTTCCAGGTTTTGGTATTAGAGTTAGATGCTGGCTTCATAGAATGAAAGCCTGGTGCTATTCCTCTTCTATTTTTTGGAAAAACTTTAAGGAGAATCGGTGTTATTGCTTCTCTATATGTCTGGTAGAATTCAGAGGTGAATCCATCAGGCCCAGGGGTTTTGTTCTTGGGTAGTTTGATTACCACCCGATTTGGTCGCTGGTGATTGGTCTGTTTAGTTTTTCGGTTTCTGTTTAATAACTGTAGTTGTATTTTTCTAAGAAGTTGTCCATTTCTTCTATGTTTTCCAGCTTGTTAGCATATAGATTCTCATAATATTCTCTTATGATTCTTTGTATTTCTGTGGGGTCTGTCGTGATTTTTCCTTTCATTTCTGATTGTGTTTATGTGTGTAGATTCTCTTTTTCTCTTAATGAGTCTGGCTAGGGGTTTATCTATTTTGTTTATTTTTTCAAAGAACTAGCTCTTGGTTTTATTGATTTTTTCTATTGTTTTATTCTTCTCAATTTTATTTATTTCTTCTCTAATCTTTATTATGTCCCTCCTTCTGGTGACTTTGGGCCTCATTTGTTCTTCTTTTTCCAATTTCAGTAATTGTGTCTTTAGACCATTCATTTGGGAGTGTTCTTCCTTCTTTAAATAGGCCTGGATTGCAATATACTTTCCTCTTAGAACTGCCTTTGCTGCGTCCCACAGAAGTTGTGGCTTTGTGTGGTTGTTGTCATTAGTCTCCATATATTCTTTTGATTTCTGCTTGATTTGGTCGTTTTAACCCATTGATTAATTAGGAGAATGCTTGTCTCCATGTATTTGTGAGCCTTTTTGATTTCTTCTAAAAATTTATTTCTAGTTTTATACCTTAGATCTGAGAAGTGGGTTGGTAGGATTTCAGTTTTTTTGGATTTACTGAGGTTCTTTTGGTGGCCTATTATGTGGTCTATTCTGGAAAATGTTCCATGTGCACTTGAGAAGAATGTGTATCCTGTTGCTTTTGGGTGTAGAGTTCTGTAGATGTCTGTTAGGTCCATCTGTTCTAGTGTGTGTTGTTCAGTGCCTCTGTGTCTTTACTTATTTTCTGTCTGGTTGATCTGTCCTCTGGAGTGAGTAGTGTGTTGAAGTCTCCTAAGATGAATGCATTGCTGTCTATTTCCTCCTTTAATTCTGTTAGTATTTGTCTCATATATGCTGGTGCTCCTGTGTTGGGTGCATATATATTTATAATGGTTATATCTTCTTGTTGGACTGACCCCTTTATCATTATGTAGTGTCCTTCTTTATCTTTTGCTACTTTCTTCGTTTTGAAGTCTATTTTGTCTGATACAAGTACTGCAACACCTGCTTTCTTCTCTTTGTTGTTTGCATGAGATATCTTTTTCCATCCCTTCACTTTTAGTCTGTGTGAGATATCTGATTTGAGGTGAGTTTCTTGTAGGCAGCATATAGATGGGTCTTGCTTTTTTATCCATTTGTTACTCTGTGTCTTTTGATTGGTGCATTTGTGTCCATTTACATTTAGGGTGATTATTGATATAGTATGTACTATTGCCATTGCTGGCTTTAGATTCTGGTTATCAAGGGTTCAAGGGTTGCTTTACTATCTAACAATCTAACTTAACTTTCTTGTTAAGTAATTGTAAACACAGTCTGATGTTTCTTTATTTCTCTCCCTTCTTATTCTTCCTCCTCCATTCTTTATGTACTAGGTGTTTTATTCTTTGCCTTTAGTTAGTATTTGATGGTCTGCTTTCTTTGCTATGATTTTATTTTCTCTGGTGACATCTTTTTAGCCTTAGGGGTGCTTCCCTCTAGAGCAGTCCATTTTAAGATATCCTGTAGTGGTGGTTTATGAGAGGCAAACTTTCTCAACATTCATTTGTCTGGAAATTGTTTAATCCCTCCATCATATTTAAATGATAATCGTGCTGGATACAATATTCTTGGTTCGAGGCCCTTCTGTTTCATAACGTTAAACATATCATGCCATTCTCTTCTGGCCTGTAAGGTTTCTGTTGAGAAGTCTGATGATAGTCTGATGGGTTTTCCTTTGTAGGTGATCTTTTTTCTCTCTCTAGCTGCCTTTAATACCCTGTCTTTATCTTTGATCTTTTGCCATCTTAATTATTATCTGTCTTGGTATTGTCTTCCTTAACCTGTGTTGGGAGATCTATGAGCTTCGTGGACTGTAAGACTACTCTTCCCAGCGAGGAAAGCCAGCAATTATTTCTTCAAAGACACTTTCATCCCTTTTTCTCTTCTTCCTCAGGTACTCCTATAATGCGAATATTGTTCCGTTTGGATTGGTCACAGTTCTCTTAATATTCTTTCATTCCTAGAAATCCTTTTATTTCTCTCTGCCTCAGCTGCTCTGTACTCCTGTTCTCTGTTTTCTATTCCATTAACAGTCTCTCTCATCTCATCCATTCTGCTGTTAAGCCCGTCGATCGCTTGTCTGATTTCTGTATTGTCTTTCCTCAGTTCCCTCACTTCCTCCCTCAGCTCTTGCACATTTCTCTGTAGGTCCATCAGCACGGTTATGACTTTTATTCTGAATTCTTTTTCAGGAAGACTGTGCATTTCCATCCCTTCAGACTCCCTCTCTAGGGTTGTCTGGTTGATTTTGGTCTGAACCATATTCCTCTGTCTTTTCATGGCTGTATAATTAGGTCACTGATAGTTGCCACGTATGTCAGCTGGGCTCTTTAAGACTTTAAAAAGAGAAGAAAAAAAAAAGAAAAAAAAGAAAAAGAAAAAAGAAGAAAGAAAAAAATAAAAAAGAAAGAAAAGAAAAAACAAAAACAAAACAAAAAACAAAACAAAACAAAAAAATGCCCACCGTACGTAGATTCTGTGGGAATGCTCTAGGTGGCGCTATTGCCCCACTATTCAACAGCTGTGACTGTGCCGCTCCGCAGGGCCCTTTATCGCTCTGGCAGGGGTGGGAACGAATAGGAGGCTGTTGATCTCAGTGAGAAGTGTTAAGTATGGCTGCGCTTCCTCAGTCGCCAGCTAAGGCGTCTGAAACTCCCCAGGACTCCCAGCCTGCTGGGCTGGGTGTGCTGGGGCGATCCGGCTCCTCCACTGGGCTCCTGTCTCTTTAAGACCGCTGAGGAAAGCGCGCACTTTTTTTTTTCCTTCCCGGAGCCGGCTGCAAGCCCCCTGGCGCGTTCCCCGCTCAGATCCTGCCCCTCTGTCTCTCCAATCTCCACTGCACTGCGCAATGTGGGTCAGCGCTCCCCGCGCAGATCACCGGGGCTGGCTACTTCGCGGGGTGCACTTCCACTCCCTCCCGGCTCTGAATCCTCTCCTCCCGCCGGTGCGCTGGGGTGGCGGAGGGCTCGGGTCCCGCCGGGTCGCGGCTCCGGATCTTACCCGCCTTTTGGGGTGCCAAGTCCTCTCGGGTGTAGCTGCATGCTGTGCGCTTTCCTGTGTATTCTCGTCTCTCTTTTAGGAATAGATGTATTTTCTGTGTTTTCGTAGATAAATATAGTGTTGGGAGGAGATTTCTGCCGCCCTGCTCACACCGCCATCTTCCCGGTCTCGGCTGTTACAGTTTTATCACTAAATAATTTGCATAGGTGCTTTTTATCTTAATATTTTTTAACCTTAAGAATTACCCACTAGCTTTGTGCTATAATATCTACATTTATAAAGAATAACTATAAATTCTCATTTGGGATGAAAATTTTGTTTTCTTTCTAGTTAGTACTATAACCCTCTCTGGCCTGTTTTATTTAAATAGAGGTAACGAGGAAAGGAAGACAAAATTTATTTTAAAACTTATTACTGCAAGGAAACTTCATAATTTAAAAGTACAGCTATATAAATTGTAGACAAACTCTAATCCACTGTTAGAAAAACCCATTTAGGTCTATGATATGTTTTACTTGTGTAACTACATTTTCTGGAAATGCACTAAAAAGATGAAAAGGGTGAAATATCTGAGGTTTTCTTAACATAGTCATTTTTAACATAGTTAAGTTCAATGTGATAACTCTTGTTTTCTTAGAGCATTCTACTCCATAGACATAACAGCAATGAAAGAAATATGATGATTGTAAAATGTCCCTTGAAAAAGGAAAAATACCAATGGAAATGTATTAATCGAGTTGGCTAAAAATGTACCAAAAAGAACCTTGTGTCTGCCAGTGCATTAACCTCTCTTTGTTCCCTATAGAATGGATGACATATTGATCGGGGCACCTCTGTTCATGGAACGTGAGTTTGAGAGCAACCCTAGAGAAGTGGGGCAGGTGTACTTGTATTTGCAAGTGAGCACTCTCGTCTTTGGAGACCCGCAGGTCCTCACAGGCGCTGAGGCATTTGGGAGATTTGGTAGCGCGGTGGCACACTTAGGAGACCTGAACCAAGACGGATACAATGGTAATTTAACACCACTGTGTGGAAATCACTTATGTGTCATAATCTCATGTTACTGTTCTATAAAATAATGCCCATCTTAAAGTATTCACAACTGTGTGTGGTGCAGTTATTAATTGGTTTTTAATAAACTATCAAAAATCTCAAGGCAATTTAAAGTTGATATGCTTTGGCTAAATATAGATGTTACATAGAAATTTTCTCATGTTGATTTAGGGAGTCATATAACAGCTCTAAACAAATGCAGCAGTTATTTTAAAATTGGTATTTGGATTTAGCACCTCAAAGAGAACTACAGAATCTACTATATGTACAGAGTCAAGACACATAAATACGTGTTGCTATATAAATCAGGTACTGCCTTCTGATTAACCCATATGGGTTATATATGGGTTATGCAGAATTTGAATTGGTCTGCAGACTTCACCTTAAAGGCAAGTTCAATGTTTGCAGTAAAGTGCAGTTAAATTCTTAGGTTAGGATTTTGGTTTCTTAAAGTTAGGAACTTTATGAATGCCTTCTAAGTACCCTATCCTCAGAAAAACATGCAAGCTCACACAAAATTGTGCATACATTTTCTTCAGGACTTTAAATTAAAAACCTAGGTACAGTAGGTTTCTTGAGGTTTAAGGAAGTAACAGGAATTTGTTCCAACAAAATAGCCTATGGAGTATTTACACCAGATACATCAGATCAGTATTCATGAGTACCTTTGGCAAGTGTTACTGTATTTTTATGATTTCTTTGAGAAAAAAAAGTATCAACAATGTATGGTTAGTGATTTTTAAAGTAACATAAAACATAAATGCATGTTAAAAGTTCATGGTTCCAGAGAAATAAAAAAGAAAAGACCATTTCATCTTTAACTGATTGGCTGCTTTCAAAAACTTCCCAATTCCTGAGCACCAAGTAAAATAAATAATGCTAAATTATCTATGGAGTCATCCTTTTCATCACATTTTGTTCTATGTGTCTTTTCTCTCAAACCCTTAATGATATTTTTAAGAGCTGAGAGAAACATTTTTAACAACATAAAGGGTTCTGCCTCTCTGAGTTTTGGTGGGTAAATCAAACTGGGATGAAACCAAGGACAGATTTACAGGAAGGGAAGAAAGTTCCCCTTTCCACCTTCCAAATTACAGCATCTTTATTTTCTACTATAATCTGAGTTTTTACATAGTTTATACTTACTTGTTAATAGAAACTGGATTTATGATCCTTGTTATGTAGTCAAAATTGATTCACAATTTATTTAGCCTTATCGGACCTACTTAGGAAAAAAGAGAAGTGAATGAATAACCAAATGAGGACACGCACAGTCATCCACTCTGGCGGACTATTACGTCACTGTGTTATCGGTGCTCTTTTTATGTGAAATTAAGTTTTCATGTGTATTGTTTAGAACAATCCTGATGAATACAATGTGTGGAAGTTAATTTTCATTCAGGGCTACATCTAAGTGGGAGTTAAGCAATAGGGCTGTCTCAAGGTTTTCCCAGTGAACTCCAGTAAAAAGTGGTCTTGCCTACCTTGGGTGGTAACATGGTCATTAAATAATACAATATCTTTGTGCAACAGGTTGTTCATTTCCTTCAATAAGAAACTCCTAAGGACCCTGCAAAGGTGCCTCGCCTGGCCTACCCTGCCTGGCGATCTGACCCCACTCTCCCCGCACATGACAAGTTCCCAGGTAGACCGCCCTCTAGCCGTTCCTCAAATGGACCAAGCTCCTTCCACTTTGGGACTCTGCACAGCACTTCCTTCTCCCTGGAGTGCTCTTTCCTTCTGGCCTCACACAGCCCATTCTACCTCGTCCCTAGATTTCAGTTTCAATATCAGCTTTAGTGGCACCTTGTCTGACCTTCAAAAATCCAATCACTCTCTATCACATCAATATTTTAAAGATTTCTTTGCATAGCATTTGTCACTTTCCACCTTTTCTGGATTATTTCTTTATTCAAACTGTCTGTTACCTGCACCAGAATATAAACTTTCTAAAATCAGTGTCAGTTCACCATTGTACCCACCACATTCAACACACAGTAGTCACTCAGTAAGTTTTTGTTGGATAGATAAAAGACAACAAATAATTTATAGTTGCTGCAGTGCTACAAAGTTTTCATGGAAAACTTAAGGAGCCCATTAGACTTTACAATACTGCCCTTCGATTATACTTTATTCTATTTCTAAAACATCTTGTATTTTTAAAAATGTTTATGTGTCTCTGTTTATAGACGTTGCCATTGGTGCACCCTTTGCAGGCAAGGATCAAAGAGGCAAAGTGCTCATTTACAATGGGAACAAGGACGGGTTAAATACTGAGGCTTCCCAAATTCTACAAGGAGTGTGGGCCTCACAGGCTATCCCTTCTGGATTTGGCTTTACTTTAAGAGGAGATTCAGACATAGACAAGAATGATTACCCAGGTAAGGTTTTCTTTTCCCTTCCTAGAAAGAGCCCCTTTGTAGGGGAAATGCATCGTGTGTAAGGAGTTCTCTCATAAAGGCCAAGGCCAACCTTAACCACAGCACAGGTTTTTTATGTGTTCAATTCCAGAGTGACTTTCATGAGAATTTGAAGACAGACAAAACAAACTCTCCCTTTCCTGTCAAGAGACAATGTTAGAAAGGCAAGGTGACTTAAAAAAAACTGCATTGGACATAAAACTTGTCAACTTTGCAACAAGAGTTTTTATTAGAAACCCCTCAGTAATTTGGTCTCCATTGACAAAGACAGTTTGCATCAGAGATAGCTTAGAGCAACTTATTTTAATCCTATAATCCCCTTTAGAGCTCATAGTTCCTATTAATTTATGAAATGCAACATTTCTGTCATAAAGTTCATGTTTTGGAACATAAATATTTTCCAACCACCTTTTGGGGATTTTCCAAAAACAGATTAAATGTTTTAAAGTGAAGCAAAAAGAACTGGTTCATGATAGAGATAATAAACTTCTTGATCACCTCATTCATGTTGAGGACTCAAGGAAATTCACAGCACAGCGAGATAACTCATGTTTTGTGCACCTATGGAAACACGGATTTGTCTTAAAGGATTGTTTTGGTAATTAGAGTCTTTAGCAGAGAACATTCAACTTCTTGGTTTTACGGTTCAATTTTTACTTTTATGTTGCTTATTTTAAGATGGTTTCAATAAATAATTAGAAATCATTAATAGTTAACTGACAGCTTCAACTATTTATTAAAACCCTGTCTCACCTCTCCTCTAATTGGGTATTTTCCATATGTAGAGTTTTTCCTGGTTTGGGGCCTCATTCCAATAAACTGCCTCCCTAAATATATACATGACTAATTTCAATTCTTTGACTTTCTGTTCCCCACTGGGATTAGACAAAAAGGATACTGCAACATATTATGAATTTGCCAGAAATCTTTCCTGGCACCAATGTAGATATTGTAGTAGACTCAAAATGGATTTAGTATTTTATTTTATATGAATGTGTCCTACCTATAGGGATTTCAAGAGCATCAAGTTAAATTTATTTTCTCAGGTTATAGTATACTAACCTGATCAATGATGGTCAGCTTTGATTTGTTTGGTGTAGGGGGCTCCTATATAATATATTCTATTTTTAAATAATCCAAAAATGAGGTCCCTTATGTGATTTCTTCCCCCAGATATGTCAGGATGATTAATGAAATTCAACTCCTGGATTGCAACTTTAGATAAACAATTATTTCAGAAAATTATTGCTATACATTGTGCTTGTTACATTCTTCTCTTAATACCATGGAACTCGACAGACAGAATGGCTTTAGCAATTGCTAATTTTCCACCAAGGCATCTTGTTATTTCAACACTTAAAAGGAGTTGCAGTTTGCATAAGTTTTGCCTGGGAAGAAGCATAAGCCCTCTTTTCTCCCAAAGGTTATTGGGTGGCATGCTTTCCAAACTCTATAGCTCATTTTATAAACTCTGTGTTCTAGTCCTCTATGGTCAATCTTGTGATTCCCAAACCAGTACTTTCCAGAACTTAAAAAAATAAATTTTTCTTTCCTTCTGGAAGCCTGCTCTTTCAAATCACAAGGGCTCAGCCTTCAGATTACTGTGCCTTCTCTGAGTTTCAAATCCACTTGACAAATTGACTTTCTTCTAGGCTGTGTCTAGTTCAACCTCAATAAGCAGTGGTCGTCAATTTTGGCAGAACTTTGAATCACCTGGGGAAATTTTAAAAATCCATATGCTCAGGTCACCCTCCAGACCAGTTAAATCAGAATCTCCGGGATGGAACTCACACCGCAGTAATGTGTTTCTGTAACCTGGGTGATGCCAGTGTACAGACAAACTGGGAACTAAGGACCTAGAGCAAGGTTCCCCCCACTTTAATGAACATATGGATTACTCAGGCATCTTATTAGAGCACAGATCCTGATTGAGTAGGTCCCATTAACAGTAGACTGTTTTCTGGCTGTGTAAGAGTAAGACAATTTCTTAACCTCTCTGAACTTCAATTCCCGTATCTGTAAAATTAGATAATAATACATTGGAAAAAGATGAAATGATATTGTTTATACCATGTGAAATGAGATGATGTGTTTAAGTTAAATTGAGATCATGTTGAACATAAAAATGGCAGCTCTTCAATCAATCTTTAAAACAAGACTGTATTTTGGAGGTATTTTTTTCTTAGGCACATTAGTTGTTATTATTTTCTTGTTCTTATTTAATTTCCATGGTCCCCAATCTTAATTTATAGACTACATTCATTTCCCATGCCCTGGACAAATAGGAATATGAGAGTAAGAACAGCTATGTAGACCCTGCTGTTTATGAGAGTCACTTATAAAACTCCTGTTGCTGGACCCACTCCAGAAGCTTCTGCTAATAACAGGAGGTCGCTACCCTGCTATGATGTAATTCCACCACTCATTCCATCCTACCTCCCACCCCTAAGTGGGGAAAAGGCATGGGCACTTCTTCCATTTCTCACTGCTGTGATTGACTGGGTGCCAGGGATGGAAAGCGCTCTCCCCTCTTAACCTTTTAGCTCCTTAAGGTATTTAATTTCATATAAATTATGCCTGAAGTAGGGTGATGACAATAACAGTTGAAAGGAAGAGACTGAGGACTGGCTGTGCTGAAGGTAGAGCAAGTGGGGGTGATGTTAAGATAACTGGAATTTTGATCCCATGTACCAAGGAAAAGTATGATATGGACAGACATGGGGCAGTATTGTTACAGAAATACAGAGATTCTACTATAGAAATAATATTTGGAATAATTTCCTAACATCTAGCTTAACCACTTATTTTTTTAGACTTCTTACAATAAATATTGTCATCAGCACACATACATACATAAAACCCTTGGGTGTTTTGTTTTGTGGCACCAAAATTCTTTTTCCTATTCAAAATATGGATGTGTTCAGGTTTTAATACTCACGCTCACTGGAAAAGTAGGCCTGACCAGAGGAGTGTTTTGTATACATTGAGTGAAAGCATTTCAGAGAAGAAACATCTGTGACAGTCAGGAATCCCTGAAATTCAATCATCTAGTCTAAGCCCATTGAACGTGATTGTATAACAAGGCCACCTGCTAAATGCAACCCAGACGTTGGGGGGGGGGAGGGGAAGTACAGGTTTTGTTGAGCGGAAATCTTACAGACAATAAAAACTAGAGGGAAACATGGGCAGAATGCCAAAACTATCATTGTCTCATTGAGGCCCCTAATAAATGATGATTATATTATGAAGCCGCCTCAGAAAATCATACCAAATGAAATAAAATGGCCCATCATCTGCTTTAATGATGTGTGTGTGTAAGTGAACAACTAAGCAAGATACGTAGTCAAATGCAGGAGAAGAAATAAAAGGGTGGCTTCAGCTGAAGAAATAATGTATTTTAATCAAATCTTGAGCTCCTTGAAATTGATTTCAAGTTTAGCTGAACTTTATAGTCAATGTTTATTTTTACTTCACAAACACTATTCAAGTTTTTATGAAAAGCAAAACATTATGTTCTTACTGAGCAAGATTTTCATACTTTCATAAACACATTAAAAATTAGAATACTACATTTCTTATAAAAATACCTTATGAATTTAGATTAAATGAAATTAAGTCAACTGAAAGAGTTCCTAGACTTGAATTCAGCAGTGTCATAAAGTAGAAATGAAAATGATGGATTACATTAAATGATTTCCAAATGTTGAATTAGGGCCATAATGTATAAAATCTTTTTATACAATGTTGGATTCAATTTGCAAATATTTTGTTGAGGATTTTTGCATCTCTCTTCATAAGAGATACTGGTCTGTAGTTTTCCTGTAATATCTTTGTCTGGTTTTGATATTAGGGCAATGCTGGCCTCATAGACTGAGTTAGGATGTATCCCCTCTGCTTTTATCTTCTGGAAGAGAAGATGTAGAGAATCCATATAATTTGCTAAATCTTTGGTAGGGGTCTTATGCTTTCTGTTTTGGAAGAGTATTATTTGTTGATTCAATTTGTTTAATAGATATAGGCTATTCCAGTTGTCTTATTTTTTCTTGTTCTGGCAGATTGTGTCTTTCAAGGAATTTTTCCACTTCCCCTACATTATCAGATTTGGTGAGCATAGAATTGTATTCCTTTTAATGTCCATGAAACAATAACGTCCCATCTTCTATTGTTAGTAATTTGAATCTTGTCTATTTTTGCCTTATGTAGCCTGGCTAGAGGCTTATCAGTTACATTGATCTTTTCAAAGAACCAGTTTATGCCCTTGTTAATTTTCTCTATTTATTTTGTATTTTCAATTTCACTGATTTCTGATCTAAATCTTATTTCTTTTCCTCTGCTTACTTTGGATTTAATTTGCCCTTCTTTTTCTAGTTTCCTAAGGTGGAAGCCTATGTTATTAATCTTATATCTTTCTTCTTTTCTAACATATGCATTTGATATTATAAATTTCCTTGATTTGATAAATTGTGTTTTCATTTTCATTTAGTTCAAAATATTCTTTAATATCTCTTGAGTTTTTTTCTTTGACCCATGTGTTCTTTAGAAGTATTTTATTTACTTCAAGTATTTTGGGATTTTTCCAGCTATCTTTCTGTTAATGATCTCTAGTTTAATTCCATTGTAATCTGAGACCAGACATGGTATAAATTCTAGTATTAAAAAATTTTTAAGGTGTGTTTTATGGTCCAGAATAAGGTCTGTCATGGTGAATGTTCCCTATGAGCTTGAGAAGCATGTTCATTCTTCTGTTCTTAGATGACGCAGCCTATGGATGTCAGTTATATCCAGTTGATTGATAGTATTGTTGAGTTAAATTATGTCCTTACTGGTTTTTTTGCCCGCTATATCTTTCCATTGCTGATAAAGGAATGTAAAGGTTTCCACTATAATAGTGGATCCATCTATTTCTCTTTGCATTTCTATTAGTCTTGCCTTGTGTATTTTGACACTGTTAATTGGCACATACATGTTAAGGATCATAGTCTTCTTGAAGAATTGACCCCTTTATCATTATGTAGTGCCCCTCTTTATCTCTGATAACTTTCCTTATTCTGAAATCTATTGTCTGAAATCAATATAGCTACTCCTGCTTTCTTTTGATTAGTGTTACCATGGTATATCTTTCCCCTTTCTCCATCCATTTAATTTTAATCTATTTGTGTCTTTATATTTAAAGTGCATTTCTTGTACAACACCATATATTTGGGTCTTGTTTTTGATCCACTTTAACAATCTCTGTCTTTTAATTGGTATATTTAAAGCCATTGAAGTTCAAAGTGATTGTTGATACAGTTAGATTAAAATCTACCATATTTGTTAATATTTTCTATTTGTTTCCTTTGTTCTTGGCTTCTATTTTTATCTTTCATTCTTTTTCAGCCTTTTGTGACTTTAATTGAGCATTTTATATGATTCCCTTTTATTCTCCTTTCTTAGGGTACACTTTTTTAAACCTTTTTTTTAGTGGCTGCCATAGAGTTCACAATATACTTTTACAAGTAATCCAAGTCCATTTTCAAATAGCACTATACTTCACAGGTAGTGTGCTTACCTTATAACATCAAAATAACACTAATTCTTCCTTCCTAACCCTTGTATCATTGTTGTCATACATTTATATGTTTCTCACACACACACACACACACACACACACACACACACACACAACCTATGTGTGTGCTATGTATAAGTAAAAAGTATATATGCTATTTATATATAAAGTGTATATAAGTATATTATATATACTTATATAAAATATATACTATTTATATATGCATTATATATTAGAATATATACATATATATATATATGCATTCATAGTCAAATATGGATTGCTATTTTTACCTCGAACTATTATATGTTAGGTCAATTAAAGGTAAGAAAAATGAGTTTTTATTTTCTTTCACTTATTCCTTCTCCAGTCTCTTCCTTTCTTTATATAGATCTGAGTTTCTGACACATCATTTTCCTTCTCTCTAAAGAACATTTCTTGAAGGTAGGACTATTATCAATAAATTCCCTTGATTTTTATTTGTCTGAGAAAGTCTTTGTCACTCCTTCACTTTTGAAGGTTAAGGAATTTGGGGTTTGTGGGATTTTTTCACTCAACACTTTAAATATTTTACTCCCCTCCTCTTGCTTGCACGGTGGTTAGGGAAAGTTGGGTGTAACGCTTGTCTTTGGTCCTCTACAGGTAGGTACCCTTTGGCTTCTTTCAGGATTTTTTTCTCTATCTTTGATTTTCTGTGGTTTGAAAATGATGTGTTATTTTGGCATTTATCCTGTGCGGTGTTCTCTGAGCTTCCTGGATCTTTGTTTTACTGCCTGACATTAATTTGGGGAAATTCTCTATCATTATTGTGTAAATATTTCTTTTGTTCCTCTTTCTTCTGATATTCCCATTACACATATGTTACACCTTCTGTAGTCACACAGTTCTTGGATATTCTGTTCTGGTTTTTTTTTTCCCCCACTCTTTTCTCTTTGCTTCTTAATTTTGCAGGTTTCTATTGATATATCTTCTAGCTAAGAGATTCTTTTCTTCAGCTGTGTCCAGGCTACTAATAAGCCCATCAAATAGTCTTCATTTCTGTTACAGTGTTTTTTTATCTATATCACTTCTGTTTGGTTCTTTCTGAGAATTTCCATCTTCCTCCTTACCTGATGCATCTGTTCTTGTATGTTATTTTTATCCACTTAGGGCCTTTAGCATATTAATCATAGTTGCTTTAAATTCCCAGTCTGATAATTCCAACATGCCTGACATATCTGAGTCTGGTTCTGAAGTTTACTATATCTCTTCCTACCATGTTTTTTGCTCCTTAGTATGTCTTATAATATTTTTTTGATAGCCAGGCATGATGCACTGAGTAAAAGAAAGTGCTATAAGTAGTGATGTGGCCATAGGTGTTGGGTGAGGCAAAGTGTTTTACAGTCTATGATTAGGTCTCAGTCTTTTAGTGAGCCTATGACTCTGGACTGTAGACTTCATACATGCTTCTCAGTGTAATCCCTCTTTAGGTGGGACCGGATATCAAGAGTAGGTGAAGTGAGGAATTTCCTTCTCCTAGGTCAGTTAGACTCTGATAATGTTCTGGCAGTTTGGACTCTAGTTTAGTTTTTCCTGGTGGCAGACTGTATTAAGAATGGAATGTTTTGGCATATATCAAATGGTTCCTTCTTCCCTCCCCCTGCCAGAAGTGCAAGGGGGTTTTTCTCTAATATTCACTGTGAAAACCTGGTAAAGATTTAGGAGGTAAAACTCACAAAAGTGTGCCTCCTTTCCCATCCAGTAACTAGACACCCCTGGAGTTTTTAATTCTGAGAGTTGTCCACATTACACCTGCAGCGCTTCATCAGTGACTTCCAGTTCCGGGATCCTGGCACTGGCTCCCAGAGCTTGCTGCTCCAATAAGTGATTCTCTCCAGTCTCTATTTGCCTGTCAGTCTATCCAATCTGGGCAGCAGTTTACCCTGTGATCTTACTTCTCTTATAGATTTAAGAAGAGTTGTTGTTTTTCAGTTTTTTCAACTTTTTACTTTTTGGTAGGATGGAGTGGCAACTTCCAAGCTTCTTATATGCTGGACCAGCCACTGGGAATCTGTTTTAAGTTTGAACTAACTACCTTCCAAACACTCAATTATAGAAAAGCTGGCTTCTCTTTGAAACCCAGGGCAATAGTGAATATGACAGGATATCATTTGTACTTGATCTTACTCGTAAAAATACAGTTAATAAAAATGTGCTGCCTGGCCATGTCCTTTTATGGGCGGGGGGCAGGGGCAGGATGTGGCAGCGTGGGAGGAAGTTCTCTTGGACTTAGAGCCTCTGCGTTATTTCTGACCTCCCACTGCATGTCCTTCTGTAAGTCATTTTTAATTTATTAATATGTGATTTAAAAGCCATATTTTAATGTAATTCATTTGAAGCATCCCTTCTGTCTTTGCACACCCTGGACATTTTCCCGGGAGTTCACTTCCCACTTAGGAACTCAGTTCAAATGTCACTTCCTCAGGAAGCCTTCCCTGACTGTTGATCTTTCACTAAAAACATTTATCTCAAATTGAAATTACTCATTTGTGTGATTATTCGATAAATGTCTCTTTTGCCTCCTTAGACCAGACACTTTATTAGGAGAGGGCAAGACTAGATTTGGTTTTGCTCACTGTGGAACCCCTAGTGCTCAAAGCAGTAGCTGGCTCCTAGTAAATACATGTTGAATGAACAAGTGAGAATAAATGAATGAATGAATAAACCAATTTCCTCACAGCTACACACCTAGACGTATAGACTGTTGCTCCCCTCTGTTTTTACTTGGCCACTATCTTCCAACTCCACTTAAATCCAGTAAACTATTTTATTCCTGGGCAGAATGAGAATGCAAATATACGTAGACATAAGGATTCCCTTTAAAATATACTCTGGCATCCTCTCCTGGGGTGTTGGGAAGCTCCACTCAAGGTGGTACATTTATTCTTGAAAATCAGAAACCCTGACCCGAACTCTATTCACTGGAAATTTACATATCAATTGCCGTTCAAACTGCTAGATCAGAAGAACTAGTAATCAGTGTGATAGCAATAGCACCAAACGGGGGTCAGGGGGCCTATGTTCTCATTTCTTCACCCATCTTCATATACCACTTCTTTCTCTGAACCTCAGCTTCTCCACCCCTCAGGACTGTTGTCAGGAAGCAATTTGCAAACTGTAAAGAACTCTGCATAGTCAATTATTGTTATTTCTTAATACCTCCTACTAAACGGAGGTGGGCGAGACCAGAAACTAGCTTTAATGCAGAGATCCAGGCTCTTCAAGCCAGACCTAGGCCTGTGCCTCAAGGTGATGACTCAGGTAATTTATACCTAAAGCCTCCTAGGAAAATAACTAACAGCAAAATCCTCTTTACTTCTGCCTATTTGTTAACACTGTTCAGTGATGCTCTTCACTCTATGTGACCATTATTTTATATTTTCTTACATTTTCCTGTGATGACATTATTAGCAGCTGGTTTCCTAAAAACTACCAACCCTAATGGAAATTCATGAGAGCATGAGTGTACAACAGCAAGGTCAGGGTCGGGCCAGACCTCAGCTGAATTGTGAAGTAGGGGAAGCTCATTTAGGGGATGCTCAGTGCCTCTCATCTCTGGCTTCTTTTTCTCTGTCCCCAGTTGTTCCTCCACATCAACTGCAGAAACTTACACTATTTCCTTTTATCAAACATGTGGTGGGAAAGGATCTAATATCCATGTTTTCACCAGGGTGTAAGTGGTCCTGGGGTGGTAGGTTACAGCCAGGAACTCTGATTCAGTGGACGCTGGCCTGCATTTTCAACAAGTCCCCTTGGAGAGCTGACCGATAGACTCTAAGTGCCCTGCGGACAGGGAACGTGTCAGCTCGCTCTCTGCTGAATCCTTGCCAGCTAGGACAGGACTTGGGTCATAATGGGTGTTGAATATTTGAATCATTGAATAAGGGTGCCTAGTGTAAGGGAATCGCTGCGTAAGTATTCTTCCCTTCCTGTCCTACTTCCCTTGAAACGCTATATATTTGTATCTCAGTGTATCTGCTAGGCTGCCAGAACAAAGCATTATACAGTGGGCAGCTTGAAGGACAGGAAGGTATTTCCCCAAGGTTCTGGAGGCTACCTAGGTGTGGACAGGGTGGTTCCTTCCGAGGCCTGCCTTTGGCTTGTGGATGGCCATCTTCTCCCTGTGTCCTCACATGGTCTTCTCTCTGAGTGTGCCTGTGTCCAAATTTCCTCTATTTTTAGTCAGATTTGACCTCACCCTAATGACCTCATTTTAATTACTTCTTTAAAGACCCTATCTCCAAATAGAGTCACAGTATCCCAGAGGGGTGACTTCCTCAGAGTTCTGAAGTACTGGGGTTAGGTCTTCAACATATGAACTGCAAGGGAGGGACAGAATTCAGGCCATAAACACTGAGCAAACTTACAAAGTCCCACAACCTTCTAATCATTAGGTTTTATCTGTCTGGCCGAATGTAGGGGACGTGTCTTGTAAGACATCAGGCTTTTCTGGAGACTGTGAAATGTTATTCCCAATAGGCAGCCACTTACAAATGGGACTGGTCCTAAAGAAACAAACTTTTCTCCAAGACTTTAAGCAACTGACTGGACAGCACACACACTGCAAGTGTGGCCACAACAAGGATAAAGTGAAATGCCTTTGATACAGTGACCTAGAATGAAAGGAGGAAAGCACCAAGCAATAGTAGAGGGGTGATTCCTGCAGCCCCAGCATGCTAATTACGTATAGAAAACTGTTTTCACAAGGCAGACTCATCATTTGATATTTCACTCTTATTTTTTGTGGGATTTTTTTAAAGGAAAATAAACCCTCTGTAAATTAGAATGTTGCAACCTAATACTGTGTTCCAGTTCATAAATGTTTTTCTTAAGAGTTCATTTGGAAACATTTCAGGCAGATTGTTAGGATTATTACTTTCTGGGATAAAATCATGCTTTTTTTTTTCAAACATTTCTTCCTCAACTCATAACCTTCCTCTCAGTAATATTTTGCATGTTGCAATAAAAAAGCAAAGAAGAAAGGCAGCCTCTATTTTTAGATTCACACATTTGCCAAACTCAAGAAGACTTATCTAAATGTCTGCTTCCCACAGAAATGAGTGGTTTTTCCAGTGCCAAACACTTAAGCCAATTTTTTAACCTACTTGCAAGTCAACATTACCATATTTACACACCACCTTTAATGCCATTGTTTTACACATCATCTTTAATCCTGACATATCTCTTAATATCATCCTTATATGAAAATGAGCAGATCCCGGAAGGGTCCAGGTAAACAACTATGCTGGACAATCTGTCTTTAAAAACATGTATGCTGTAGAAAGAGGCTTAGCAGAGAGGGAGTCTGGATGGTGAGGAGAAGCTGGAGGACATGCTGTGGGCTCTCAACTCATCAGCAATGCCATGACAGGAGCCAGAAGTCTGTGGATGATGAGCTCTGGCGACAGAGCCGTGGAGATGAGCAGGTCTGATGTCCAACTCTGGTTAAGCCAGGGAGAAGGCCAGAAACTGACCATCCCATAATGGAGGCAAGAAGAGATGCAAACCCTGCAAGAGCAGAGCTAACTCAAGAGGCAAAGGAGAGTCCTGGATTGTAAATTATTGCAGGGGAAGCACGATCTTGTGACACCAGCCAGTTCTACTGAGCTCTCAGCTTTCATGTGGGGAAACTTGAACACTTCACTAGACAGGTGGCAATGAATAGCAACTTGTGCAGAGTCATTAGGAAGCTAGCCAGTGGCAAAGGGAATTGGAATTTAGAATTCCTACTTTTTTACTCTCCAGTAATTTTCTACTTGAAATACAATACTGCATTTAAAAGAAGCCTTCAAAGATGTTAGAGATTCAATGATAGAATTTACAAGTCACATCTGGCCTGTAGACACACAAAAACCTGCACACAAATGTTTATAATGACTTTCCAAAAACTGGAAACAACTTGAGCATCCCTTAGCCAGGGATGGACAAACAAACTATGGGCCACCCCTGCCGTGGAATACTACTCAGTAGTGAAAAGGAATGAACTTCGGACACACCACAACATCATGAATGACTCTCAAGTGCACTAAGCTGAGTGAAAGAAGCTAGATCCCTACATACTATATGCCTCCATTTATATGACATTCTGGGAAACAGATTTGTGGGTGGGGCTAGGGGTGAGATAGGCTTGATTACCACATGGCATGGGTGACATTTTTGGATGATGGAATTATTTTATATCTTGATTATAGTGGTGGTTACAGGATTGGATACATTTATCAAAGCTCTTAGAACAAGATCCTAAACAGGACGAGATTTACTGTATGTAAAATATACCCTAATTTAAAAATATTTTAAAAAGAGAAAAAATAACCTGTAGATATCCTGGGAGGCATTATGGCAAAGTAGGTGGTGTGTGGGCTCTGCCACTGAGCACCTGGGTTTAAAACCTGACCTTGCCACCTACAGTATTTAGCTTCTCTGGACCTCATTTTTCTCATTTTAGAATGGGAATAATTAAAGTATCCATCTCATGAGGTTCTTGTAACAAAGGAATTCATATATTTAAAATGTTTAAAAAGTTAGCTCTCATTTGATACATTGCAAAATTGTTCACTATACCTCAGGAAAAATTCCTAGAAGTGCAAATGCTGGCTGGTCAAAGGTTTGCATTGTCAGACATATCAACAAATTACTTTCCAAGATAACTGTGTCAAAGTATAATCCTGCAAACAGAGTGTATTGAGTTCTTGGTCCTTTGCTTTCTACACAACACTGTCTAGGACTAATCTTTTTATCTTTCCCGGTTTGAAAGGTCAAAATGCTATCTGATTGTTCCTTCCATTTGTATTCCCTTGATGATTAATGAGGTTGAACATGGTTTCATATATTTATTGGTCGCAGCTATTTATTCTTATGTGAACTGCCTATTTATAACCTTTTTATTGGAATGTTTATGGTTTCATTATTCATTTGTGCAAGCTTGTTATGAATTAGAGTCAATAATAATAATGAATATTTATTTTTTTACTAGGTGCCAGGCATTCATGTAAGCACTGAAAAATAATCACATTTGATCAGGCAGATATATTATAAACATCTTCCCCGATTCTTTCACTTCTCATTTGACCCGGCTCTGACTTTTTTGCAAAAGAGGTTTACACTTTAAAATTCTTTTGTGCTTTACATTGTTTCTGGCCACATTTAAGGAGAGCATCCCTTTTGAGCAATTGTAATCTTTTCATACAACTGTTAGTTGTACATTCCCATGTTTCTCATTTATTTGGAAATTCTTTATGGCAATGCTTATTATCCAGAAGTATTCTAAAACAGTAAATGTTTTTTAATTCCAAAATAAAATTTTCCAATGGCATTGTCAGCAACAGGCTTCAGCCTCGGTGTATTATAAGATGAAAAGCAAGAAGAGAAGCAAGAAGGTAGCAGATCAGAAGGCTCACAGCTTATGAAATAGTGGTGGTTGGGTGGGCATGGAGACTTCCGTGAAATGACTGGTGATTTTTTAACCCAGTGCCGTCACTGCTCCTCCTGTTGTCCTTCCCCTCCTGTCTGCCCTCCTTCTGCTAGGAAGTTTCCACTTTCTCTCTCCTCCTAGCACCCCGCCCACCTAAGCCCAAAGGTCAAATACACACTCAAAACAAAGCTGATGTTTTCACAAAGAACTTCCAACTCTAAAATTTCCTTCATAGATAAATGAAATCAGACTCTATCATCCAAGTACCACTTTAAAAGCTTGGCTCATTTCTTCTTCATTTAAAAGTAACAATTTTGGAGAAATAAAATACAAAACAGAGGTGTAATGCATCTCCTATGACCTCACATTTTTAGGGTGATTTTTTTCTTGCCAACTGACCCTGCATGCATGCTAATGTCCCCTCTTGGTATCCTTAAAAGTACTCAGTTGTTCTATCAAAAGCCAAAAGGAAAATAAACTGTTTCTCAGGCAATGTGAGGTGATAACGAAGGACTCCAGCATTTTGAGAACAGTTTTTGATGAAGGGGAAAGTACCAATTTTAATTGCCAGTTATTTCTTCAAGAAAAGAAAACAAATGACTAAGTGTCTACGTATAAAGAAAGGCAAAATTTTGTGTTTGTTTTTTTCAGAATCTGCCTTTAGAAAGTTTCTGAAAGAAAGGAAAGTAAACATTAGATAATGGTATAAGACCTGTTGTCTCAAAGTGAGGGAGAAAGTTTGCAGAATTTGAATTCAAATACCAGCACCAAAATTATTTTGTCCTCAGATTATCTCTAAAGTTCCTAAGCACGACAGAATTATGCAGGATTTTTAAAAAATATTGTGCATATACATATACATGTATGTGTATGTAAATATTTATGCAAATATGAAAACCACATAGTACTTATTAAAATAAATCATATATTTTGGAAGGATAAATGGATTGGGAATATAATGAGCAGATCAATTCTTCCCCTAGAGAGATCTGAGAACTTTAAGGTCTGAGCACAAATGCTTCTGGCCTTTTCCAGCAGGCACAATACCAAGGTGGTGTCTCAAAAGACAAACATACTTTTGTGGTAGATAACTGTTTTCTTGGTCTCTGAATAACTGTGGCCACGTTCTCAGGAAGAAAATTGTAGCCTATTCTGCCAGTTATTTTTCCAGTGTAGGAAAATTCCCACCCTAAGACATAAGAATCAACGTTTCTAAAGGATAAGGCCTCTTGTTCATTACCATCAGAAGGGGTCTCTGAACTCCTCATCTATAATGATCTAGTCATGAGGCAGCTTGTATATTATTTTCTGGGGTTTTCTAGTATCTGAAGCCTTTTTGCATGTGTGTACACACATGTGCACACGCACAATCCAGCAAAATTTAACTGTGGTTTATATCAGCCTGTCTTAATAACTGTCTCATCTCTTTCATCCTTCTCATCTTTAGTGTATCATCTCATTATTACTTATCTCCTCATTTCACAAGCATTTATAAAGCCTCTGCTCTGCATCTGGCACTGCGCCTGGCATTATGGATGCAGCAATGGTTTCTTTCTTCATTTATTTCAACCCATACCATTCCATACAATGTTTCTGATACATAGAAAGATTCCTGCCCTGGAAAGGCTTACAGTCTTGTTTTCTTTGTCATTTCCAGAGAGTCAATTCTTAAAATTCACCTGTTATTTATAAGATGTTTAACCATAATATATAAGTATTTTACCTTATTTGGAGCAAAAACAAAACACATAATTCCTCTTGAATCCATTTCATAACAGAACTCTCCTGCCTGGTGTCATGTCAACACATGTGGATCAGGCTGAGGTCCGCCTGTGCCGCACTTGTCTAAATATTGGAATCTGTGATTATACCGGAGGAACGATTCACATTTCTTCATATTGGTAGCTCTTTTTCCTCTGATATGTTGGAAGAGGTGAATGTAACAAAATATAAATGTGAAAATTGTCTAAAAAATTGAAATTTTGACATAACTTAAAAAATTTGTAGACCTAGAAACTTTGGCTTCTCACTTCAAAGACTCGAACCCTTGGAAAAGACTACTTAATTCCATGAACCAGAGTTGGCCAACTTTGTAGCCCTCTTCTTAAGGTGTTCTTCAATCTCATGAATATAGATCTCTTTTGAAGCATTTGAATATTAGCATGCACATCTTTTTAAATAGGGTGCTTTGGAATCCAATCCTATTACCTGAATCTGAGTCTGTATCTTTAAAACATAAGACATTCGACTATGTCCTTAACCCTGAAGATATGAATCCACTTTTTGAAAAATAATTTTTAACAAGAATTACTGTGTCTTAGGTTGGGTTCTTCCAGAGAAGGTATTAACACAGGATTAGAAAACAAGCAGTTTATTTGAGAAATGGTCCAAAGAAATGTTGCTAAGGGAGTAGGGAAGAGAGATGTGGATAGGAAGAATGCAATCAAAGATAATTGTGAAGTAGGTTGACACAGTGGGCCACTGAAGCTAGGGAAATCTAGGAGACAGGGAAGAACATGCCTCAGAATCATCCCACTTGAGGGGTAAAACGAAGCTGTTGTCTCATTCCCATCCATCGTTGGCTGAGGGCTGTGGCCAGGGGCACTTACAGCCCTCCAAGGATAATCATAGCTGCTTGCAGTCTGACACTGTTCCTGGGTGTGGGAAAGGTGAGTGCCGAGGGAATGTGGCTACAGATCATTGTCCTGTGCAAACTCCATTAAACCAATTTAATTCTTTAACTGGCTTTCCATTTGGAGTGGCCAAATAAGTCCTCACCCCCCCCCCACTTTTTTTTCATTTTCATTTCTGTTCAACTAGAATTAACCAACTATATTTCAGTTGTTTTAAGTTTTCTTCTGTTATTTCTACCAAGTCTAGTTTTCTCACATTTACATCTGAATTTTACTCTGCAGATTTAGCCTTTGCCATTTTTGTTTTTATTTGGTTGCATCCACCAAGAAAAATCATTATACGTTAGATTAAGAAAAACATATAGTTTGACCTATTTACAGGGAATCACTAAGATCATTGTGAGCATCGCCCCTCAAATAGTCTAAGATTTCTTTCTGTGTTGCCCAGCACTGCCATAACCCAGCTCAACCTCCTACCTAGTTGTGTAAGCTTTAATGAATTTATAGTTGACCTCTTTAAGCCTCAACTTGCTCATCTGCAAAACTGGGCTAAAAACAGCGATTTTCTAACTTCTTGTTAGGAATCAATTAAAGTAAATTGTTTAGAAGAATTCCTGTGTCTAATGTGCTATTTACCTAGATTAGTGTGCAATATGTGCTGTTTATCATTATCATTATTATCAAAGATCATTATAATGATGTCATTTATTTCATATACTGATCACTTTGCCAAAAGTATACTCACCATCAACAGTATTTGTGAAGAACAAGTGGTGGTACCAAAATCACAGTCAAAATGGCCCATTTCATGGGTAATAACTTGTTTCATAGGGTTATTGCTGGCAGGGGAGTGATAAAACAATATGTGTAATAAGACTGTATAGAGTAGGCACTAAGCACGTGTTTTTTTCCCTTTTGCCTTCTTTAAGATGTGTGCCTTGAGTCTACAGGACAGGAGAAATAGTGTTATGATGAGTTTCTTAAGCATTTCTAGAAAGTTGGCCTTCCTAAGCCCCAAGGGTTTGAAACCTACAGGTTTATGTGTCACATTGAGTTAAAGGGAATTTCCAATATTCTTTCGAAAATGTCTTGAGAAAGGTACAATTTGCTATTTTTATTTTATGACTCTCACTCCTCCACAGTCAGCATTTCACAATGCTCTATATATGATGTATGATTATGCACTTCTGTTGTTTCTATGAAATGTGTGCATGTGTTTTCTGTTCTTGTCTTTTTTAGATTTAATTGTGGGTGCATTCGGAACAGGAAAAGTAGCTGTTTACAGGTATGTGCTTGGTAGTATGCAAATGTTCTTCTAATTGTTTCAAAGCATTTCCTTTTTGTTGTTAGTTTTGTCTTAGAGAGTATATCCCAACTCTTATTTTGGAGGACATTTAGATGCTCTTTTTAAAGTCTGAAGGAATTTTTGCTCTCTTTTTGCCTTTCTTTCATCCCTCTGTCTTTATATTCTCATACCTCATGACCAAGCTTCCAGCCTCTATTTACATAATGTTAAATAAGATAGGAATCTTAGCAGCACTTTTTAAATGATGCACTTTTTAGATGTTACTGTACTTGAATCTTTCTCTTTGCTTTGTAAATGCATTACAACAGGCTTATAGGAAAGGGGTGGCCCACTCCATAAACAAAGCAGGTTTGTGAACACCACTTTGCTTGATGGGCCCACAGCACCCTGTGTATTCATGAGCTACCTGGTGTGGTTTGAGGTGATTAGTTGAGTCTGGTGCCCACCTGTTCATGTGGTGAGGAAAATTCTTGGCACAAAGGCAGGGAATGTGGGCAGCGGCCTCTGAGAGTGGGCTTCTGTCTGTCGCTCATGTGGCTTATTAAAACCCTGTGTCCTCTCTGCACAGAGCGAGGCCAGTTGTGACCGTGGATGCCCAGCTTCTGCTGAACCCAATGATTATTAATCTGGAAAATAAAACCTGCCAGATTTCGGAGTCTTTGACGCCTGTGGCCTGGTGAGTTAGTCCAGTGCTTCTCAAACTCTGATATGGATTCAAATCAACTGGGGAATCTCGTGAAAATGCAGCTTCTGGGCCCGTATGCCTGGGGTGGGGCCTGAGACTCTGCATGTCTGAAAAGGCCCCCATTGGGTGCTGAGGCTGCAGGTCTGTGCACCAGATTTGAGTAGCAAGGAGTTAGTCTTTCATCAAAAAAGAAAGGGTCTATCTGTGACATGATGCTGACTTTTGCTGTCGACTTGTCACACGAAGGCTGCTTCTCTAATCTGCAGGCTCCAGGTGAGATGAGAAGCATAAAATCATTTGGTGAAATTCTCAATGAAGCAAATGTTGAAGATCCTTTTAGATTCTTGGCATACTAAAATAAACATTAATCAAACAGCAAATGTAATAAAATGCCTTGTCTCTTGCATTTGCATATGCTTATAGATACCACTTTTCATATATAATGTCCTTTTTTTAAAAATAGTGAAGCTTGGGTAAAATTTCTCAGTCTCCTGTGCTGAAAACAGATGTCAGTTTTGTAACTTAGTATGTACAATCAGACAGAAGGTAGACATACAGAAACTGCGATTTTTGTGCCTTAAACTCTGTTTTTATGGCTATTACCTCATCATCAGGAATAGAAGTAGAATTATGGTTCCTTTGCCTGAATCACAGGAGAACATGGCTTTATACAGATTCTGAGTGTTCCTTCTGAATCTTGCCAGTCATCCAAAGGGACTACAAAATGGAACGTGATTGTAACACAGCTTGAGAAAATGCCACTTTGTTTCTCACTATGTAGGTCCTCAAGGGTCAAAAGTCTGTCATATTGGATAATGCTAGCAGGGTGTATCCTCTGAAAAATCAACGAATACTTGGAGTATCTGAGACTTGCCCTCATTTTCCAGAAGATGTGGTCTAACTCAGACAGTATGCTTGGTGCCTGAGAATGTTAGGATGTAGAACAAACCAGTCTTGACCCAGAGAAGTTATTTCCAGCGAGTTTGCAGCATGTTGTTGATGGCCTTTTGACAGGAGTTCATACCAGAGTCAAAGCCCTTGTGGCAGAGGGTAGAGGGTGAGGAGGACCCTGAAGAATTCTCTGAAAACATTGCTTGCTGGGAGCTCCTGATTCAAGGAGGCATGCCTTCTCCTTCACCAGCTTTTGAAAGTAGCAGGGAAATGCCCTGAGCACATTTTAAAATGGTTTAAAGCCATAAAATATAATGAAAACCTGATCTGAGAAAATATGTAAAGGAGCCAGCATCTCTCCTTACCTTGGCATGATTAAATGAAATGAACTGTGAGAACACTTGAGCATGAGCATTAAAACTTCAGTATTTCCTTCAATATTCCCTATTTCCCACGTTCACAACCGAATCGATGCTAGGCTGAATCTTTTAAGCATATGTGTGTGGCACGCTCTAATATGAAGTTTTATTACAAACTAGATCCTTTTTCCTAAGGAATTTTAGTTTTTTTAGTATTTTTATAATATTTAAGTAGTTTTAATAGATTATGAGATATTTGTCTTTATGGAAAGAAAATTATTTTGCAACAAGAAAATTTTCTTTTGCATGAACCATTTTCTTTGTTGCATTAAATCATATTATTAATATAAAATGTAATTTATGTGGGCAAATGTACAATGTATGCCTTTACAGTTATTTATTTTATTCTTTTGCATACATTCTCTGAAAGATACTTCATTGTGATATAAAAAATATCTTGAATGGTGACTCAGAGTATTAGAAGATGGCAAGTTAACAGCTGGTTCAGCCTAGAATGTGTTTCTCTGATACTTTTTAAATTTACTCTAAGAATTTAGCTCAGTTTTTCCAAAGTGATTGAAAGGCATTTTTTAATTTTCTTTTCTGTAAATTTTGTCTGTATTTGATTGAACCTTGTATTGTGCATCTGAAAACTATTAAGTAAATTTTAACTGGGTAAATAGTTCTTCACTTCCATCCATGTGAATTTCTGTGTTTTTCGAACAGCTCTGTAGTTTTATAAAGCATCTGCTACCAGCATTTCTAAATTAAAAAATAGTAAAGCCAGCTTGATAAATATTATAATCATTATTAACCAATCAGAAAAATAAAAACTATTTAGTGAACGTGTTTCAATTTGGAAAACACTTTTCAGTTATGCCTAACTTCGTGTAAACTCTAATACTTGCTGTTGTTAAAATAGGATTGAATTGATTAGATTGAAAAGTGAATTGCTTTGTACTTTTAAATCCTGTTTTACATTTATCTCATGCTTTCTCCATAATACATGGCTGTGAGCACCGTTACATCACAGAATCATTATTCCAGCTGTGCACTACGTTAGGACAACTAACATATTAGAGAATTTGTAGTATATTGTCCCACCTTCTGACATATCAGAAGCACTGTAGAAAAACAGTTTCATTCAAAATTTATGTGAGGAAAGAATCTGGGTTGATTTAATGTTTTTGTTCCAATCAGACCTATTCAGACTAATGTACCATATTGAATGTGACCATAAATTCTAGTTTGAAATTTTAACTCTAATGTAATAACAGTTCACAGCTTTCCCTGACAACTCAAGTGTACTTTAGGTGTAGACCTATGAATGCCTCATTCTCTGGTATATGAAACACATGATGTATCTATATGTGCATGTCTATATATAATGTATATGTTTTGCTAAATTCAGAAAGACCATTTCAGGCAATTGCTATAAAATTTTGAATTTTTCTTTTTAGAGTAGAACAAGGTGCATTGGCAAGTTATAGCTTAGCAATTCTTTTATGTTATAGACATTTATAAACTGGCAGGTTTAGGATGGAGTGCTGTTATCAATAATTCAGTAAGTTGTCGCAGTTATTTTACATTTGCATGAAAAATTTTTTAATTCATCTAGTTAATAATATCAAGGTAACAGAAGGGGGAAACTAAGAAAGAAATATAGAATAACACTGACATGATTCATATAATCATAAATCAGCAGACATCATTTTTCAAATACCTTCTCACAGAGATGAAATAATGTTCATATTACAGTTTTATTTTTTAAATTTTTTATGGTTTTTAAATTGTGTTAAACAAATAGTGTTTCTGAAGTTATTTTAACTTATATATGTTGATAATTTCATTACAAATAGGAATTTTCTTATAAAAGCTAATAAACTTTGTCCATGATTTTAACACATAACCAAGTACTTCCAAAAAAGTTAGACACATAAAAAATTCCAACTTTGAAAGTCAGACCAACTACAAAATTTAAAGATGTGGTTAACTATTCATCTCCTTAAGTAATTCTAATTGAAGGAGAGGGGCTGGAATTGGTGATTTCCCTGGGGAAGAGGTACAAACATCTCGGGAAACTTTTGGCTTAATAACATGTAACAAATTATTTACCCTGAAGGGAGACATTAACTGAGGTCACGATAGATAGATGAATCCCAGATGTGACACATCTTCATTATATTTGACACAGGAAGCTGACACATAATTAAAGTATGATTAGGGATTACTACTCCTTTTGGATGCTGTAGAAATGCTCAAATCACACTATTATTTTACTAGTAAAAACATTAAGACTGTCATTAAGTCATACTTAAGTATTTTGTTATATTTTTTACTTTCTTAGAAATGTTAAAAAGCCCTATCTCAAATGCTTGCTCTTAGGACTTAAAGCTTTTCAGGAGAGCCGTGAGCACATTCTGCAAAGCCAGGCAGAGATAACTGGCCATTTCTCATTCTTCATTCCCTTCATGGCCAGACAAAAGTCCCACATGCACAGTCCTACATGCACGTCCTCCTACAAGCCATGCAGACCTCTCTCCGGACTGAGTTTAGGTCACGTTCCAGGCAAAACTCTATAAAGAGTCTGTTGTATACATCTGCCCTCTTTCTATTGTCTTCATATGCTGTGTCACTGTACCCACCTAACTGGAGACAGCCACCCTGGGCTCCTTGTTTTTCTCTCTCCTTTCCCTCTTCTGATGCTTCTGCCCCAAACTGTACCCTACACTAGCAAGTTACTGCCAAGTTCTCATCACCTTCCAAGCAGAGTGGGGCTGTGGGTTAATCATACTATGGCACTCCATGCCTCTTACAATTAAATCCAGATTTTTTAGCATTTCAAAGCCCTGTTCCCTACTGATTGACCTCAGCCAGCCTCACCTCCTATGGCTTCCCTGTCTTGCTCTAATGCACCAACCACACCAAATTTCTTCAGGTTCCTCACATGGAATCACGTCCTTGCTCATCTCCAGGCTAAACCACTGGCCATTCCCCTGCTATACACCTAATTCTTCAGTCCCTGGCACATGGAAGATATTCATATGTATTTACTGAATAAAGACAGCAAGTAATTGATTAACTATTAACTTTTACTAATATTTTAGTGTTATTTTACTATTACTTTATAATAATATTACCTTAATAAAATATAGTTTAAATATTATTGAATATACTCTGGTAATAGTTTAATGTATTATCCTCTTATGTAACAATGTCACCTGTCTTAACTGTAGTGTGTGGCCAACTGGTGAGATATACATAAGTAAGTATAGTTTTTGATAAATATATAGATAGATAAATAAATATGTGCATATTTATTTAGGTAGTTGTATGTGTGTACAATAAGAGAAGTATAGAGGAAAAATTATGTGTTCATTTTACCTGGGGTGAGGTAAAGGAAGATTTCTGTTTCAGATTCAAAACTGTATTAACAAATAAAGTATTGACTATTATTTTCCATAGCTTTTCTTTAAGAGTATGTGCATCTGTAGCAGGCCAGAGCATTTCAAATACAATAGGTGAGCATGCTTTCATTTTTATACTTCTGTATTTATACTAAGTAAGCATTTCTCTGCACAGTCCATATAAACATTTTAAAGAAACCTTTATTAACATCAAGATTTCTATTGTATATATGGAACCTTCTATATAAATCTTGGTTGAATAATTGGTATTAATATTATCTGTAAAAATATAAAATTATGGGGGAAAATGACTATGTAAATAACTTTACAAAGCAAGTTTTTTAGCTTGGGGAGTATTTCATAAAAATTTTTTCACTCATGTATTTTTCTTTATCCCAACTATGAAAAAAATGTTTCCTGAATAAGCAAGTCGAAATAGGAATTTGTATCTCTGATAAAGCACTGTATTCACTGAGTACTTTTCCTTCCCTGATTACATTTGCTTTGTTTCTGTCCTTTAAGGCCTGACTGCCGAGGTGCAGTTAGATTCCCTCAAACAAAAAGGAGCCATCAAACGCACTCTCTTCCTTGATAACCATCAGTCACATCACATCTTCCCTCTGTCTATAAAGCGGCAGGGATCCCTCCGGTGCCAGGATTTTATCGTTTACCTTCGAGTAAGTGTTCCTTTCTGGCCTCTAACATTCAAATCCAAATTCCAACCATTTTTCTCCATTTAAACATCATACTTGGCCACACAGATCCACATCGATTTTCATTTATGGGAGAAAACTTTATTTTGAGGTCACACACTCCCCTCTTGAGCCTTACTTCAGCTAGCCTAATGATGTGTGGCTATTAATTCCCAAAGCTTCTCTTCATTTTGTACATTATCTTGATAACAGTACTAACTCAGGTGGTTTTTGTATTTAAATGCCTCCCCCCCAAAAAAACCCATAAAAGTTAAACAGTTTATTTGAATTTTTCCCCTATGTGAGTATGTTTGGCCAAATTTTATCAATGTGCATCTAAAAGCCAGCTCAGGAAAATGTTTAAACATTCGAAGCCTTTATTAAAAATAATTTATAATTATATCTTTAAAGCAATGTATTTTTACAGTAACTCCAAAACCTCCATTAAATAAAAAAGCCAAAATATTTATAGCACAAGAATTCCATCTTCTTACCAATTGTGAGGCTATTATCACATGATCTCATTTCACCTCCTCTTTAATGAATTTAGTGAGCAGAAACCTGGTCCACAAAAACAAGGGCACAAGATCCTTGCCGGCATACAACCAAAGGGTGGCATGCCATGACATGGCCAGGGGTGTTCTGTGTGTTCAGGGCTTGCTTCTGGTGCTACCCGCTTCCCCTGGGGAGAGGTCTTTCTTTTTCTGAGGGAACCTCTACTATGCTGAAGGTGTTCTGAAGTTCATGCAAGAGATAAGAGAGGAAAAGAATCAGGATGTTTTCTTCCCCTGAACCTAAAGGACTCATGAATTCTAGCAACCTCACGAATAGAAAGATCCCAGTTCATGAAACTTCCAATGACTTTTGTTGCATAATGAGTATAATATTTTACTTTATAATTTGACCAGTCAGTGTGAGTTTTTGCGGATCTGGAGGACCCGAAGATCACCTCTAGAAATATATATTTCGGTGAAGCCCAGCTCTAAATGATTTCATCTCTGACGTATATATTAATTAAGCTGGCTACTATATACCATATCAGTCAGCGTGTGCCAAAGCCTGCTGTGGTGATAATTACTTCATCATTCACTTTCATTAACTAAAGTCAAATGTTGCCTGCCTTTCACAGACTAACATCTTGCAGCTATTTCACGGAGCCTTTCTTGAGTTTGTGATTATTTTCCCTAGGATGAAACTGAATTCCGAGATAAATTATCCCCAATCAACATTAGTTTGAATTACAGTTTGGATGAATCCACCTCTAAAGAAGGCCTGGATGTGAAACCAATATTGAACCACTACAAGGAAAATGTTGTTACTGGACAGGTAGGTCCTTGATGGTATTGATGGTATGTATATTTTTCATCAGGCCCTGGGCATTGCTCGTGTGACCTTAAGAAAAAATCCAGCTCCTTTTGTCTTCATTCCTGAACACAAACTTGTAACATTTGGGAGATTTTCCTAACATGTTGCCTGAAACACTGCATAATTTTGTTTTCAGAAGCCCTTCCCCTTGTGCAACCAAGATTTAATTTGTTCAAAATGTGGCCGTAGTGGAAGCAATACAGCCTGTAATCCTCAAAACAATGCCAGAGTAGCATTCTTTGCAGATATTTCAGATGAATTGGAATTGGGCTGCCATGTAAACTAGCCTATATTGGGCAGTCACTGCCCAACATAGGGTTTCTAGCTGGGTAGAATTGTGAAATGAAAGCTTTGGTTTAATTTGTGGAATTGTTCATAATTTTCAAGAAAAAGGATGTGATTCAAGTTTTCCAAGATTATTCCTGATGCATGTTTGCACAACACAGGCTCACATCCTGGTGGACTGTGGAGAAGACAATATGTGCATTCCTGACTTGAAGCTGTCAGCTAGACCGTAAGTTTCAATAAATAAATGTGTACATTTTATCTAATGGAATACAGGTGTTTATTTAAAGCTTCTCTGGAGAAGTACACACTTCCAGTGATTACAAAAAAACACACTGCATGGAATTCCTGAGCTTGGCTACTCTTTGGGTTAGCCTGTGGTGTGGGTCAGCTATTTGTCATTGGTGTCAAGAGACACACCCTAAGGTTTTGCCTGGGATGTTTCACCTTTCAGCAGAAATGGGGAAAAATGTTTTTGTTCAATGTAAACTCATCTGTGGGGTGGTTCAGGTTGTATTTATTTGCCTTAGGCCTGCGGGCAAAGAATTCAGACAAGCTCTTCTACCTGCACCTTAGCCAAACCAGTCTTTGCAGCACCTTGTGACTCCAAGGCATCCTTAAAATCATCAAAACAAAATCAATTTTAATTTGCTGGAAGAAAAACTTAATGGCATTCTATGAAGTAAAACAGAAGGTGTCACAAAATCCGAAGGGAGTCAAAGGGTTCCCCAGTTGCCTGTAATGGAGAGTCATCACCAGGCCTTCACCAATAATCACACTGTGTTCCATCACAGATAAAATGGGACTGGGATGTAAAGTGTCCTATGGTGGAAAAAGCAGATTCCTGCTGCCCCCACCCCACCACGATACCCAAAGCAATAGCTTCAATTAAGGGTCAAAAGTGAAACAGGCATTTCCAAATGTTGGGAAATGTTTTCAATTTGAAGTATGGAGTGAATTAAGTTTCCTCAGAATACCTCAAAAACTTCCATCAGCTATTTGAGGTCTCATTTTATCTGCCTCTTTTTCCCCCTCGCCGTCCACGTTGCAATACACAACTCAGTTTCTAGACCAGGTCTTCCCCTTCTTTCCTGCCGCTCATCTTCCTCGTGGACACGCTCAGTGACGTGCTGGGGCTGCCTCACTCTCTGGCTTGTGAGCCAGGTGCTACATTTTTTGGCATTTCTGATGGCAGATTGCTAAATATGTGGTGACCTGAAATTGGCCACAGTGGGAGGATTTACACCACCAGAATCAGCAAATGCTACAGTTGGGTACTTTTACTTTCTTTTTTTCTTTGAGAACGTGTTAAGCATTTACCAGCACACCAATGGATGTTCTCCTGCCCCCCCCAGGTGGTTTGTTGGTTCTTCTTGCCACTCCCACTTGTTGATCCATCTTCTTTTTGTCTCTTATCTTGCATTTCTGCCTCTTCCTTTTTCTCTCCCAGGTAAATCCTTAAGTAAAATATCCATGAATCCAAAAGAAGTATAGTACCTAATGATTGCCTTTAAACTGTATTTTTAGAGATAAGCATCAGGTCATTATTGGAGATGAAAATCATCTTATGCTCATAATCAATGCAAGAAATGAAGGTGAAGGAGCCTATGAAGCTGAACTCTTTGTGATAATACCAGAAGAGGCGGATTATGTTGGGATTGAACGCAGCAACAAGGTAATGCCTGGAAATTATTTGAAGTGGTAAACGGTGAGGTGTATTTTTGAAGACAAATCAGTGTTAAGTGGGGTCATCTTAGCTGAGAGTTTCTTCCTCAGTAAAAGAACAAGTTGGCACCTTACTTCCTTCATCATAATAGTAAGGAGCTAGGAAGGAGGTTGGTCTTAAGCAGTATGAATATCTTTCACTGGCTATAGTGTAAAGATAAGTTGGCCAAAGATTGAGAGCTGAAGCAAGGAAGAGAAACTGGCCAAAAGAAGAAGTTTACCAATGTGATTTATCAGCTAAATTCCCCAGCAAACTTCCACCCTCACTGGATGTTTTCAGACCTTTGTTTTGAGTTCCTTTATGTTTCAAGCAGGTCCCAGGAGGTCTGGTTTTCATTATTGCTCATGGAGGAAGATCTGACCAACCCCAGCTGAATACTGATAACAGCCTAGACAGGCACTGGAAAGGAAACACATTCAATTTTCTTTCTTCTTGGTTAGGGATTGGGACCAAAAGCCAGGTCTTTGTCATTTGGCAGTCCTGCAATGCCACTATCTATTAGCTAGTGCCTTTTACAGCCTTTCCTTTCCTTTTCAGAACATGAATCTTCCCACTCACAGTATCCTCAGATTTTGCTGTGTTTTTAATCACTTGGTCTAAAAAATCATTATAAATACATTGCAGAATAATGGAGAGAGTCCCTCGTTTTCACAAATATACAGATTCACAATTAAGAACAAAGAACAAGTTTAACATTCCTTGTAGCCATCACTGCCCTTCACACAGAACCAGGCACAATGGAGGCTCCTTAAAGACTTGCTGATGTATTTGTTCATTTAAGCAAGATTTATTAAATGTCTGCTAGTTTCCAAATACCACATATTCTAAGGAGTTTTAACATTCTAATGATTAAAAATTTTAACGGAAAGCAATACCTCGAAGAGATGTTAACAGACTGTTGTGAGATTGGTATTTTATAGTCATTTTAAAACATAGGGAATATAAAATTCTCTATTCACACCCATAGGTGCATGATTTATGCTTTGGTTAGATTACCTTCTTAGTGAAAAAAAACAGATAATAACCATGTATCTTTGACAGTAATAAAATCATAACACATTTCTGTTGAAGAAATATATAGAAAAAAATCACTTGTAAATACTTACAAGCAAAAAAAAACATAAACAAACAAAAAAATGAAGCTCAAGTATGCTGTTTTAAAAAAAAAGGGAATTATGTCTATTCCCTTTGTGTCACTCCACTCCTGACTTAGTAAAATAAAGCATCTATTCTGAAATGTTTTTTAACATTTAGTTTACTGTTCAATTTATTGCATGGAAAATATAGGCAACCATTTATCATTTCTATCTTTGGCTGTATAGAATACAACAGACATTATCCATAATCTCAAATGAGTCCTTAACTGTTTTTCTTCCAACCAATTTCCCTTGGGCAGAGACTTAGCTCAGTGTTTGAATTTTACATGACTAAGCCACATTTTCATTTCTTCTTTGTTTTTAAGCAGTTTGAGGTTTGTGTACCTTTTTATTTAAACCAGTTCAAGTTTTTTTTTTTGGATAATTTTCTCCCAAGGAGAAAGTATTAAGATTGTCTGATTATATGTTTTGTTATTCTTTTGTTGAAAACATTCACCTTTTCAAAAATGTAGATGCTGATGATCTCTTTCTCTGGAAACCTTATTTGAGCCAGTCTTCATACTTCCCTTCAGTAACCTTTCTTCTAAATTTTCCTAAAAATAAAGGCCTATGTATCTTATCTTTTATTATCATTACTATAGTAAAATACATGTAATATAAATTTTACCATCTTAACCAAGTGTGCAGTGCAGTGGCATTACGTACATTCACATTGCTGTGCAGCTATCGCCACAGTTCACCACGGAACTTTTCAAAATCCCAAACCGAAACCCTGTACTCATTCAACACCAACTGCCTCTCTTCCCTTCCCCGGTCTGGAGTAGCACTGTTACAGCTTCTGTCTCTTTGAATTTGGCTATTGTAGAGACATCATGGATTTCACCCCACCCTCTAGCTCACACCCTTCTCACTTTCAGCATGTCCAGACCTGGACTTCGCATGTTCTCACACTGCTCCTCTCCTCCCTCCCCACCTCCTTCAGAGAATGGCCCCAGTATTCCCCAGTTTGCTAAAGAATGAGTTGGTCCTGCCTCTCTCCAGCCCCTATCTCTCTCCATCCCGTGCCACTGTCACTGCCTTCACCAAGGCTGGCACCACCTTTTTCCAAGATGACAGGACCAGTCTCCTAATTCATCTCCCATCTCTTTGCCTCCTTCCCTTCTCTGCAGGGAGTGCTGTCTTTCTAAAATGCAAATCTGATCACATCCCTCTCTTGCTTAAAACCCTCACTAGCTCCCCCTTGTTTTTAGGCTAAAGCCTATCCCCCTTGGATGACTAAGGAAGCCCTGAATTCTGCCCCTAGCTTCCTTCATAAGCCTCATCACTAGTCTTTGACCCTTTCCTTTACCCCGCCCACACAGTTCCACAGATGGTATTTCTTCTCAGTGTCTGTGATACCCGTGCACTAACTTGCTGAGAGCTTGTACCTGCTGTTCTTTCTCTCCAACACACTAACTCTACTTCCTCATCCCCTTTATCCAGATCACTTCTTTCTATTCATCCTTCAGGCCTCAAGTTAATAATGCCTGAGACTGCAAACATTTACTGAGCAATCGCTAAATGCTGGGCACTGCTCTGAGCTCTTGCATGCATTTAATTTACTTAATTCTCGTCACAGCCTTATAGAGAAATGGCAAGTCTCCCCATTATAGGTATAGAGAAATTCAGTAATAGGTCGAGTTACACAGCTACGCATAGTAGAACCAAGCTTCGAACCTCAGCTATCAGGTCCAGTTCCATGTTCTTAAAGATTGATTTGCATTGTCCCCCATCAGCTGAAATGTCACCTCCTTTAGGACGTCTTTTCTGGTTGCTTCAGTATTCAAGGACATGTGTCACTCTGAATTTCTCCTTTCATAAAACTTAAACTGTGCTAGTTGCAATTCTGTTGCTTGTTACAATTGCCTGTAATTACTTGCTACAATTAGTTATAATAATTGGAAATTCAATGAGGACAAAGGGTCTTCTATCAGTGCCTGGTGAGCACCAGGTACACAGTAAATGTTTTCAGTGAATGAATAATATTCTAAGAGCTATGAATGAATTAGAACAAGAGTATTCCTGGAACAGCTAAGGAAAATAATCTGGAAATATCTAGAAAAACAATCATTTCACTCAGAGAGAGGAAATAGAGGTTAAAAAAAGAAAAGAGGTGGGGGATTTCGGAAGAGAAATATTTTTGATTGATATGAAAAAGCTATTTTTAGAAAAGTGGAAAAAAGTCCATATAACCTTTAACCTTTATATAAGATAAAAATATCTACCATAGAAACTAAATCCTTAAATTATATTCAAAGGACACATGGGCATTTTTTAAAGTTCTTCCTGAATGCCTTTTTTTTCCTATTCTAGGCACTGGGAATAGAATATATATACAAAACCCCCTGCTCCCTGAAGCTTATTTTTTCAAAGCACATGGTTTACCTACAAAATTCTTTATGGAGATGTTTGTTGGGTTTTTCTTTGATTTAGTTTGAAATCTTGATTTTTCTCAATAAAGTGGAAAGAATGGAATGGAGGATGCTTTCTGAAACTTTTACTTGAAAATTCAAATTACTTTCTTAAAGGAAATTTCAATAGTGCTGGCAAATGGATAAATGGTCCTCATATTCAGATCCCTCTTCAATGGACCATTCACTGGGCAAAAATACCCCAAGGATTGCTCCTTTGTGAAAGTCCACACATTGCAACCTTATCTTTGTCATTGAGAGTAACAGGTAATATATTATTTGCACTTAAGTTAGAGTGGAAAAATGGATGAACATCTGAGGTATCACCAAAGGCAGAGCAGGACCACAGGGTGATAGGTTTTGAAATAAGTAAAGAGGCTCAGGGTGGAGAGCAAGATGTGGATTTCTGGGCAGCTGGGAATAGCATGAAGGCAGAGGAAGAGCTGGAACAGAGGGAAGTCCTCCAAAGTGAAGCCTCCTGTTTCCTGGCTTGTCCAGTATAACTCTGAGACCTTCTCCAGCACAGAGTTCTAAGCACCTCTTCAAACTTGAGTTTTTAGTACATTCTAATCAGAATAGATGATCAGAACAGAAAGCCCTGTGTAAACATAATAGTGTTCTCTTCCCATCTTAAGTATTTAGAGGACTAAACTAAAATTAATTTTGTAATCTCAAATTGGGACCATGATGTGTAGAAATTTGTGTTGAAAGCAATTCTCTTGCAAATGGTTGTTGAGTTATATGATAATCTATGCATATTACTGTTATTTCATTTTTCAAGAATAAATTTGTTTAGTCACATTTAGCTATCTCTGATCTTCCTGGCCATAAATTAACATTAACAATAGTGAAAATAATTTCTAAAATGTTCATATGTATATACTATGTTAAACATTTTCTTCCTCAGTGAAACACAATAAATGTACTTACCAGTTCAACCTGTTTCCCTCTAAAGTTGAACTTCAACTTTTTTCTCAAGTTTCTCTTCTGAGTTGATGGCCACAAATTAATTCTTCGGCAGAGTACACCCCCACAGGTGTTTGAAATCAAGAGGAGCTTCCCGACCTGCAGCACTGCTTTTGTGACAGGATGTAATTTATTCTGCCCCCTGAACTCCACACTGGTGTTCTTTCCTGTTGCAGGGACTGCAACCACTGAGCTGTGAGTACAAGATGGAAAATGTAACCAGAATGGTGGTGTGTGACCTTGGGAACCCTATGGTGGCTGGAACAAATGTAAGGGAAAACCAGAAGCACTTACTGATTTCCGTCTAATTGAATTTTAAAGAGAACTAATGGAAAGCACCCCTATTAGCACTCAGCAATTTATCACATATTAACTAAGACAAATTAGGCAGGAAATTACCAGAGTAGTGAAATTTAGTATTATAATCTACACAGAGTGAGAAATCTGAAAACACAAAAAGATGAATACATTTACATGATTTCTCTTTTGACTTTACTCTTACATGTCTTTTCAGTGCAACAAATCTATGAATACTATTTTTTTAATACAGATATTTTTCTTTGAATATTTTTTCTTTGAATTTCACACAATTTTTTCTTTGTATTTAAAAAGAACTACAAGGCAAATAAATGACTTAAAATAACATAATTACAGATTTTAGCAAAGGCAATTTTCTATACACCTCCCATATGAATATCCTTTCCCACATTTTCATATTAAAATTTTACCATAATACAGCTTTTGAATCAGCTTTACCAGGTCTATATATGCATCTTACTTGAAGAATAATAAGGAAAATTGTTTATAGCAAGAAAAAAAAGGGTTCATAATGATCTGCAGCTTGTTTATGAAAGAATAGGAGTTGTTTTCTTCTTGTGCTGTCTTTCTTTGTCCCCAAATTTAGGAACTTCCCATTCAGAATTATACGTGGACAATAAATTTATGCCATTGCAGTTAAAGTGTACATATGGTAACTTCTTGTAATAAATATCACAGTGGAAATAATTATTTTATGAAGTCATAAATCAGAAAAAAGTATTGAAATCTGCAAATAGTATATAATTAAATGTTACATAAATAAACTTACACATTCCTCTTTATATTAGATGTTTGTGATTATCAGTGAAATGGACTGTTTGAAAAAACTGTCATGAAAATTTCCAGTTCATTTGAGGTTTGTATTAGAACAGCTTCCCAAAGTGTATTCCAGGGAATGCTAATCCCTTGAGAAAAGGGACGTCTATAGTCACTGCTGAATATCATATACTCCTGGGACATTCAAGGACAGATTTGCATTTTAAGGTGCTGAGAAGTCCTACAGTAAATAAACCTTTTTTTAGCCCAGTGTTTCTCACATTGATGTGAGAATTTGAAACCTCCTATCAAGTAACAGTCCCAGTTTATACTTTAGGAAATTGTGCTAAAATACTGTTTTTGCTCTTTACACTATAATAAACTCGATTCCATTGAGCCTGGGTATTTAAAAAATGTGCCAAGCTGTAGTCTAGTAAATTCACTTTTTTGGTCAAAAAAACTAAATATTTCAATGAAAGATAAACTTTTATGATAGATTTTATTAGCTAACATGTTGATTGATTGCCTTACATGTTATAAACCCATTATTGGGTGCTTTTTTTATGTTATCTCATTTACCCTCACAACAACCAACAACACTGCTAGTCAGGTATTTCTTCTCTATGATGGATGAGGAAACTGAGACTCAGAGAAGTCAAATGAATTGCCCAAAGCCACACAGGTAATGAAGAACAGAACCAAGATTCAAACCAGGCCTAAACACAATGCCCATGTTTCAGCTGGTCTGCAAAATTGTGAAAAGTACCTGGATAAAAACTAACAAATAACAGATGAGACTTTTAAACAAAGCCTTGAAAGATAGAATGCTGAGATATTAGAACATTTTTCATTAGAACCCTTTTATCAAGAAGCTAACAAATAATCCTTTTGCTAGTTTTCAAGAAAAATCCAACCATCCAATTAGATATGAAGAGGCCTACCAAAGGCCAAAGAGATGAGTTGACATAGTGGCAACGATGTCAGCATCTGTAGGAGACCAAGTGCTCATTCCTTTTCAGTATTAAAAGTGTTAAATCTAGACCAAAGATCATCTGAGATCATCATTAATTAAGGATAATCTTGGAACAAAAACTGGCCAGTGTCATTCAAAGTGGAGGGCAAAAATGTCAGTGTGGTCTAAACCACAAATGTGTTTATGTGAAAGGATGTCAATCCATTTTACCAGCAAATAATCTTTAGAAGTCAAGGAAGTAAATTGTTTGTGTTAGTTTATCTCTGAGGTCTATAGGAGAAGAAACCTAATAGCTTTCTAATCTCAGCCTGTAGTGCCCTTAAACACATCAAATTTTATTGCATTCTTTGTTTTAAAACACTTTGATTTATTTACTTCTTAATTTTGTACTTTAAAAAGGAATACTCTCCATGGAGTGTAGTAAAATTCCAAATTTAAAAGCAGTTCTGAATATTAAAAAGCACCCTAAATCATCATGAACATTTACTCCAGTCCCAACATTTTAAAAAAAGTTTTCATGTGACTTTTTAACAAAACATTCAAGGTAGTGTTCAAAAATATTACTTCTGATTTGTTAGTAATGTCATATTCATATATAGCTAAAATGTTTATCTGCAACACAATTCATAAAAACCTGCAAAATCTCTCCAGCAGGAAAACAAAAAAATAGTGGTTCAACAAAGCCTCTTTAGAATCAGTGCCCAGAGATCAGGCATTTGGTTCTAGTTGAGAATACATGACTTCTACAAGTATGGAGTTATCACATCTTCATTGCATCTTGATCACATGCTGAATTGTTTTATAATGAATATGACCACTAAGTAGGCTTCATCATAATAGAGTAAGATCCCCATCACTGGAAGTGTGCAAACTATGGCACACTCTTTTCATCATTCTTTCAACCATTTTTATTGCACCTTTCTATATGCCTGGTTCTAACCTAGAGGCTGACGATATCAAGACAATATCAAAATATACAATCCCCATTCAGTAAGAAACTCAAGATTGGCAACATCAGAGGTTGAGTGATAGGAGACAGAGACAGGAAATAAAGAGAAAATTTCTGCCTGACCTGGCTTCTAGGATTGGAGGATGTGCTACAGGAGGCTTTGCTGCAGGAGGATCTCTTGTCCTGAGTTTTGAAGCATGGTCAGACTTCTCCAAGTACAGAAAGCAGGAAAAGGCTTTAAAAGGCTTCCAAAGATGACAGTAGAGCATGTGCAAAGTCCCCAAGGTCTACAAGAAAATCGCACATTTGGAATTAAAAAGGAATTCATCAGGACCATAAGAATGTATAGTCTAAATACTTAGGCACACCTGGGTTTAAATCCCAGCTTCGCCATTATCAGCTATGATACATGGCAAGTCACATGGAGATGGGAGAATACCTCTCTGTAGGAACGTTTAGAGCCGTGCATCAATATGATGTATGTGAAGCTGCTAGAGCAATACCTGGCTTATAGCACATTCAATAAGGGCTAGAGAAATGATGATAATGACATATGATAAAACAATGGTTATTTATTACTAACTTATATTATTACTGGCTCATGTTAACACAAGTGTTTAGTGACTGATTTGATGCTCACAGTGTAGTGGCCTTTGAGTGTAGCTTCTAGAGTCAGCTTGCAGGGATTTCTATTACAATACAGTTATTTGCTCTGTACCTGGAGCAAGGTACTTAATCTCTCCTGTCCTCAGACTGATGCTCAACTGCAAACTGTCAACGATCACAGCACCTGACCCATAGAGTGGTGTGGTGACTACGTGAGGCAGTGTGTGTAAGGCTCAGGACAGTGCATGGGAGAGTAAGTAAGATGATTGTATGTCTTAGATATTAATTTTATTTCCTTTTAGATTATCTTTGGATTTTTCTCCAAGTTTTTAAAATCTGCTTATAAAAATTATAATAGCAGTTTTAAAACTTTGGAGAATAAAGTTAGAAAAAATAATCCATATACACATAATGTAACTATAGCATATTTTTCTACTATATTTTCATAAAATACACCCTCACTTCTATACAGAAATTTTTCCACTGACACATTTTTGAGACAATAGCTGAAATATATTGCACATGCATGTTTTTAACCTTTTTCCTTGATTGATCATCACATCAGAAGCATTTTACACACTGGTGCATAGGCTTCCCAACCATAATTTCAATTACCACATAAATGTCCATCAAATGGAAGCATCGATGTTTTCTAAATCAGTCTCCTTTCATATATGTAGGTTGTGTAATTTGGAACATAAAGAAGGTGGCAAGAGAAAAAGTGAACAGAGGGACCCACCATGTAAAGGGGCCCGAATCATCTGGGCCCTAAAATCTCAGTGGCTGACTTCTCTAAGTTCTCCAGAGTTGAAGCAGAGCAAGGAACAGCCATCTGATGTGTGGGGGGAACAGCGGGGAGCTTACAGGGATGACTTAGAAAGATTTTATGCTGTACATAAGGTCCCTCCTGTGTAATAAACTTAATGCCTTGTTGTTGTTTTTTTTCTTTTTTTTTAAGTATTCTCTGGGCCTCCGGTTTGCAGTTCCACGTCTTGAGAAAACAAACATGAGCATTGACTTCGATCTCCAAATCAG
>JAVSCE010002290.1:0-18284 GCA_032199065.1 Smutsia gigantea | reverse complement strand
AGAGGGTATTATGCTCAGTGAAATAAAAAAAAAAAAAAAAGACAAGTATCAAATGATTTCACTCATATGTGGAGTATAAGAACAAAGAAAAAAATACTGAAGGAACAAAACAGCAGCAGACTCACAGAACCCAAGAACGGACTAATAGCTACCAAAGGGAAAGGGACTGGGGAAAATGGGCGGGAAGGGAGGGATAAGAGGGAAAAAGGGGCATTATGATTAGCAGATGTAATGTTGGGGGGCACGGGAGGGCTGTACAACTCAGAGAAGACAAGTAGTGACTCTATAGCATCTCACTATGCTGATGGACAGTGACTGTGCTGCTATGGGGGACCTGATGAAGGGGTAGTTTAATAATCGTATTGCACATGTAATTGTAAATTAATGATAATAAAATAAATTATATTAAAAAAAAAAAGAAAAAAAAATGGAAATTCATCCCATGCTCTTGGCTAAGTAGAATAAATATTGTCAAAATGGCTATACTACCTAAAGGAATCTATAGATTCAACACAATCCCTATCAAAATACCAACAGCTTTCTTCAATGAACTCGAACAAATAATTCTAAAATTCATATGGAACCACAAAAGACCCCGAATAGCCAAAGCAATCCTGAGAAGGAGGAATAAAACAGGGGGAATTACGCTCCCTGACTTCAAGCTCTACTACAAAGCCACAGTAATCAAGACAATATGGTATTGGCACAAAAACAGACCCACAGACCAGTGGAATAGAATAGAAAATCCAAACATTAACCAAAACATATACAGTCAATTAATATTTGATAAAGGAGCCTTGGATATACAATGGGGAGATGACAGCCTCTTCAGCAGCTGGTGTTGGCAAAACTGCACAGTTACATGTAAGAGAATGAAACTGGACTACTGTCTAACCCCATACACAAAAGTCAACTCAAAATGGATCAAAGACCTGAATGTAAGTCATGAAACTATAAAACTCTTAGAAAGAAACATAGGCAAAAGTTTCTTGGACATAAACATGAATGACTTCTTTATGAACATATCTCCCCGAGCAAGGGAAACAAAAGCAAAAATGAACAAGTGGGACTATAACAAGCTGAAAAGCTGTACAGCAAACATTCTCCTAATTAATCAATGGGTTAACGACCAAATCAAAACAGAAATCAAAGAATATATGGAGACTAATGACAACAACAACACAAAGCCACAACTTCTGTGGGACGCAGCAAAGGCAGTTCTAAGAGGAAGGTATATTGCAATCCAGGCCTATTTAAAGAAGGAAGAACATTCCCAAATGAATAGTCTAAAGACACAATTACTGAAATTGGAAAAAGAAGAACAAATGAGGCCCAAAGTCACCAGAAGGAGGGACATAATAAAGATCAGAGAAGAAATAAATAAAATTGAGAAGAATGAAACAATAGAAAAAATCAATGAAGCCAAGAGCTGGTTCTTTGAAAAAATAAACAAAATAGATAAACCCCTAGCCAAACTTATTAAGAGAAAAAGAGAATCTACACACATAAACAGAATCAGAAATGAGAAAGGAAAAATAACGACAGACCCCACAGAAATACAAAGAATTATAAGAGAATACGATGAAAAATTATATGCTAACAGACTGGATAACCTAGAAGAAATGGACAACTTTCTAGAAAAATACAACCTTCCAAGGCTGACCCAGGAAGAAACAGAAAATCTCAACAGACCAATTACCAGCAACGAAATTGAATTGGTAATCAAAAACCTACCTAAGAACAAAACCCCTGGACCACATGGCTTCACCACTGAATTTTATCAAACATTTAGTGAAGACCTAATACCCAACCTCCTTAAAGTTTTCCAAGCAGTAGAAGAAGAGGGAATACCTCCAAACTCATTCTATGAGGCTAGCATCACTCTAATACCAAAACCAGGCAAAGACACCACAAAAAAAGAAAACTACAGACCAATATCCCTGATGAACACAGACGCAAAAATACTCAACAAAATATTAGCAAACCGAATTCAAAAATACATCAAAAATATCATCCATCATGATCAAATAGGATTTATTCCAGGGATGCAAGGATGGTTCAACATTTGAAAATCCATCAACATCATCCACCACATCAACAAAAAGGACAAAAACCACATGATCATCTCCATAGATGCTGAAAAAGCATTTGAAAAAATTCAACATCCATTCATGATAAAAACTCTCAACAAAATGGGTATAGAGGGCAAGTACCTCAACACAATAAAGGCCATATATGACAAACCCACAGCCAACATTATACTTAACAGTGAGAAGCTGAAAGCTTTTCCTTTAAGATCAGGAACAAGACAAGGATGCCAACTCTCTCCACTTTTTTTCAACATAGTACTGGAGGTCCTAGCCACAGCGATCAGACAACACAAAGAAACAAAAGGCATCCAGATTGGCAAGGAAGAAGTTAAACTGTCCCTGTTTGCAGATGACATAGTACTGTACATAAAAAACCCTAAAGAATCCACTCCAAAAGTACTAGAACTAATATCTGAATTCAGCAAAATTGCAGGATACAAAATTAATACACAGAAATCTGTTGCATTCCTAGACACTAACAATAAACTAGCAGAAAGAAAAATCAGGAAAACAATTCCATTCACAATTGCATCCAAAAAAATAAAATATCTAGGAATAAACCTAACCAAGGAAGTGAAAGACCTATACTCTGAAAACTACAAGACACTCATGAGAAAAGTAAAGAAGATACCAATAAATGGCAACACATCCCGTGCTCACGGATAGGAAGAATTAATATTGTCAAAATGGCCATCCTGCCTAAAGCAATCTACAGATTCAATGCAATTCCTATCAAAATACCAACAGCATTCTTCAACGAACTAGAGAAAATCGTTCTAAAGTTCATACAGAACCACAAAAGACCCTGAATAGCAAAGCAATCCTGAGAAGGAAGAATAAAGCTGGGGGATTATGCTCCCCAACTTCAAGCTTTATTACAAAGCCACAGTACTCAAGACAATTTGGTACTGGCACAAGAACAGACCCATAGACCAATGGAACAGACTAGAGAGCCCTGATATAACCCAACCATATATGGTCAATTAATATACAATAAAGGAGCCATGGACATACAATGGGGAAACGACAGCCTCTTCAACAGCTGGTGTTAGCAAAACTGGACAGTTACATGCAAAAGAATGAAACTGGATTATTGTTTAACCCCATACATAAAAGTAAACTCAAAATGGATCAAGGACCTGAATGTAAGTCATGAAACGATAAAACTCTCAGAAGACAACATAGGCAAAAATCTCCTGAATATAAATAAGCATGAGCGACTTCTTCCTGAATGCATCTCCTTGAGCAAGGGAAACAAAAGCAAAAATGAACTCATGAGATGAGACCACATCAAACTAAAAAGTTTCTGTATGCAAAGGACACCATCAACAGAACAAAAAGGCATCCTACAGTATGGGAGAATATATTTGTAAATGACATATCCGACAAGGGGTTAACATCGAAAATATATAAAGAACTTACACGCCTCTACACCCAAAAAGCAAATAACCTGATTAAAAAATGGGCAGAGGATATGAAGAGACAGTTCTTCAAAGAAGAAATTCAGATGGCCAACAGACACATGAAAAGATGCTCCACATCACTAATCTCCAGGGAAATGCAAATTAAAACCACAATGAGATATCACCTCACACCAGTAAGGATGGCCACCATCCAAAAGATTAAGAACAATAAATGCTGGCAAGGATGCGGAGAAAGGGGAGCCCTCCTACACTGCTGATGGGAATGTAAGCTAGTTCAACCATTGTGGAAAGCAGTATGGAGGTTCCTCAAAAAACTAAAAATACAAATACCATTTGACCAGGGAATTCCACTCCTTGGAATTTACCCAAAGAATAGAACTTCTCATATTCAAAAAGACATATGCACCCCTATGTTTATTGCAGCACTTTTTACAATAGTGAAGATATGGAAGCAACCTATGTGTCCATCAGTAGATGAATGGATAAAGAAGAGGTGGTACATATACACAATGGAATACTATTCAGCCATAAGAAGGAAACAAATCCTGCCATTTGCAACAACATGGATGGAGCTGCAGGATATTACATTCAGTGAAATAAGCCAGGCGGAGAAAGAGAAGTGCCAAATCATTTCCCTCATTTGTGGAGTATAACAACAAAGCAAAACTGAAGGAACAAAATAGTAGCAGACTCAGAGACCCCAAGAAGGAACTAGTGGTTACCAAAGGGGAGGGGTGTGGGAGGATGGGTGGGGAGGGTGGGAGAAGGGGATTGAGGGGTATTATATTTAGTACACATGGTGTGGGGGATCACGGGAAAACAGTGTAGCACAGAGAAGCAAACAGTGAATCTGTGGCATCTTACTACACTGATGGACAGTGCCTGGGGTATGGGTGGGGACTTGATAATATGGGTAAATGTAGTAACCACATTTTTTTTTCATGTGAAACCTTCATAAGAGTGTATATCAATAATACCTTAATAAAAAAAAAATTAAAAGCAAAAAAAAAAATTACTTACACACAAATCCTTGTCTCCCAGTCTGCTTCTGGGGAGCCTGATGCATAAGAAGTGATCACTGGAAGGCCAGGGAGGTTGGTAATGCTTCTGTGGGTAAGAGGCTGTTTCACTGGATGACAGTAGGAGGTAAGGTCAGAAAGAGAGGCCACACCCAGGCCCATCTAACTAAAGAATTTCCATGTCTGTGAGCAATGGAAACCTTTTAATGATTTTTTCTAGTAAGGAGGGCATTCCACGTGAAATAGAATCACTACATTAATAAACCTTAGTTGATACTAAAAGTAATTTATTGGACATTTCCACATGCATTACTAAGTAATGGGGAACTTGCAAGAACAGCAAAATGTAATGAAGGAAAATGAAAAATTCTTAGGTGTTGATTACTTTCTGTGTACAAAGGGGTTTTATGATCTAGAAATACATAAATAGATCAGACGACTTTGAACTCTGTTTATGGCCAACCATAAAAAGGAGGCTTGTTTCCCTGTGGCCCTGGACCACTTATTTTATAAAATGGAACACTTGTCTCTATAACAAGCTTATTTTGTAACATGAAACAGGAGAACTAGTTGGTATCACAGAGAAGTATGGTCATTTTTTTGTTTGCTTATTACTAAATATTCCCTCTTGGCCTACTATGTGCCACACACTAAATAGATTATTTAAGAAGCATATTAAAGTTAAATGTTGAAATAGCTTTCTGGGCCTTGAAACTCTACATTCTGTATGTACAAACAGAAGGGAGTTTCCTACAACATTAAATCTTAATCTAAGGTAGAATGATAATCAGGTAGAAATTCTGCTAAGCTTTTTAAGTATCTAAAATATTCTGAAAGAAATGAAACATTGAAAATTAGAGTTTAGTCTTGTCTTGATAATGGTACAATCTGATTTTAATGTAACATGCCTAGATCACTGGTAAGCAAACTTTTACTGTAAAAGAGTCAGATAGTAATTACTTTAGGTTTTATAGGCCAGATGGTTTCTGTCACAATTACTCAACTCCTCACTGATGTGCAAAAGCAGTCATAGATAATATATAAATTAATGGGCATAGCTGTGTTCCAATAAAACCTCACAGACACTGAAATTCATGTAATTCTCATGTGTCACAAAATATTCTTCTTTTGATTGCTTCCAACCATTTAAAAATGTGAAAATCATTCTTAGCTCACACGTGGGCTACACAAAAACAGGTAGTGGGGTAAACTTGGTCCAAGAACCTGGTGTCCCAATTTAGTGTTTCCCCAAAGCAGGGCTGAGGCAAGGGCTTGGGGGTGCAGGTCGTTTATTTGGAAGGTAGCCCCAAGAAGTAGGAGTGAAGGAGCATGGAGAGAAAAAGAGAGAGTTGAAAAGAGAAAAAGCCAACAAAGAGTGTGTCATTGTGTTGGTTACTGATGGCGTCTGGGCTCCATCCCACTGGGGACTCTCTGACAAACTGGTAGAATGTGCCTCAGAAATGCCCCTCTGAAGGATGGGAGTCTTGGGTCATTATCTACTGACTACAGTCTCTTCATTTCAAGTTGCCCTACCTGTGGGTCTACAAAGCTCCCCCCACTTTGACAAGAGCTCTGAGGAGAAAAGTGAAGAGGTGGCACAAGCACTCTAATGGAATGCTACTAGCCAGCCTGGGAACTTTCCACCACAGTGGCATACGCCATCACAGTCAGGCAGAGGGAATGTGGCACGCTTGCTAAGAGAGCACTAACCTTTATTTCTGTAATACTCTGTTTTTCCAGGAGCCCCAAATCACAAATATGAGAGGATCAATATTCTAAAAGCTAAGCCACTCAGACTGCAAAGTTAAAAACCCAGAAGAAAGTCGACACCATGGCGACCTTCTTCACTTGGCTACATACCAGGAAAGGAATGTTGGTCATGAATTGGGAAGCAAACCTCTGAAATAAAAACTTCCATCTGTATGTCTAAGTAGATCACTGTAGAACATGATTTGAAGTTATATGCATTATTAAATGCTCTCCCCAACTAGTGCAGTTACTGTCAACATAGAAAGATGTTACACAACCATTGATTATATTCTGTATGCTGTACTTTCAACTCTGTGACTAATTTATATTCTGATTGAGATTTTGTGCCTATTTATTCCCTTTCCCTATTTAACATACAATGTTCTTGAGCAGTTCATGAGTGTAGATAAGTCTGAAAGTTTTAGATATTAGTTAGATTGAATTTCTAACAAGTTCCTGGAGTATGTCCACGCTTCTGGTTTGCAGCCCATACTCTGAGTAGCAAGGATGGAAAATGCATGGAACCTTATGTCTATAATCTGATATAGAAACCCAGTAGTTCAAACTAGGCAGGGCTGAAATAGCTGATTAAGTTGAATGGCTGCTCCTGATGGCAGTGCAGAACTTAAAATGTGGAGAACAAAAACCTCATATGCTAAGCTTTCACCTTGAGGCACAGATTAAAATCAAAGATTTTCAATAACATGATTTTAAAACATTTTCTCTCTCATAGCAGTAGGAATAAAACATCCAAAAATCTAACTCAGACTTTGAATCTGATCAAATCCAAGTTTGCTCAAGTTTACAGTATCATTTGGATTCATAGCCCTGCAAGGTGTTTGATGTGAGTGAAGGCAGTGACCTGGAAGAGTGCAATTCTAGCAATTTGAATGGAAATACCTGGAACACACTGAGGGGTACCCTAAAATCCCCAACCCACTATGAGTGCTTCCCACTGGGCCTCCTGCATCTGCAGAGTAGTTCTCCCACCCTTGCTTAAAGGAACTGTTACTTCCTGGCCTGAGTGCATGCCCTCGCAGAACGAAGCTAATATTCCATACTCCACCAGTCATTGCCACTCAGTCAGTAGCCATAATCAGATTCCAGCATGTCCTGGGAGGGAGACTGAGTGTGGACCCAAACTAGGTAAGAGAAGGCTTATATGATGGAAGACCTTTAGGAATTTGTTAAGTTTTTTAAAAGAGCAAAAATCAGGGAAGTATTTGTGAGAACAGATCTTGAGGATTTTGAACCCAAAGGGAAGAATATATAAAGGAAGAATAAAAAGAATATAATTCACAATAAAAGAACACATATTTCAGTATGGAAATCCTGGGGCACAACTATAGGAGAAGATACTGTGGAGTGGTTAGATATGTGCCCCTATCACCATGAATGGAACAGCTACAAGTATGGACGGATACAGATGTACTGTTAGCAATACATGCCTGTGTTATTAGTTTCCTATTGTTGCCACAACAAATTACCAAAAAGTCAGTGACTTTTTAGAGCAGCACAAATATATTCTCTCATAATTTTCGAGGTAAGAAGTCTGAAGTTGGTCTCCCTTGGTTAAGATCAAGGTGCTGGCAAGATTGCATTCCTTTCTGGAGGCTCTAGGGGAGAATTCCTTCCCTTGCCTTCTCCAGCGTCCAGAAGCTGCCTAAATTCCTCACCTCATGACCCCTTTCTCCATCTTCAAAGCCAGTAATCATATTGCTCCAACCTCTGCTTCTGCCATCACATCTTCAACTTTTCCACCTCCCTCTTTCCCTTATTAAGACCCTGTGATTACATGGGGCTCATCCAGGTAATCCAGGATAATCGCTCCATCTCAAACCCTTAATCACATCTGCAAAGTCTCTTTTGCCATGTAAAGTAACATATCACAAATTCTGGGGATTAGGACTATAATCAACTTTCGGTTTTCCAGTCTTCCACAGTATATCCAGACTGGAACACCTGTTTTTCTGAGACTTTGGCTCCTTCTTACACCATCTGCTATGGCAGTTCTGCCATTTTTACTTAACTTGGTGCAGGCCATTGTTTTCACCAAGCTTCCAAGAGCTATCATAATTTTGTGTCAGCACAGTCTCCTTGCATCCTTGCCAGGGTGTCAAATCCTGCATCACTGGAATGAGCTCTCAAATCTCTACACTCTCTCGGATCCAACCTTTTGCTTCCTCTCCCTTGATCCAGCACCCTCAAGACCCAGTAACATAGTCCTCTTCTGGATCCTGCCAGCATGTGCTGGCTAGATCCTGCAGCAGCTTTGGAATATAGCCACCCTTTCTCCCTAGGAAGAAACCCCACTTGGCAGGGTTATGTTGTGACAGGCCCTTAGTATATCTCCTAGTTGGCTGCAGGAGATGAAAGCATTCCATCACAGTTTGCTACCTTTGAAAGTTTTAATAACCCTGGGCTACAGTATGCCAGAGGTTGTCCATGCTCCACCTCCCTCCATGATGGGGTCCTGATTGCCAGCTAACTGTGGGTAAGCCACCTCCCAAGTCCCATTTTAGAGTGAGCTTCCTCAGATCACTCTTGGCACCATATCTGTTGGGAACACCTGTAAGGGTGTGAGGAAAGCAGGTTTGGGCACAGAGAGAAGTTCTCTGCAGTGCAGTCACAGCAATGGCCTCAGCTGAGCCTGTGTGGAGGGCTCTGAAGCTCAGATGGACCTTTAAATTTCCTGTCTTGAGGCAGGGTCCTGGGCCTTTCTGCTTCTGCATCAGCCAGTCAAATGGCTGTGGCTGTCCCTAGGAAAGGGATGTGACCCATTTGAGGTGGCTCTTTTCAGTCAAGGGCAATTCTCAAAGAGGGACTCCTGAGAGTTGTTAGCCTCCCGGACCCAGCTGGTTGGGGGAATGTCACCATACAGGTGTTCCCAAGAGCACTCCTACACCTAAGAGGTTTGGTGCCAGGAGCGATCTGAGGAAGGTCACTCTAAAATGGGATTTGGGAGGTGGCTCGCCCACCAGTTAGCTGGCAGTCAGGGAGCATACTCCTTGCTGCAGGATGTAGCTTTAGTCCTGCAGAGAGACCTGGGTGATACATGGTAGCACCTACTGCAAGGGTAAAAAGTTGGTAAAGTTGGTAAAAAGATGGTAGAAAGGTTTCAAAGCCTTGCCCCAGCAGCTGTGAAATGCTGATAGGACTCTTCTTGACCCCTAGCGGGGGCTGTGGCATTTTGGACCTATCATCTAAAAGTGGTGGTCCTTCTCTTTGTCATCCGTTGCCAAGAATGGAACCTGACAAAACAAAGAGCCTCCCCAAAAGGAAATACATGATTTTTAGATTTCTATTTATGCCAATGCCCAATTTACCCAGTCTCTCCTTGGCCTTCGTGACAAGGGAAGAGAGCTGAGAAAAACTGCACCTTCAATGAGACTTGCCGTGTCCCTGATAAAGTAAGGAGAAAGAGCCTTATACTCAGTGGGCAGGAAGCAGACCGCGGTAAAACTGTCTAAGAATTGGCAACATAATCTCTTACTGGCCTCCCCTGGTACTGAGAAGTTCATTAGCAGCCAAGAACACCATGGGGTGAGCCTTGCCTTGGCGGCCACCTCCCTGGTACCAAGCTCTCCAAGTCCGTAATGCCAGAAGGATTTGTCCACAATTCAATGACAGTATCTTTCATAGACCACGGATTTAGAGTCCAAGGGTTAAATTATGTGAAATGTCAGCAAGTCAACATGTTCCAGTGAAGAAAATGGATCAAAGGCAAAATGGAGATTATGGTGCTGAGGAGAAATAACTTTCATATGGCCTTGGGCACTAATGACATAGTGAATTTCCTGATGAAACATGCCTCATCTAGGTTGGGGGATCCATTTGGTGGAATCAAAGAAGTGAATGCAAGGATGTAAGAGGGAGGAAAGCCTCTATTCTCTTCGTATTTAAAGTATTCTCACATCAGTGCCCTTTGGAACTCATTCAGTTCTTGCTGTTCTTATGAAAAGTCATTTAAAACATACATGACATACACTCATTAATAGTAGCATTATTCACAAGAGCTAAAATGTGGACTCAATCCACATGTCCATTGATGAATGAATTGATAAGCAAAATATGGCATATTCGTGCAACAGAGTATTATTCAGCCTTAACAATAATCTGGAAATTCTGCAATATGCTACAACATGGATGAACCCTGAGGGCGTTATGCTAAGTGAAATAGCCAGTCACAAAAAGACAAATACTGAATGATTCCATGTATATGAGGTAATTAGTCAAAATCATGAAGATAGAAACTATAAGGCAGAGTGGAGGGAAAAATGGGGAGTTATTGTTTAATGGGTATAAAGCTTCAGTATTACAAGATGAGAAGGGTGACAGGGATGGATGGTAGTTATGGTTGCTCAAGAATGTGAATGTATTTGATAGTTTTGAACTGTGCACTTAAACATGGTCGAGATAGTAAATTTTATGTTAAGTGTGTTTCACTACATTTTTAAAAAATGTTTAAAGCATATATGAAACAGACAACAAGGAAAAAGAAAAAAGAAACCAGAGACTTAAATACATAAACTAAAAATAAAAGAAAGTTAATTGGCTCATTTTAAAGATTTTTTCATAACCCCATCCAGTATTTATAACAGAAAGGAAAAGTAAGTGAAACAGATCAGACTTTAAATGAGAAAGCCAAGAAAAATATAGGGGAAAACCCAAAGAGACAAGACAAAACAAAAATAATAATTAAAAACAAATTTCAATAAAAATGGAAAACTAATATAAGAATTAAAAGCTGAGAGCCAGTGAGAAAAGCAATAGACATGAAGTTGAGGGCAGTATGGTTAAAATAAAACTGAAAACATTTTGGTTAAAAGGTGAGCCTAGGAATTAGCAGAAAGAAAGGAAAAGTCTGGCTAGATTATGTCAGAGGTGAGGTCCACGTTAAATTGTAGGGAGGGAGTTGCATTTGGCTGAAGCAGCAGGAACATCTCCACATGGACTGAGATCCCAGGAAACTTGTATCAGGGGGCCGGCAGGAAAACAAATGTCATGCCAGGTATTTTAACAGAAACGATTTAATCTGGAGAAATGATTGAGCTGTTGTCCAGGAACTGGACACACAAAAGAACCAAACCAAAGCAGCAACCAACCGCTATGGAGAAGGTTCAGGTTATTGGAATTTAAAGGTTTGCAGAAGAACCCCATGAAATTGGGACCCAGAGCTGAGGGCATGGGGGTAGGGGGGGGGCACTGCCCAGCTGGTCCTGGTAGCTCCAAGGGGTACAATGGCACTAGCTCTAGAGCGTGGCAAGTACTAAAAGCAGTTGCCACTGTCAGAGTAATGAGCGGTGACTGCAGTGATGGTCACAGGAACAGAGGGAGACAGAAAGGAACAAAGGCCTTCTCCTTCCAACCTGGATGGCACCCTAAAGTGCCTCCTACTGGCAGAGTCTAAAAGGGCATCGGCTGGCAAAGGTTTGCAAAGGCCCCTCCTCAGCATAACTAAGCACAGTGCTGTCCAATCTGGTTGCCACTAGCCACAATTGGATATTTTAGTTTCAATTTAAACATATTAAATTTAGTTCCTCAGTTGCACTAATTACATTTTGAGCACTAAAGAGCTACATGTGGCTAGTGGCTTCCATGTTGAACAGCACAGCTGTAGGGGATGGTGAGGTCCTAACTCACATAAGAAGAAACACAAAGCATACTGGCAAGTTTTACCTTCTCTGTTGTGTCTGCAGACCCAAGAAACCATCCCAACCCCAGCAAAGGTGAACTTTCCTCAAATAACAGCATTATGCCACTAAAAAAGGACTCTTCTTCAATATGATGGTGGTGGAGGTGGTGCTGGCACTGATGGTGGTAGCAGCAGTATTTTATTGAGCATTTGCATTTATTTTTTTTAATATAATTTATTTTATTATCATTAATCTACAATTACATGTGCAATATTACGGTTATTAAACTACCCCTTCATCAGGTCCCCCCCACCAACCCCATTACAATCACTGTCCATCAGCGTAATGAGATGCTATAGAATCACTGCTTGTCTTCTCTGAGTTGTACTGCCCTCCCCGTGCCCCCCCAACATTATATCTGCTAATCGTAATGCCCCTTTTTCCCTCTTATCCCTCCCTTCCGAGCATTTGCATTTAAATCAGGTCCTGTGCAAAGCATTTTGATTTCACTGTCTTATTTAACACCACAATACTATGCGCTAAAATACTCTTTTCATCTCATCTTACTGATGTAGAACCTGGAATTTAGAGTGCATAAGGAACTTGTCAAAGCCACACAGTTGACTGTAAAGCCCTTGACTTAACGTATGGGATATATTGTCTCAGGCTGTCAAAGGAACCTGACATTTCACAAGGAGATTTTATTTCCTTGTCATTATTCAGTAGAACATTATTTTCTCAGAAAGAATAAATTAGACAAAGCCAACAATTAATAATGGCACTTACAAACATGAGGAATTATGACAATGAAAGTAATTTTAGTTTCAATCCCAGAGACCTGCAACAACCCAACAGAGGTAAATAAAGGTTCTTTTCAGCTTTATAATAAGTCATCATACCCCATCAGATTCAATGTTTAGATTTTGGACCTTTCAGTTCATGTCATTTGCAAGATGATTTTAATTTGTGGGTACAGACTAGAGCACCCTTCACCCTCATTTTCTATTGCATTAACAATGCAGTTATCTAAGTTATACTTATCAGAGGCAACACGGTCAAGACATGGTTAGGTTAATCATTACCTTTGTGATAATTGGAGTAGTTACGAAATTCTTCTAAGACTCTAAGCTTCCTTATCTTCTAGGTATATTGGATTAAATTAGATCATGGATATATGTAAACCACCTAGAAGATTCTTTGACATGTATAATTATACTATTATTGATGGATTTTAGGTGGCCCTCTAATAGAAGGCAAAAGAGAGAAAAAAAATTTTTTTGTCTCTTAAGCACATATACATTCACGTCTTCACTCAACAAATGTTTCTTGAATGCCTACTATGTGCCAGACACCATTCTAGGCTCTTGGGATATATCAGTGAACACACCAGACAAAAACCTATGCCACTGTGGAACAAACATTATATCTATTTAGCACCCATTCTCTGAAAGATGTTAACCTCATTTGTCATAAATGGGAGTCTTCCCTGTCTTTAAGAAGTTATATTCCATTACCTTAAGAGCTTGTAAAACACCCTCAGAAAGGAATGACATTTATTAACATATGAAGTATTCCTGGCAACAGGAATTACATGTGTAGTTTTAGATATCAGAGAATCTAAGTTCTAGCCTTATTTCTGCTCTTAACTTCTTGTATTATCAATCATACTCTCCAAGCTTCAATTTTCTCACCTGCCAAAATAGGAGTAGGGTCTCTAAGGGTATTTTCACCAACAAAGTTGTGCTTTCTATATGTCTAATATAGTCACATCAGCCAGACAGGCCACATTTATGGAGACTAGAAAAATAAACTTTTTTGTAGTTGTTAATCTCATAACCACAGGCTATCATGTACAACATAAACTGAGATACAACTTTATAGGGCATTACTTATTTTTCTACTGAAGATAACAAAAGCAGCTGTTTGTATTGTCTCAAAAGTAGAGTCAGAGACAAGGAGATAATATCAGCAGAATGTTGGTAATTTGTGTGAGGGAAGATCCCAGAAGTCATAGTAAGAGAAATGGACAATGAGATGGGGGAGAAAGCCAATGTCAGGGCACATTAATGAAGTTGGAGAAAAGACGGAACACCTACTAGAATAATCCATCCAAAGGGTAGGAGGCTGGTGATTTTTTCACTGCCACATTCTTCCTTGATTGAGGATTGCTCCAAGGGTGTCAACAGCCTCATCTTCTGAGCCCAGCAGACTTCCACAGCTTCAGCTTTGAGAAGGCCATGAGAGAGAAAGCAAGGTGTGAGTTTAAGGTGTGACACAGTGATGAGTTGTACTGCCTCTCCCCCAAACTTCATATGTTGGAATTCTAACCCCTAGCACCTCAGAATGTGACCTTATTTGAAGAGAGGGTCTTTACAGAGTTTATCAACTTAAAATGAGGTCATTAGGGTGGGCCCTAATCCAATATGACTGCTGTCCTTAGAAAACAGGGAAAACGTTGGACTCACATACAAGCACATGAGAACTCCATGTGAAGGCTGCAGTTATGCTGCCACAAGGCCAGGAACTGCCAGAAGCTAGGAGAGAGGCCTGGAAAAGATCTTTTCCTAGTGCCTTTGAGCTTGATCTTGAATTTCAAGCCCCCAGAACTGCAAGGCAATAAATTTCTGTTGTGTAAGCCATTTGGTTCATGGCACTTTGCTCCTTCAGCCATAGCAAACTACTCCAGACACTGCTGTGGCAAATCTGAGCATGCCAGGAACTGTGCCACACAGCTATGGGAGAAATCAGAAGCAGTCAAGGGGGGAGGCATGAGCACTGAAGACATCATCTACAGAGCTCACCGAAGGGGAACATGCTGGGACCGAGAGGCTGTCCTGCTGTTTCTCAGCTCCTCCGAAATAAAGGGGGAGAATGCTACAACCTGCAATGGCTAGAACTATAACCTAGACTGTCGAAAACTTTGTTTTATATGTTCATTATATTTGAAGCAATCATAAACACTCCTATTATCCTCTCAATTGTTAAACCTTTTTTTCCTAAGACAGCTATTGGGATACCATGTCCTTTCTTATATGAACAAATTACATTTGTTAACACATTTGAAAAAGGGACATTTTAACAGGCTGATTTCCAGAGCAGCCTCCACTCCTTCTGGGGTAAGAATGACAAAAACACAACTGTGTTACACCTAAAATTCTTTTTTTTTTAATAGTTTATTTTGGTATCATTAATCTACAATTACATGTGCAATATTATGGTGATTAAACTACCCCCTTCATCAGGTCCCCCCCACCAACCCCATTACAGTCCCTGTCCATCAGCACAGTGAGAGGCTATAGAGTCACTACTTGTCTTCTCTGGGTTGTACAGCCCTCCCCGTGCCCCCCTAACATTACATCTGCTAATCGTAATGCCCCTTTTTCCCTCTTATCCCTCCCTTCCCACCCATCCTCCCCCAGTCCCTTTCCCTTTGGTAACTATTAGTCCGTTCTTGGGTTCTGTGAGTCTGCTGCTGTTTTGTTCCTTCAGTTTTTTTCTTAGTTCTTATACTCCACATATGAGTGAAATCATTTGGTACTTGTCTTTTTCAGCTTGGCTTATTTCACTGAGCATAATACCCTCTAGCTCCATCCATGTTGTTGCAAATGGTAGGATTTGTTTTCTTCTTATGGCTGTATAATATTCCATTGTGTATATGTACCACCTCTTCTTTATCCATTCATCTACTGATGGACACTTAGGTTGCTTCCATTTCTTGGCTATTGTAAATAGTGCTGCGATAAACATAGGGGTGCATCTGTCTTTTTCAAACTGGGCTGCTGCATTCTTAGGGTAAATTCCTAGGAGTGGAATTCCTGGGTCAAATGGTATTTCTATTTTGAGTTTTTTGAGGAACCTCCATACTGCTTTCCACAATGGTTGAACTAATTTGCAGTCCCACCAGCAGTGTAGGAGGGTTCCCTTTTCTCCACATCCTCGCCAACATTTGTTGTTGTTTGTGTTTTGGATGTTGGCCATCCTCACTGGTGTGAGGTGATATCTCATTGTGGTTTTAATCTGCATTTCTCTGATGATTAGTGATGTGGAGCATCTTTTCATGTGCCTGTTGGCCATCTGAATTTCTTCTTTAGAGAAGTGTCTATTCATGTCTTCTGCCCATTTCTAAATTGTATTATTTGCTTTTTGTTTGTTGAGGTGTGTTAGTTCTTTATATATTTTGGATGTCAACCCCTTGTTGGATACGTCATTTATGAATATATTCTCCCATACTGTAGGATGTCTTTTTGTTCTACTGATGGTGTCCTTTGCTGTACAGAAGCTTTTCAGCTTGATATAGTCCCACTTGTTCATTTTTGCTTTTGTTTCCTTGCCCGGGGAGATATGTTCATGAAGAAGTTGCTCATGTTTATGTCCAAGAGATTTTTGCCTATGTTTTTTTCTAAGAGCTTTATGGTTTCATGACTTACATTCAGGTCTTTGATCCACCTTGAGTTTACCTTTGTGTATGGGGCTAGACAGTAGTCCAGTTTCATTCTCTTACATGTAGCTGTCCAGTTTTTCCAACACCAGCTGCTGAAGAGGCCGTCATCTCCCCAATGTATATCCAAGGCTCCCTTATCAAATATTAATTGACTGTATGTGTTTGAGTTAATGTCTGGACTTTCTATTCTATTCCACTGGTCTGTGGGTCTGTTCTTGTACCAGTACCAGATTGTCTTGATTACTGTGGCTTTGTAGTAGAGCTTGAAGTCAGGGAGCATAATTTCCCCTGTTTTATTCCTCCTTCTCAGGATTGCTTTGGCTATTCGGGGTCTTTTGTGGTGCCATATGAATTTTAGAATTATTTGTTCCAGTTCATTGAAGAAAGCTGTTGGTAGTTTGATAGGGATTGCATTGAATCTGTAGATTGCTTTAGGTAGTATAGCCATTTTGACAATATTTATTCTTCCTAGCCAAGAGCATGGGATGCATTTCCATTTGTTAATGTCCTCTTTAATTTCTCTTAGGAGTGTCTTGTAGTTTTCAGAGTACAGGTCTTTCACTTCCTTCGTTAGGTTTATTCCTAGGTATTTTATTCTTTTTGATGCAATTGTGAATGGAATTGTTTTTCTGATTTCTCTTTCTGTTAGTTCATCATTAGTGTACAGGAAAGCAACAGATTTCTGTGTGTTAATTTTGTATCCTGCAACTTTGCTGAATTCAGATATTAGTTCTAGTAGTTTTGGAGTGGAGTCTTTAGGGTTTTTTATCTACAATATCATGTCATCTGCAAATAGTGACAATCTGACTTCTTCTTTACCAATCTGGATGCCTTGTATGTCTTTGTTTTGTCTGACTGCCGTGGCTAGGACCTCCAGTACTATGTTGAATAACATTGGAGAGAGTGGGCATCCCTGTCTTGTTCCCAATCTTAGATGAAAAGCTTTCAGCCTCTCACTGTTATACACCTAAAATTCTTACATTTATATTCATATTTCACATTGGAAGTTTAAAAAATTTTAATGAATTCACTAAAAATGTGTCCTAGAACTGCTGAGGAAATTGGGAGCACTGGTTTTTGCCTCAAATTTGAGATTCTTTAGCTGTGTCAGGAATAGCTTGCTAAAAGCACTGTCAGACACTGTCATTTTGTACCTGCCTTCCAAAAGCAGCACTCTCAGAGGAAATATGCACACGAATTAGTGATGAATATTTTTGATCTGAAGAAAAAGCAAGGCTCTCCATGGAAGCCAGTCACTGTATCACACCCTAGTTTGGTTAGAACCTGACTCTCCCTCCCCACCTCATTTACCTATCCCACCCTGAATCTAAGCAATTTAAAGTGTTGAATACATACACTGAACCGTGATGGTGAACAGAAATGAGCACCTTGGTTTCAATATCTATTCACCACTTAAAAAATTAAACATATTGCCACACTGTAAAAGGAGGTGTAATTTGTCAAGACTTAAAAACACAAAAAGTAAGTTGAAAGTAATCTAGACATTTTGTGATAAATAATATTTCCATTTATAACACTGTAAATTAAAAAAGGAAATGTGCCACTTACGTTCTGTGTCATTGGATAAGGAATGTAAAGTGCACACTTTTTCTGACATGAATTCTCATTCTTCCTTTCCAGCTTCATTGAGATATAATTGTATACAATATTGTATTAGTTCAAGGTATACAATGTAATGATTTGATACATGTATATATTGCAAAATGTTTACTACAATAAGGTTACTTAACACCTCCATTACTTCACATAGCCACCATTTTGTTGTTGTTATGGTGAAAACACTAAAGTTCTATTCTCATATCAACTTTCAGTATACAATACAGTATTCTTAACTATAGTCACCATGTGGTACACTAGATCCCCAGAACTTATTCATCTTGTACTTGAAAATTTGTAGTCTTTGA
>JAVSCE010002288.1:0-53183 GCA_032199065.1 Smutsia gigantea | reverse complement strand
GGGGATGGTTTCCTCCCCACCCCATCCTCCACTCCCAAGTTCTATGAACCTCTGAAGGTCTGACTAAGTCGTTCTAGAGAGTCTGGGAGCTCACACAAGCCATTACCTGCTTATGACTGCTCATGATTTTATTACTGTTGCTAAGAAGTAAATCTGGTTCACAGACTTGTTCTAAATGAGGGAGGGGGTTTGAAAAGGGAGGCTGGGATGAGCTGTATTGGTCTCAGTTCAAGGGATATGGGACAGGATAATCTCCACCCTCAACCTCTGTGTTCCCATTCAGATAGGTGGTTACAAACAGGTGACACAAGGTAATGGAAATAAGTGGGGGCAGTGTGTGTGTGTATGAAATTGTGGCATGCTTGCCCACCCAAAGCAGCTGTTTTTCTGTGCCTGAGGGAATGCCAACCCTGTATTGCTGGATCTTCTGGCTCTTTAAAGAAAAGCCAGATATCTGGATTTTTTTAATGTGCAGTTTCTTGCTTTTTAAAGGTTGCAGCCAATTTACAAAAAAAAAATGTGAACACCATTCAGGCACAGTGTAAAAGGCTCTTGGGCTGTGGTTAGCCCATTTGCAACCCCTCAAAGTATTCTGCGGGTTTGAACCGGGGTCAGATCAGAGGGTATTTTCCTGAGGATTTTCTGGGATCCTGGGGTTCTCCCCAGTCTGCGGCTCTGGAGTCAAGAAGTTGATCCAGATAGGGTTCTCCAGCATATCTGGGAAGGCTGGAAGTCCCAAGGCAGGAGGCCAAGGGAACCAGGGCAGTAAAGGGCCCTGGGGCCAAGCCCTGCCAGGTGTGCTGACAGCTCCTGGCTGCCAGATCCCCTGGTGATGTCCCACTATCACCATGAGATGCTGGGTCATTATGGTGATGGCAGGGAGGTGCTAGCCAGGAAGGGCTTTACCCACACTAAGTGGAGGCTCCTGCCTGGGCCTGGGGCTGGGGACTCTGATAATGATAGCTCACTTTGCTGTGCACTCCTTACACCCAGGTGGTGCTCTCAGCACTTTGTATGTATATTACCTCGTTTAATCCTCTAGCAACCTCCTGAGTAGGTCCTATTATCTCTGGTTTGCAAAGTAGAGTCCTTAGGCATGAAAGTGAAGTTAAGGTAAAGCCCCAGGCCACACAGCTAAGAAACTGTTCAACCCAGGAATCTGGCTCCATGCTGCCAACCCCTGCACCTTACTTAAGGCAGGCATAAGGTTTCAAAAGTTTTCCAAGAACCTGAAGGCCAAACTGGGCACTGTGTATAAGCCCAGGGTGGCCCTAGTTTCTGGCAGAAGGGGGTCTGGACACACTGAAACATACATGTTAATGTGAACACACATGTCCCAGCCTGCCTCTGCCTTGCTGGGAATGCAACAGTGCCATCAGCTTTCTTTTCAAGTTTACCCAGCACAAGTTGATGTTACAAGAGTGAGGCTGTGCTGGGATGGCCAGTCCAGCAGCCAGGGTGGGCTGGGTACACCCCTGCAGCAAGTACACACAGTATCAGACAGAATGTTATGTCTGCTGCCCCCACCCCTCCTAGGCTGGTCCAGCTCAGAGCCCAGACTCCCACATTGCCCACCTTTTCACTCCCTTACTACAACAACCCTTCCTGGGAGCTATGATTTCAATGAAGGTGTGAAGGGTGACTCCAGGCATGCTTCCCACAGCAATCCACTGAAGGGTGGGAGGAATCTCTGAATCCCAGATCTGCCCTCACTAGCTCTAAGTCTCAGTTGTCCCATCTGTAAAATGGAACTCATGAGTGTCCTATCAGGGTGCCAGGAGAGGGTCAGGCTTGATGAATATCACCTGCTGTGTTTTTTGGCCTGGCAATCCTCTCCAAGGGCCCTAACCCCTAGTTTGATTTCCCCTAGCAGTGGAATCACATGGTAAGCATTGCCAGCCTGCAGATGTGTTTTATTTGTCTTAAGTCAAGTGAGCTGCCAACATTAAAAATTGGGAAATTTTCCTCTAAAATTGGATTTCTTAAAAAATATATATGGATTTTCAGCTTCCCTTTAAAAGTTAGAAGATCTGGAGACAGTGGGTCTGTATCTACCCCCCAAAATAGCCAGAGATGGATCTGAGCAGGCTGTGCCCCTTAGACAGGGCATTTACTGCTCAGGCCTGGCACCACCCATCCCTCCATCCACCTGGAAGCATCACCATTCCTGAGCCTGGTAAGCAGGCCTACAGATAAGCTATGGGAGGTTCAGAAAGTTGGAGTGGCTTGCTGAAAGCCACATAGCCAGCCATGGTGGAGCCTCTTCTATTAGCAGCCACAGTCCCTGTGCTAAGGACTTCATGTGTGTTTCCCCATCACCTCCCCCAAGACCCCTATAGGGCACCCTATTATTAACCCCACTCCACAGAGGAGGAAAGTGAGGCTGAGAGAAGGGCAGTGAATTTGCCCAAGGTCACCAGCTAGTAAGCAGGGAGGTGAACAGAGACAGAGCCGGATATGACTCTGCAGCAAGCGCCTTTCTTAATGCTTTACTCACTCTCCCTGAGACCCCAGCCTCGATCTCACCCACAACCTCAGCGGGCTTCCGCTGGCAGCCTGGAGGTCTGCCAGGCAGAGGGGCTGTGGCTTCAGCTAGGGACAGAATGCTGACAAGGCACATCTGAGGCCAAGGCAGATGGTGACCAGAGCTTCCCCAAGCTTCTGACACACAGAAAATGGGGCACAAAAGTGGTGAGCCAAAGCTGCCCCAACCCACATCTGAACCTCTCAGATCCATGTCCGTTTCCTTGGCATCCTTCCCCACCCAATCTATTAATTCTGGCCCCAAAGTCCCTACTGCATGGAGCTTGCTCACTGAAAACAGCCCTAGGCTCAAATCTAGACTTAATCATACCTATCTGGTGATACCTACCTATTGCTGTAAGAATTAGAACTAATATACACTAAAAGCTCAGCACAGTGCCTAGCCCATAGTAGACACACAGTACAGGATGTTGGAATGGATAAAATGTCATCATTTTTACAGATAAAGAAGCCGGGCCTGGGTCACTGAGTATATGAGTTGCAGTACTGGGATTGGTGCCAAGGTGTGATGGATCTGGACCTGGGCTCTTGGCCACCATGCCACCTCCTGACCAGGCCTTTTGGGGGTGCAGGTGGGTAGGAAGAGCTATCACTGGCCTTACTGAGATTTGACCACAGTCTAGGCCCCCTCCTGAGCTTGTCAGAGAAATGGCTTTCTAGGAATTTTGTGCCACTGCAGGGGAAAAGGGCCCCATATGTCTGCTCCCTCACCCCATTTCCTTGCTCACTGTCCCCACATCACATCCATGGCCAGCAAGGTGTTGGCACCGCTAACCTTACCCTGAGGCCAGCAGTTAATGGGAAGAATCAGGGGTAGGTACAGGGCAGCTCACAACTTCCCAGGCTGTGTGACCTCTTTAGCATCTTTAGATTTGAAATCTTCACTGAGATAACCACATCCCACTACCATCCTCCCCAGGGCTCATGGAAACCATAGTACAGACTGACTAGGGTGGTGGCGGCTGGCATTCATTGGTTATATACTATGTGCCAGGCACTTTACATGGATTTGTGTGTGTTGTTTCAGCACATCTTCCCTGTTGCCCTCTGGGGGGGCTGTTACTCTGCTCATTGTACTGGTAAGAAAACTGAGGCGCAGGAAATTACTTGCCCATAATCACCAGAGCTGATAAGAGGCAGAGTCCAAGCTTGAACCCCAGGCTGGGAGCCCCCACTGTCCCAAGCTGCTGGGGGAAGAATTCAGATTTCAGAGTGGGAGGGGGGGAACTGGAGTACTTGTTTGACTCTTCTCCAGACTGGTGGAGTCAACTGGGTGGATTTCCTACACTCTCTGAGCCTCAGTTTCCCCACTTTCTCCTGCTGCTGTTCTCTAAATCTGTCACCTCCGGGCTCAGAGAAGAGGCTGACATTTCAGGACGCAGGGTGCAGGCACTTTAGGGTGGGGGTGGCCTCACTGACTGAGGAGCGGAGCACACAGTCCCTCCCTCTGCAGCCTCTGGAAGAAGGGTCACCAGAATGTCTGGCTCAAGGCTCCTCTACCCACAGGCCTGGCTCCACTCTTATCTCCTCTAAAGCCCAAATCTACAGCCCAAGACCCTGAATCACAAGCTTCCTCTCCCAAAGAGCAGCTACATCAAAGGTTCGGAAGGGCTCCCGGAAAGCCCCCTACCCAGGCCAGGGACACCACACTGAGGCTGAGGATCCTCTCCCGGCAGGCTCCCAGGGCCTCCTCGAAATGGGGTGAGACTTGCCTCTCAGGATTAGGACACATCCTGAAGACCCAGCGCCGACGCCGCGGGAACCCCCAGGGCTTATGGGAGCCCAAGTGTGCGGGGCTGACCCGGGAAAGGGGTGCGAAGCAGGGCAGGGTGCCGAATGTAAAAGTGAGGGGCGTGCGTGTAGCAAGAGCTCCGGGGAGGCGTGTAAATGGCCGGGCTAGCAGCGTGTGTGCACACGCGGGACGGGAGTGCGGGGCGCGAGGCGATGCGCAGTGCGCGGAGTGGCCTGGCCGGGGAAGGGTGCCCGGCGTGCGTTGTGCCCGGCGTGCGTGTGCAAGCGCGGCGCGGCTGTGCGGTCCGCGCGGGTGGGTAGACATGCGGACTGCGCGGAGGCCGGGGTCCGCGGAGCTGGGAGGGGGCGCTGCGTGCGTCCGCGCGCCGGGCGCGTGTCCGGCGGTGCGCGGGGGGCCGCGGAGTGCGTACTTACCCGGCTCGGCGGAGGGGCTGCCGCTCCGGCTCGGGCTCGCGGCTCCTGGCTCCCGGCTCCCGTCCAGCCTCACGCAGCGCGCACGCACCGGCGCCAAGCCAAGCTCTCGCCGGCAACGCCTCCCCTGCAGTGCCGCTCGGCGCCCGCCTCGGAGGAGCGCGGCGCGGGCCGGGGGCTCGGCGGGGCCGGGGCGGCAGATAAGAGCTGCGCCGCAGTCCGGGCACGCTCCCAGGAGCCCGCCGCGCGCTCCCTCGCGCTCGCCCGCCCCGCTCCTGCTCAGTCTTTAATTTAAAGTGACAACCCCGAGCGCACTCTCCGCTCCAGGGAGCCGCGCCGCGCTTCCGAGGTTTGAGCCGAAGATCCCCGGAGCGCGACGCGGAGTCCCGGGGGGTTACCAGGGGCCGAGGCCACGCCCTCATTCCCAGGCTGGGGGACGAGGGTGGAGTGTCGGTGTGCTCCCTAGGGGCTCTGGGAGGCAGGTGGAGGCGCTGGACCCAAGAGTCCGCAGGTCCGGGTTCAGGTTCTAGCTCCAACCCGCCGCACAGCGGGTTGTCCTGTTCCGTGTCTGGGCCTCAGTTTCTTTTTCTGTAAAACGGTTGATACGGCGCAACTCCTAGGAATTTCTGAGGGACCCATGGAGCAGCGGGAAGTTTTCCCTTCTCTGAATGGGTAATTACCCCCACCCACCATGACTGGGTTGTTACCATGGGCTACCATCATCTCACTTAATCCTCTCATGACTTCGTGGGGTCGTGATCGCCCAATTTTTTACATGAGGTAACAGGTTCAGGGAGGTGAAATGACCTCCCCAAAGTCACAGAGCCGAGTTGAACCCACGTCTGTGTGACTTCAAAGCCGATACTCTTAACCACTTAGAGGTCATTGTTTCACTCCCAAAGGAATGAATGAATCATTCATGAGATATTTATGACGCCCCCGCCGGACGCTAGGCACAGTGCCAGGTGTGGGCGATCTTCCATCTTCCGGGAACAGAGGGCAGGTACCACTTCGCTGGCGCAGGCTGGTGGGGAGCCACTAGGAGGGGCTGGGGTGTGCGGGGAAAGGTGCCTGGTGCTGTGAGTGCAGTAATCAGTAGAGGAGGCTCGGTGTGCATCTGCCGAGGCCTCCCAGAGGATCTGGAATATCTGGGGTGAGGAGGAGCAGAGAGGCGAGGAGCTCAGGTTGGGAGCGAGTGTGCAAAGGCAGCAGTGTTTTCTTGACTGGATAATCTACCCTCTGAGCCTTGGGGTCTGAGAGCAACCTGTGGGCACTGCTCTGTCAGTGGGAGCTGGGTTTATATTGGCCTTGTGGGGAAGGGCTTCCTTGGCCTCGAAGACAGGATCCTGGAGAGCAAGGAATGCAGTTCCACTATAACCCACAGGGGTGCCCTTGTTTTACATTCATTTTTTGGATCTAGAAGAAAAAGGAAACGGACAGTCATTAGGACCCTTTTTGGGAGGTGCTGGGCACTGGGCCACGAGCTTTCATGCAAAATTCTCATTTAGCTTAATTTTCACAGCCACTTGTAGTTTGGTATGATTGAGCCCATTTCCCACCTTAGGACACTGAGGCCTGAGGAAGGACAGTGTTCCCCATTTGGGAAGGAGTGGGGAGTTAGACACACCATAGCACCTAAAAGGGCACACCCCGATACAGGCTTCTATTGGGGTGGCATAAAAGGGAAGTGGAGGCTGGTCTGGTTCTGATGTTAGCCCCCCCAGGGCTGATACAGGAACTGGAGTGAGCTTGAAAGGAAATCTTATCAATTTCACGTTAAAAACCCTTCAAGGAACAGAAAGCCTATGCATGTGCAACCACGGCAGGGACTTTGAGTCTGTAAGTGGTCGGGTGTGTGAATGCACTGTGTTATAGTCACCATGGCGTGCCACATAGCAAAGAGAAGAAAAACCATCACCACCCACAGCAAGATGGATGAATGTCACCTGTAATGTTGAGCAAAAGAAGCCAGACACAAACGAACACACACTGTATACAAAGTTTTATTTACATAAAGTTTAAAGAACAGGGAAAACTACCCTGCTGTTAGCAGTTAGGATGGTGTTTACCCTGGGAGTGGTGACTAGAAGGGGCCTGAGGGGATTCTGGGTTGCTGCTCACATTCTGATTTTGATCTCAGTGATGGTACCCAGGTGTGTTCACTTTGTGGAGATTTGAGGCATTGCACACTTACGATTTGTATACTTTTTGTATGTGGAATACTCTTCCACACAACTCACAAAAACAAAACGCCTCGCGTGACTGCCCTGGGAGAAGAGCCAAACTCCTTTCTGCGGTCTGTAAGCCCTGCTGGCCTCGCTGCCCTGACATGCCATCCTCCTCACCACCAATCCCCTGCCTCTTGCGCCTTCTGGTGCTCCTGACACCTGCCAAGCCATTTTCCACCTCAGGAATTCTCTCTGGCTGGTCCCTCTGCCTGGAAAGTGCTTTCCCTGGTCTTGCCAAGACCGCTTCCTCCACCCACTATGTATCACCCCAAAGAAGTCACCTCTACAGAGAGACCCTCCTGACTGCCCCACAGAGGCCTCCACCCACAGCATGCTGTTTATTTCTTTCAAAACACTAGCCATAACCAGCAATTATTTATTTTTTTGCATTTTATTTTCTGCATTCCCTACTAGACTAATAACCACAAACACACAGCATACTTACTATGTGCCAAGTACCCTTCTAGCATTGTTTTAAGCAATGAGTCCTCACTCCAACCCCCTGGGTGTATATTATTCTTAGCCCTATTTTACACGTGAGGGAATTGGGACTCAGAGAGCTTACGTAATTTCCTCTTCAACACAGCCGGAAAGTAGCAGAGTCAGGATTTGAACCCAGGCAGCCTGGCTCCAGAGTCCCTGCCTTTAACAGACCTCACCTATCTTCTTATCTTGTAGTGTATCTGGGACAGTGCATGGCACACAGTAGGTACTCAATAAATGTTTGTTGTGTGAATAAATGAGTGAATATGTGAATGAAGTGCTAATGGGGCGTGGGGATGGAGGAGCTTGGATCCCATGGTGGGTGTTGAGGAGGGGGAGGTGTGCAATGGAATTTGGAGTCCTAATAGCAAGGCAACCAGAGAACCCATAGCAGATGGAGGGTCCCATGCAGCTGGAATCAACTGCAAGCTGTGGTCAGGGCCTAGACCTCACCTGGGCCTGGGCGTATCTCCTGCCTAAGTTGGGTTCACATTTACCTTTCTGTACAGACCCCGCAAAGCACTGAAGCCATCCCAGAAGGGGCTCTGCCTCAAGAGTCCACACTCTGTCTGCGATCCCTAGCAGGATGTAAGCCCCCTGGCAGATGATGCCACCCATCAGGTGTCCAGACTGCAGTGGCTCCAGAGAGGGGTGACATTTATCACCTGCCTCTGGCCAGAGCCTCTCTGGACCCTTGGGCCTTCCCTTGAAATAGGAAGGTCCTGTGTGACTTGGAGACCAGGTCATGGCTGCAGGTCTGGTCAGTGAAGGTCACAGCCCTGTGTCACCATCTCCCTTGAGCCTGCCACCCCAAGCTCGAGCTGGAGCCCCCTATGTCACTGATTCCTAGCCACCTTCTTCACCTGTCCTTGGAGGATGTCTATGGCTGTGAGCCTGCTGGCACCATCTCCCAGTGGGCCCTACTCATTCTTATTAGCCTTTGCAACAATTGTGACCAATTGCTGGAGAGCCAGGGCACTTCCTTGAGGTCCAGCTGAAAGGATGCTGCATCCTGGCCCCATGGGGATGCTGTGTGGAGTCACCCACTTTACACATAAAGAAACTGAGTCCCAGACAAAGGGAGGGCCAGCCAGGGCCACACAGCTGGGGAACTCTGTAGGCAGAACTGGGTCCTCGGCCCCAAGGCCAGTGCTCCGCTAAGTTCTACATTGTCCAGGCCCTAGCTAGCTCCTAGTCTGCCCTGAGTTTTGAGGCCTGTACCCACCTTAGGTCCCAACCCTTTTCTGGAGAGGCTCAGCCTAATGCTCCTGGGCACAGACTCTGAGGTCAAGCAGACACGAACTTGAATTTCCACCATGGGGCAAGTGGCTTCCCTTCTCTGAGCAAAATGCCTTCATCTGTAAAATGGAGATGAAGCTGTTCTCACCTCACAAGGTTGGAGGCACAACAGGAGCTGAAGCCTGGCCTATAGCAAACCCTCAGCAAATGGGAGCTGCTGTTATTCAACCCGCCCCCATCTTTTCTTTGAAGTAATAATACACAACTAGAATTTATGTAATATTTGACATTGCACAAAGTGCATTCTTGGTTATTACGCCATGTATTCCTTACAACCATTGATAGTACTGGGGGAGATGATCCCAGTTTATGGAAGAGAATGGAATAACTGTAACTGAGCACAAAGAACTTTCCAGGACTCACAGGTAAAACTGGAAGTTTCCTCTGGGGCAGTTCCTGGCTTCTGGAGGAGTCTAAAGAGCTGTGGGACTCTTAGCAATGGCTGCTTGGGAGAGAATGTGGCTCCCAGGACATCCACAGTGGAGACCCATGACTCCAGAGCCAGGCCCTGCAGTAGAGTGTGTGTGGAGGCAGCCGCCCAATCCCCAGGCTGACCTGGGTGGTCAGCAGAAGGAGGGGATCAAGGAGGGGCTGGCCCATCCTCTGGCTCCCTCCCAGGAGCACATAGCCTGGTAAAAGGAGTAGGGAAGGTGCCGGGCTCCCTGCCAGAGCCCCCAAACCAGCTGGCTGGATTCATGCCCTCTGTTCTTTCATTTACTCTCTGCCATTCTTCAAGGCAGATGGGGAAACTGAGACTCAGAGAGCAGGGGTCATGCCATGAATTAACAGCAGGTGGGTGTGTCACACCCTCTGTCTCCACCCCAGCCCCAAAGCCCAAGCCCTCTAGGGTGCCTGGCACCTCCCCTATCCCTTTCCCAGGCTACCCATCCCTGGTGCCCTCTTGGCCGCACGCTGCTCCTTCAGGGGCATCTCCGACAGCCACCTCCCCTTTGCCTTGAGCTGTAATGCAGGTCTGAGGTGTGAGGGCGATGTGAGGGGTGTCGGCCCCCTCCTTGGTAAAGTAATGTTCAGGTGCCCCTGTCGGCCCCCTCCCTGCCTCTGACCCGCAGATTGAGGAGGCGACGCGATAGAATATCGAAGACCTGAAAGGACCAGCCAGGGGACTCAAGGCGTAACAGCTCAAGAGTAATACCGAAAAGGCACCTCCCATATTTATTGAGCAAATGAACTTAAAATGAACCCAAACATCATCATCTGGCCTTGAGTCTAGCCCAAGGACGTGATGCTCCTCAAGGACACTGAAACCATGTGAGGGCAGCCCCGAGGAATGGGAACTGTTTGGGTTCTCATCATTTTGTCCTTGATCATCACACATCAAGAGCTGTAGGAAAAACAATCAAGTCACGTGTATTTGATTTCTATATTGTTTGAGTTATGTATTAATCCCATTAATCCTACAAGAGGACTGGGGACCCCAAGCATCTGGAGCTGGGCAGGGTGCAGGGAGACACACTTGGCACTGGGCCTGGGACCTCCTAACCCCTCAGCCCAAGGGGTGGTGCCGGGGATGGCTGGGGACATGGAGATGTGCAGGGGAAGCAGTTGAGGGGTAAGCAGAGCAGGCAGAGGGGTGGGGTGCTGAACAGCAGGGAGAGATCAGGCCAGTGAAGGGAGAGGGTGTGGATAAAGTGAAGGTGTCTGTGGCCAGGATTCTCAGCTGGCCCTGGTTGGCTCGCTCACTACACACGTGTGGGCAGTACATCATTATTGACTCTCTATAAAGAACCCTACGCAGGGCTCTGGGTGACATGGTGGCACGGCTGCAAGGCGAGCAGAGCAGAGGCTGGAGTGGTGGCAGCGCCAAGGACGGAGACTGGGACGGCTGCAGGGGCAGAGAGACCCAGAGGCAGAGACCAGCTTGCTGCATGCAGACTCGATCTGAGTGGATGGGATTCTAGTGATTGACCTGCCACTGTGTGAATAAATTGGGTATAAACTCTTTCACCCCAAGAATGTTCCACTGTCATTTCTTTGGTCTCATTGAATCCATAGTGAACTTGCCTGGGGCTGAAATCCACTGGCAAGACAGAGGACTTTACACTTAAGGGCCTCACAGCCATTTTAGAGGTTTTCAAACTTTATGCCCAGAGCCCTTTCTTTCTTCTACAAGAATAAATCAAAGGGATCTGTTCTGGTTGAAGCCAGAGCTTTTCTCAGTCCTGGGGCTCTGGGAAATATAGCTTGAGGTTAAAGTCACAGAGGTCTATTTTTGGGGGGCACCTGGATTGTAGCTGAATAATGGCCCTCCAAAGATGGCCACACCCTAATCTCCCAAACTTTGAACATTACCCTGCATTTTGAAAGGGAAGTTGCACATGTGATTAAGTTAAAGGTCCTGAGATGTGAGTAAGCCTGGATTATCCAGAAGAACCCAATGTAACCACAAGTGTCTTTAAGGGAGAGAGACAGGAGGGTCAGAGAAGAGATCAGAGACAAAGGCCATGGGTGCAGGGCCACAGGCTGAAGACTGAGGACAGCCTCTAGGAATAGGGGAAAGCAAGGAAATGGACTCTCCCCTCAAGCTTCCAGAAGGAACCAACCTTGCTGACATCTTGATTCTAGCCCTGTAAGACTCCTTTCCTGGCTGCTCTGTGAAACAGGAGTGAGGGGCAAAGAGTTCAGAAGCTCCTGTGGGATCCAAGCAAAGAAGATGAGGGCTTGGAACAGTTTCAAGAGCAGTAGACAGATTTAGGGTCTATACCTGCCCTGGGGAGAGTTTTTGGATAATATAAACTACTTTGAGACTGTCTTGACACATTTAAAGAAACATTAGTCTAGCCTCTACATTGGCTGAACAGCTGTTTACATCTTTCCAGAAGCCTCTCTAGAAAACACCGAAGAAGTACATTCATAATGCCCAGCAAAAACCCTTTCTTCCATATTATTCAGCCATAAGAAGAAAACAAATCCTACCATTTGCAGCAACATGGATGGAGCTAGAGGGTATTATGCTCAGTGAAACAAGCCAAGCCGAAAAAGACAAGTATCAAATGATTTCACTCATATGTGGAGTATAAGAACAAAGAAAAAATACTGAAGGAACAAAACAGCAGCAGACTCACAGAACCCAAGAACGGACTAATAGTTACCAAAGGGAAAGGGACTGGGGAAAATGGGTGGGAAGGGAGGGATAAGAGGGAAAAAGGGGCATTACGATTAGCAGATGTAATGTTGTGGGGGCACGGGGAGGTCTGTACAACTCAGAGAAGACAAGTAGTGATTCTATAGCATCTCACAACGCTGATGGACAGTGCCTGTAATGGGGTGAGTGGGAGGACCTGATGAAGGGGGTAGTTTAATAACCATAATATTGCACATGTAATTATAGATTAATGATACCAAAATAAATTATTTAAAAAAATAAATAAATAAAAATAAAAACCTCCTAAAAAAAAAACCCCTTTCTTCCCTTCTTCTCTTACCTATGTCTGCCGTTCCCCAAATTTCTCTCTACTCGGCTCCAAACTCTTCCCCAAGCTCTCTAATCAGACCTCTCCACCCTCCCCTTGCCTCTGTGTATATGAGGTTTTTCTCCAGCCATGAGCTCTCTGGCTTCCCAGTATAATCCAGCCAGGCTTCCCTCTGGCTGCTCCAATCCCCTGCCTCCCGCTTCTACCCCCTTGAGATCCAGAGCCCTCCTTGCCAAGAAGGGAGGAAGGAACAACTGGCTGTTCCTGCATTCACAGTTTTTTGCAGTCACTTACAGTGAGGAACTTTATAAAGATTGAACGCGAGGGGATTCTAGAAGTGAAAGCTGCAACAGCTGGGGCCCATCAGGCGCGTTTCAAACTCCCTTTATAGTCATTTAACCCCAGCAGGTTGATGCTGTTACTAGCTCTTTTTGTTGGTGAGGAACCCAAGTCCAGGAGAGCTGAAGTCACCAGCCATGTGGAGCCCATGGGCCTGCCCCGAATCCTGAACCCTTGTCTCCATAGAGTCCCTTTATTTCCGTTTGTGCCCATTGGGGCTCCCATCATACCATGACCTGAGTGCATCCCCCTTGTCTGATCCTACATGCCTCCCGGTACCCACACCAGGTTAAGGATGTGGCCCCTCAAGCAGCTGTCACCAGCACAGCTCCTTGGAGAGTTGCCCCTGGGATGCAGAGAACCTGAGGCCAACGGGCTGGGACCCAGGGAAGCCACTAGGGTCCCAGTTGTCTGTGGAGGACAAGACAGGACACCTAGGCCCATCTGTGTTCCCAGACCCCCATGCCAAGCCTTGTTGCTGCCTCCACTTGAGTCAAAACAGCAACCCATCCCTCTCCTCCCCAACTCTTGCCTGCTGTAATCGCTCAGCCCTTTTATTCTCCAACCTGAGTCTCACTTGCAAAGCCCTAGGCTCCCACCAGGTCCCAGTTGCTGGGCCCATACCTTGATCACAGTGCCCAGGCAGCAGGCAGCTTGGAGGTGCCCCTTCCCCCGCCCTCTCCAGAGAAGCTGGTGCTGGGGGGCATGAAGCTAGCCCACACTATCTGTGGCCCCCTGTTCCATCCACTCCACCCTCAACCCCCAGCATCTGCTTGGGGCATATTGTCTGGATTCAGTCTTTGAGTCAGTCAACACCTCTTCTTCCAACAAGCATCTTGGGATGTGGAGGCAGAGACACTGTCCCTGACCCATGAACACTGCCAGGCTAGTGAGATAGTGTTGTGGGATGAACTGTGACCCCCAAAAAGATATGTCCAAGTCCTAACCCCCAGTACCTAACCTCCAGTGTAACCTTATTGGAAACAAGGTCTTTGCTGAGATAATTAAGGATCTCCTGATGAGAACATCTTGGGTACAGAGTGGGCGCTAAATCCAACGACTGATGTCCTTCTCAGGGGTATCATGGACAGAGACCCACAGAGAAGGCTACGTGAAGATGAGGAGGAGACTGGAGTTAGGAAGCCCCAAGCCAAGGAATGCCAAGGGTTGCTGGTTGCCACCAGAAGCTGCGGAACAGGCATGGAGCATATTTGTCCTCAAGCCTCTAGATGGACCCAACCCTGCAATCACCTTGACTGCAGACTCCCGGCCTCCAGAACCGGGAGAGAATAAGTATCTGTTATTTTTAAGCTGCTGATTCTTGCCCCCGCTTCCCAAAGGAAAGGCTGACCATCTTGGGCCTCAAAGCCCCAACTTATCTCCCAGGAGCCCCCTCCCCTTGTTGGGACACCCACTGTGGCCCCCTGTTAGCATGCACCTACTTCACCACAAGCGTTCTTCACAACCCTCAGAGGCAGCAAGTGTGGCTGACAGCACTGAAGTCACTGTGTGACCTTGGGTATATTTCTTACCTTCTCTGTGCCTCAGTTTCCTCAAATCACAAAATAACCATAACTGCCTGCTTAATGAGTTAGAGTCTGGAGTGCGGCTCATGGGGGATGGCTCTTACCATTTTGCAGCCAGTGGGGAAGCCAGCATGGATGCTGATTTCATGGCTCTTTTGCCCCATTCACCTGCTGGCATTTTAAGCACCTACATTTTCAGGTATGCTGGCCTGAGGGCCCATGAACATGACAGACCCTACCCTCTTGGAGCTCAGTCTGATATAGGAGGCCAACTTGTAACCAAGAAGTTACAAGACAATGTAACAAGGGAGTATGGAGCATTATGGGAGAACAAGGAAGACTGACTCATCCAATCTGAAGGAGGGGTGCTTCAGAGGGCTTCCTGGAGGAGGTGATCCTTAAGCTGAGACCTGAAAGATGACCACGCATTGGCCAGGCGAAGACAGTGGGAGAAGGCATTCCAAGCAGTTTGCTGGGCTTGTAGGCTCCACAAACGCAGGGCCGAGTCTAACCTGATCAACCTCTCATGTCTGGCACCTGGGAGATGCCCAGTAAATACCTGTTGAGGGAATGAAGTTCACTCATGGAGGGGAATGGGCAAGATGGGGCTATGGAGGTGGGTAGGGGCCAAGCAGGGCTTGTGGGTCCCGGTAGTTTGGACTTGTCTCAAGGGCTTAAATTTGGAGTGTATCTCGAGGGCTTAAATGGTCGGTAGGAACCCTTTTGCTGGGGAGAAGGTGGGTGGGATGGGAGCTGATGTGGACTTCCTGCCACCCAGCACAGACACCTGGGCTCCAGTTCCAAGGGCCCAGCCTGCTGGCTGCCCGGCCCTGGGGCCTCCCTCCCTGGTCCTGGGCTTCGCCTGCCTTCTCCTGCCCTGGAACCCCAGCCTGTACCCTACTAGGTGCCATACCCAACCCCTGACCATGGCCACAGCCTCTGAGTTTTTGTCCCTAGTGTCAGTCCCACTGCTGAGGCAATGAGCCACTGGGGCTCCCTCTGTTTTCTGCAGTTAGGTTCTTGCCACTAGGGGTCCCACCGAGGAACCTCAGTGTTGTCATCTGCATAAGGGGCGCTCTGGATCCTTCCCGCCGCTTGCTGTGAGGAGCGGTGAGATGGCACTCCCAAAACCTAAAACTCTTCCTCCATTACCACAGTCAGGCATGTTGATGAGAGAAAAATTGCAGCACACAAGTAAATAACAAGGAAAAACAAATGTAATTCCTTGAAGTCCTATTACAAGGGGAAGTCCTTCACCTTGGTGTCTACCTCTGGGGTGTGCTTGTGACCCTTATGAAGGGGGGTCCAAGCCCTGGGCGAGGCCCGTCCTGCAGGCTCAGGCTCTCTCCAGCTCCAGCCCTGCGGCGAGGGGGGCAGTTTCACGGGAAGCAAGTCAAGGTACATTTGCTAAGTGCTCACTGTGCACATGGTGGCTGGGAGGCAAGTCCTTCACCTCTAATAACAATGTCACTAAGGGTGGGATTGTGCCAGGGACACTGTGGGCTTCAGAGTGGGAGGCTCCCAGAGGGCTGAGGGGTTGGACGCTTCTGTGGGAAGCTCTTGAAGGACAGACCAGTGCCTTCGAGCCACTGCAAGGGGCTACAACATCTGACACCTAAGAAAATCACTGCCTTCAAAAGAAGAAGAAAAGTTGAAGTTGATATTTGATTATGCACAAATAGTTTGTCCAGTAGTAAATTACACCTCAACATAGTGTGATAAAGAATCCTGTTTACTGTGAAATGTGTACCATTTTGTGTGATGTGCTGTGGATGAGGCCTTCAGGAGAAAGAGGACCTGGGACTTAGGAAAGTCTTAAATGGTCCCGGCCCCCAAGTTCTTCCCCTACATCCCCATGCCTGGATTCCCTTGGCGTAGCATGTTCCAGGGGGTGAGATAAAAAATGTGTGGGCACTAACACTAACAGGCCTCTGTTAAAATATGGCAAAGGAGCCACAGGAATGCCTCTCCCACCTCCACACCAGCCGCTGAGCCACAGCCAGGATGCCGTCTTCCAGGAGGCCCCGGGGGAGGTGTCAGGGCCACACAAGCATGAGCAAGATGCAGGGTAGCAGTAGAAAGCATTTGGAGGTGGCAGCAGGGGTCACCAGCAGGGTTCTGGGCAGACAGCTGACACAGGGCCGGAACAATCCTGACAATACGAAGGAGCATGAGCTCAGGCTTGCTCATGGAGCCGAGGAAGGGGTCACACGGACCATGGGTTGGTGGGGCTTGGCACTGCCCACCTCCACCTACATCACAACACTTACTGTCCAGACACTGAACCCCGCTTGGCTCTAACCTGTCCTGCCCACCCTACAGGGCCCAGCATGTCAGAGCTAGAGCAAGGTCACTAGCTCCAGAAATCATGCCATAGCCTCCCCTCTAGTGAGCCTGGGACAGATTTGCATGGGTGCTTCCACAGGGGAGGAATGAATGAGTAAAGATTCTCCTTTAGGGTAATTCTTAAGAGTTTGTTCTTTCTTTTTCTAGCCTAGTAGGCAGAAAAAGATTTTCTCTAAATGTCTCAGTAAACCAGAAATCAGGTCAGGTATTTTCATTACATTTTATCACCTATCACTTCAGCCTTTCATCCAGCCTTCACTATACCTTCGGACATATGCTTTAAGTTCAGTAACTATTCTTCAAACACACCAAGCCTCTTCTTGCCTCCAAGCTTTTTTTGCTCAATGCAATTCCTTTTGCCTGTAATGCCCTCTATCTGCTTCTCTCCAAGTGAATGCCTCTTCATCCTTCAAAACCCTCACCTGTGAAGCCATCCGTAACTGCTCCAGCAAGTCAGTCACTCTCCTTTCCCGCAGTACCTGGACTCTCCCTCTAGCACATCACATACTATTCTGGAAGTATTTCTTTCTGTGTCTGTCCTTACTGGAGACTGGCTAATTGAAGAGTAGATACCATTTCTTAGTCATCTCTCAATCCTTCGGGGCCAGCATATAGCAGGTGCTATGTAGATATTTAAAAATCAAGAACCCACATTTATGAAGGCCTCTAGTGCCAGGCACCATTCTCAGTGTATTACGTGTATTGCCTCATTTAAGCCTCCCACACCCCTACAACGATTCCTTTATCAGCTCCTACTTTACACACCCAGAAACTTGGATATAGAGAGGTTAAGAAATGCAGCCAGCAAGATATGGAAACAACCTAAGTGTCCACTGGATGAATGGATATGGAAGAAATCGTAGGTATATACAACAGAATATTATTCAACCATGAAAAAGAAGGAAATCCTGCCCTTTATGACAACATGGATGGACCTAGAAGGTATCATGCTAAGTGAAATAAGTCAGACAGAGAAAGACAAACACTGTATATCTTACTTACATGTGGAATTAAAATAGCTGACCTCATTGAAACAGGGAGTAGAGTGGTGGTTGCCAGGGACTAGGGGTAGGGGGATGGGGGAGATGTTGGTCAGATGGTACAAATTTCTATTTATAGCTGAGTAAGTTACGGGCTCTAATGTACCACATAGTCATTGTAGTTAACAATACTGTATTATACACCTGAAAGTTGCTGCAAGAGTACATCTTAAAGTTAACCACAAAAAAGAAATGTTAATTATGTGATCTGATGGAGGTGTTAGCTAACACCATGGATTATTTCGCAATACATAAGTGTCTTAAATTAACAAATTATACACCTTAAACTTGCACAATGTTATGTGTCAATTATATCTCACAAAAGCTGGGAAAAAGTTACTATTATTTTTTATTTTTATTTTGCTATTATTAATATACAATTACATGAGCAACATTATGGTTACTAGACTCCCCCTATTATCAACTCCCCACCACATACCCCGTTGCAGTCACTGTCCATCAGCATAGTAGGATGTTATAGAATTGCTACTTGTCTTCTCTGTGTTATACTGCCTTCCTTGTACCCCCTTACCCCACCCCCACCCCTGCAATATTATGTGTGCTAATTGTAATAGCCCTTTTACCCCCTTATCCCTCCCTTCCCACCCATCTTCCCCAGTCCCTTTCCCTTTCGTAACTGTTAGTCCATTCTTGTGATCTGTGAGTCTGCTGCTGTTTTGTTCCTTCAGTTTTTTCTTTGTTCATATACTCCACAGATGAGTGAGATCATTTCATATTTGTCTTTTTCCACTTGGCTTATTTCACTGAGCATAATACCCTCTAGCTCCATCCATGTTGTTGCAAATGGTAGGATTTGTTTTCTTCTTATGGCTGAATAATATTCCATTGTGTATACATACCACATCTTCTTTATCCATTCATCTACTGATGGACACTTAGGTTGCTTCCATTTCTTGGCTATTGTAAATAGTGCTGCGATAAACATAGGGGTGCATATGTCTTTTTGAAACTGGGCTGCTGCATTCTTAGGGTAAATTCCTAGGAGTGGGACTCCTGGGTCAAATGGTATTTCTATTTTGAGTTTTTTGAGGAACCTCCATACTGCTTCCCACAATGGCTGTACTAATTTACATTCCCACCAGCAATGTAGGAGGGCTCCCCTTTCTCCACATCCTCGCCAACATTTGTTGTTGTTTGTCTTTTGGATGTTGGCCATCCTCACTGGTGTGAGGTGATATCTCATTGTGGTTTTAATTTGCATTTCTCTGATGATCAGTGATGTGGAGCATCTTTTCATGTGCCTGTTAGCCATCTGAATTTCTTCTTTGGAGAAGTGTCTGTTCAGCTCCCTTGCCCATTTTTTAACTGGCTTATTTGCTTTTTGTTTGTTGAGATGTGTGAGTTCTTTATATTATTTGGATGTCAACCCCTTATTGGATATGTCATTTATGAATATATTCTCCCATACTGTAGGATGTCTTTTTGTTCTACTGATGGTATCTTTGGCTGTACAGAAGCTTTTTAGCTTGATATAGTCCCATTTGTTCATTTTTGCTTTTGTTTCCCTTGCCCACGGAGATATGTTCATGAAGAAGTCGCTCATGTTTATGTCCAAGAGATTTTTGCCTATATTTTTTTCTAAGACTTTTATGGTTTCATGACTTACATTCAGGTCTTTGATCCATTTTGAGTTTACTTTTGTGTATGGGATCAGATAGTAATCCAGTTTCATTCTCTTACATGTAGCTGTCCAGTTTTGCCAACGCCAGCTGTTGAAGAGGCTGTCATTTCCCCATTGTATATCCATGGCTCCTTTATCACATATTAATTGACCATATTTGATTGGGTTTATATCTGGGCTCTCTATTCTGTTCCACTGGTCTATCGGTCTATTCTTGTGCCAATACCAAATTGTCTTGATTACTGTAGCTTGGTAGTAGAGCTTGAGGTCAGGGAGAGTAATTCCCCCTGCTTTATTTCTCCTTCTCAGGATTGTTTTGGCTATTCAGGGTCTTTTGTGGTTCCATATAAATTTTATAACTACTTCCTCTAGTTCATTGAAGAATGCTGTAGGCATTTTGTTAGGGATTGCATTGAATCTGTAGATTGCTTTAGGCAGATGGCCATTTTGACAATATTAATTCTTCCTACCCAAGAGCATGTGATGAATTTCCATTTATTAGTGTCCTCTTTAATTTCTCTTAAGAGAGTCTTGTAGTTTTCATGGTATAGGTCTTTCACTTCCTTGGTTAGGTTTATTCCTAGGTATTTTATTCATTTGGATGCAATTGTGAATGGGATTGTTTTCCTGATTTCTCCTTCTGCTAGTTCATCATTAGTGTATAGAAATGCAACAGATTTCTATGTATTAATTTTGTATCCCACAACTTTGCTGAATTCACATATTAGATTTAATAGTTTTGGAGTAGATTCTTTAGGGTTTTTTACGTACACTATCATGTCATCTGCAAACAGGGACAGTTTGACTTCCTCCTTACCAATCTGGATGCCTTTTATTTCTTTGGGTTGTCTGATTGCCATGGCTAGGACCTCTAGAACTATGTTGAATAAAAGTGGGGAGAGTGGGCATCCTTGTCTTGTTCTCGATCTTAAAGGAAAAGCTTTCAGCTTCTCACTGTTAAGTATAATGTTGGCTGTGGGTTTGTCATATATGAACTTTATTATGTTGAGGTACTTGTCCTCTATACCCATTTTGTTGAGAGTTTTTATCACGAATGAATGTTGAATTTTGTCGAATGCTTTTTGAGCTTCTAAGGAGATGATCATGTGGTTTTTTCCCTTCTTTTTGTTGATGTAGTGGATGATATTGGTGGATTTTAAATGTTGTACCATCCTTGCATCCCTGGGATGAATCCCACTTGATCACGATGGATGATCTTTTTGATGTATTTTTGAATTCAGTTTGCTAATATTTTGTTGAGTATTTTTGCATCTATGTTCATCAGGGATATTTGTCTGTAATTTTCTTTTATTGTGGTGTCTTTGCTTGGTTTTGGTATTAGAGTGATGTTGGCCTTGTAGCATGAGTTTGGGAGTATTCCCTCCTCTTCTACTTTTTGCAAAACTTTAAGGAGGATGGGTATTAGGTCTGCACTAAATGTTTGATAAAATTCAGCAGTGAAACCATCTGGTCCAGGTGTTTTTTTCTTACGTAGTTTATTGATTACCAATTCAATTTCTTTGCTGGTAATTGGTCTATTCAGATTTTCTGTTTCTTCCTGGGTCAGCCTTGGAAGGTTGTATCTTTCTAGAAAGTTGTCCATTTCTTCTAGGTTATCCAGTTTGTTACCATATAATTTTTCATAGTATTCTCTCATAATTCTTTGTATTTCTGTGGTGTCCGTAGTGATTTTTCCTTTCTCATTTCTGATTCTGTTGATGTGTGTAGACTCTGTTTTTTTCTTGATAAGTCTGGCTAGGGGTTTATCTATTTTGTTTATTTTCTCAAAGAACCAGCTCCTGCTTTCATTGATTCTTTCTATTGTTTTATTCTTCTCTATTTTATTTATTTCTGCTTTAATCTTTATTATGTCCCTCCTTCTACTGACTTTGGGCCTCATTTGTTCTTCCTTTTCAAGTTTCATTAATTGTGAGTTTAGACTGTTCATTTGGGATTGTTCTTCTTTCCTGAGGTAGGCCTGTATTGCAATATATTTCCCTCTCAGCACGACCTTTGCTGCATCCCACAGATTTTGTGGTGTTGAATTATTGTTGTCATTTGTCTCCATGTATTGCTTGACATCTGTTTTTATTTGGTCATTGATCCTTTGATTATTTAGTAGCATGTTATTAAGCCTCCATGTGTTTGTGTGCTCTTTGTTTTCTTTGTGTAATTTATTTCTAGTTTCATACCTTTGTGATCTGAGAAGCTGGTTGGTAAAATTTCAATCTTTTTGAATTTATTGAGGTTGTTTTTGTGGCCTCGTATATAATCTATCCTTGAAAATGTTCCATGTGCACTTGAGAAGAATGTGTTTGCTTTTGGATGGAGTGTTCTGTAGATGTCTGTTAGGTCCATCTGTTCTAATATGTTGCTCAGTGCCTCTGTCTCTTTACTTATTTTCTGTCTGGTTGATCTGTCCTTTGGAGTGAGTGGTGTGTTGAAGTCTCCTAAAATGAATGCATTGCATTCTATTTCCCCCTTTAATTCTGTTAGTATTTGTTTCACATATGTAGGTGATCCTGTGTTGGGTGTATAGATATTTATAATAGTTATATCCTCTTGTTGGACTGACCTCTTTATCATTATGTAATGTCCTTCTTTGTCTGTTGTGGCTTTATTTGTTATGAAGTCTATTTTGTCTGATACAAGTACTGCAACTCCTGCTTTTTTCTCTCTATTAGTTGCATGAAATATCTTTTTCCATCCCTTTACTTTCAGTCTGTGTATGTCTTTGGGTTTGAAGTGAGTCTCTTGTAGGCAGCATATAGATGGGTCTTGTTTTTTAATACATTCAGTAACTCTATGTCTTTTGATTGGTGCCTTTATACCATTTACATCTAGGGTGATTATTGATAGGTATGTACTTATTGCCATTGCAGGCTTTAGATTCGTGGTTACCAAAGGTTCAAGGGCAATTCCCTTACTATCAAACAGTCTAATTTAACTTAGTTCGTATACTATTACAAACACAACCTAAAGGTTTTTTTTTTCCTCCTTTTTCTTCCTCCTCCATTCTTTGTATGTTATGAATCATATTCTGTACTCTTTATCTTCCCTTGGATGACATCTGTTTAGTCTTAGGAATACTTCCATCTATAGGAGTCCCTCCAAAATGCATTGTAGAGGTGGTTTGTGGGAGGTAAATTCTCTCAGCTTTTGCTTATCTGAAAATTATTTAATCCCTCTTTCAAATTTAAATGATAACCTTGCCAGGTAAAGTATTCTTGGTTGAAGGCCCTTCTGCGTCATTGTATTAAATATATCATGCCACTCCCTTCTGGCCTGTAAGGTTTCTGTTGAGAAGTCTGATGATAGCTTGATGGGTTTTCCTTTGTACGTGATCTTTTTTCTCTCTCTAGTTGCTTTTAAAAGTCTGTCTTTATCCTTGATCTTTGCCATTTTAATATTATATGTCATGATGTTGGCTTCCTTGGGTCCCTTGTGTTGGGAGATCTGTGAACCTCCATGGCTTGAAAGACTATCTCCTTCCCCAGATTGGGGAAGCTCTAAGCAGTTACCTACTCAATGACATTTTCTATCCCTTTTTCTCTCTCTTCTCCTTCTGGTACCCCTATTATGCGACTGTTGTTGCATTTGGATAGGTCACAGAGTTCTCTCAATATTCTTTCATTCTTAGAGATCCTTTTTTCTTTCTGTGCCTCAGCTTTGAATTCCTCTTCTCTAATTTCTATTCCATTTACCATATCTTCTACTACATCTAATCTGCTTTTAAATCCCTCCATTGTGTTTCATTTCAAATATGGAATTTCTTAATGATTGAATCTCCAACTTAAATTTGTTCCTGAGTTCTTGAATATTTTTCTGTACCTCCATAAGCATGTTTATAATTTTTATTTTGAACCCCCTTTCAGGAAGATTGGTGAGTTCGGTTTCATTTGGCCCTCCTTCTGGGGTTTGTGAGATTTTGGTCTGAACCATGATCTTTTGTTGTTTCATATGTCTGTGTGGTGCCCACTAGTGCACAGAAACTCCAGTCTCTGGAGCTGCTCAGCCCCTAGAGTGAGGTTGGGGGTTACAGGAGAGCAGAGCTAGTGCCTGGGGAGAGGAAATATCTGTTTCCTGATTCTGTCTGCGGTGCCTGTCTCCATTGTCAGAGGCAGTGGGCTGAGTACACGCGTGTAAACCTCTGTGCTTGGCGTCTCTAGCTGTTGTAGGCGGGGCCTCCCTCTGTCTGACCTGACGCCAGTGCAGCGACTGTAGGTGCCAGCAGGCTAGGAGGAGGTTGCAGCAGGCTGCCTGTCACAGTGGGGGCCTCAGAGCTGAGTAGGCAGCCAGGGGGATGGAGCACCTGAAGCTCCTCAAAGTTCCCAACCAGCTGGGCAGAGTGCGCCCAGACAACCTTGTCCAGCTCTCCCTTCTCCTGCACAGAAGCTCCGTGCAAACCCCGCCCCTTCAGCAGCCCTCTCGCTGCTAGGAAGTGTCTAGGACTGCCTGTCTTTCCTCTGACACAGAGCAGCCAGGTGTGGATCCCCTCCTCCACAAACGGCCAGAATGTCAATTTCTCAAGCACTCTGCCTGTCTGAGCTCCTCAACATCCAGAGCACCACACTATAGGATTCTGCTCACAAAGCAGATCTCCAGGGTTAGGTGTTCAGCAGTCCCAGTCTTCCAACCCCTCCCCCGCTCAGTTTCTCTTCCTCCCAACTCTGAGCTGGGGTAGGGGAAGGGCTTGTGTCCCACCAGATTAAGGCTTTCCTACCTTACCCTGTTTCGTGAGGCCTGCTCTGTTCCTGAGGTCTGTTTGCAGTCTGGTTCAGCCTTCTTTCTTGTTGCTGTTTTAAGGTTAGTTGTATTAATTAACTATATTTTTGTACTGTTTGTGGTTTGGGGAGGAGCTCTCCATCTCACCTCTCATGCTGCCATCTTGAATTCAATTCGGAAAGTTATTTTTAAAGAAAGTGGTTTCTGACAAATTATAAATGCGATCTAATGAGAGAATTCAAGTATTCAGTGCTCCTACAATTTGGTTGCACTTGACTGTGGTTTCCACTTTTATCTGGTGGAATAGATAAATGATTTTCCACTCAAAAAAAAGAAATGTGGCCAAGAACAAATACTACCACATGGCAGAGGCAGGTTTCAAACAAATGAGCAACAAATTCTAATACATGATTAGTTGATGAATCAACAGATGAGTTAAAAGGACTGAAAGGAGGACAAAAATCAAATGAAGAGGTCCTTCCTCAGGATGGGGGGTGGGGAGTACTCCTCTGAAATGAAGAGAAACCCTTTGATCTGAACCCAGTCTTTTAATAACGAAGTATATTCTTGGTGCTCCCACTCAGGAACTGAGAACTCTCCACATAAGAAGAGCATAGCTGAAGGAGAGGGAAGGAGCACCTCCCTATTCCCCCCCACCGGCCAGGAGCTCCACTCCCCCACTACGTCATCCACTCCCAAGTTTTTGCTCATCCTCAGGGCCCAGCTCATTTCCCCTCTCCACTGTGGAGCCTTTTCCAACTCCTAGCAAATAACAGAAACCCACTCAACTGAGCTGAAGCAAAAGAGAGGGATTTAACCAAAAGATCCAGCGCTTGGAGGCACCCCAGGGCAGCAATGCTGCCAGATGTCTAGAAAGGACAAGTATCTGGGAAGGAGAGACCAGAACAAGCCCTAACGGCTCCCCTCTGTGGCTCAGCTTCCTCCTTCCTTGTCTGCAGCCTCCTCCTTGGAAAGAAGGGCCACCCACAACCTCCTCATTAACATTGCCTTCTAGAATTCCCCCTGAGCCATGCTCTCAGGGGAGAGCTCTGATTGGTTGACATGGGTCAGGTGATCAGCCCTGCTCCAATGTCTGTGGCCAGGAGTTCAGGCATGGTACAAACAGGGCTGGCCCTCAGTGGCTGAGCAGAGGAGTAAGGGATGTTGACAGCACCCAAAAGGTGTTTCTGCCGCTTGCTCATTCCTCACCCTCACTCTCCCTATGGATTAATCGCTCTCAGCCTGTGCTCACTGCACTTCTTTTGAAGCCCCATTTAAACTCCTTCTGCTTGTTGTTGGGATTTGGTTGTGCCTGTGCCTGTCTGCCCAAGGCCAGGGAACGACCCCAGCACGCAGTCAGATAGACCCTTCGATTAGTTCCAGGCCTCCATCCTGAACCTCTCTTCAAAGCCGGCTTCATAGAGACAGTGTAGCTCAGAGAGGACAAATAGAGACTCTGTGGCATCTTACTACACTGATGGACAGTGACTGCAATGGGTATGGGGGGACTCAATAATAAGGGTGAATGTAGCAACCACATTGTTTTTCTTGTGAAACCTTCATAATAGTGTATATCAATGATACCTTAATAAAAAAATAATTAAATAATAATAAATAAATAAAAGCCAGCTTCATAGCTGCACTGTCTGTGCCTGGGCACAGGGCCCTGTGCATGGTCTAATGCTCTGCTGTTGCCATGTTGAAATTCTCAATAGTTTTTGAATAAAGAGTCTAGTGTTTTCATTTTTCACAGGGTCCTGAAATTTATGTAGCCTATCCTACCTCTCTTCTTGCCCCACCTTGAGCTCTTCTTAACCTGACTATCTCAGTCAGCTTGGGCTCCCATAACAAAATATCAGGGCCTGGGAGGCTTAAACAACAGCAACTGATTTTCTCTTGGTTGTGGAGGTTAGAAGCCCAAGATGGAAGTGCTAGCAAGGTTGGTTTCTGGTGCGAACTCTCTTCCTGGCTCACAGAGGGCCGTCTTCTCGCCTTCTTGCTGTGTGCCCTTTTCCTCTGTGCTGGTGGAGTGAGGGCACTCTCCCTAAAGCACCTCCCTAAAAGCCCTGTCTGTAAATGTAGTCACATTGGTGGTTAGGGCTTCAATATATGAATTTGGGGGGACACGGTCTAGTCCATAGCACCTACCTTCTCAGTTCCCAGCCGCTTTTGCTTGCACCCTACTCAGACTCATGCCTGCCCCTTGGATCTGTCAGGTGGCACTCTCCTTTAGGGTTGACCTCCAGTTTTCCTATTTGGTGATGGCTCATCTTGCCTTGCATTCCTCTGGGCTGCACTCTGCTTAACCCAGACTACCCCTGACCTTGACTGACACAGCCCTCCAGGGACCCTGGGCATCCCCCACCCGGGCCTGGAGGAGGGTGGAGTCAGATAGTCTCCTCCACTGGGTGGGGAGCATTTCCACCTGTCATGGACTTTGTCAGCTGCCTGGATGATGCTTTCCCTGCTCGTCAAACTCATACTCAACCTTCAGAATCCCCGTGATCCCTCCTCATCCTGCATGCCATTTCTGCTGCCTATACATCTGGGTTCAGAGTTCCCTTCTATGTGCCTTACCTCATCTCATTAGAGTTCCCACCAGACCCTATCACAATGGCCACTTACATGTCTGTTGGTCCACTGGTCCCTTTATGATGACAGGGACTCTTGTTATCATCTTTACCCTGGTGCCTCCCATAGGGCCACAGAGAGTGGGCACAGTACCTGATAGGATGCCCTTTTAATGTGGGGCTTAGGCTTGTCACCTTTGACAGGTCCCTTTCTTATTGTACCCAGAAAGTGTGCGGTGAGGACCATCTGCAGGGACAGAGAGGAAGCTGGCCACTTCTAGGCCAAATGAGAGAATAATTTTTTTTTGGATTCTTAATCATACAGCTTTTAAAAACTAGAGCCGCCAAAGGCCCTGGATAACCTCAGCCTTCAGTCCCTTTTGTTTTTCATTTGCAGTCATGACTGTCTTTAATAAATACATTTATTAAGGTTTTTTAAGTTACAGAAGCTATATCCTTACCATACCAAACATCAAACAAATGGGTGTAGTTGAGGTTTTGAAACACAAAACCTGGTATTAAAAATGAACTAACTCCGTAATAACTGAACTCAGCTCTCTAGCCCATGAACCTGCTCAAAGGCAGCCAAATCCCTGTATTGCCAATTTAGCATTGGGCACTTTCCATTACACTTAGTAGTCTTTGAGAAAGTTTTTCTTCTATTTCTGACTCTAGCTAACAGTAGGAAATTCACTGCACTTTGAAACCCAGTGCAACATTTAATTAATAGTCACGTAGCAAATTTCCATAAAATAACAATGTGATACACTTTGATATTTTATCTCCTTTTTCTATTTTCTCTCCTATTCCTACTGTCTGGAGTCTATTCTGTTGTGTCCATTCATGGAATTTCACGTACCCCTGATGGGTCCTAAGCCTGTTTCTCTCCCTGCCCCTTCTCTTCTTGCAGGGGAGATGCAGACTCTGTGGGTTGAGGTGTGGTTCCAGCACCAGGAAATGGCCACCCAGTCCCGGCATCCTTCCACATCCTCCACCTGAGGGGGCTCACCCTGCAGCTCCTGGACATTGGCCTCTGTCTAGCGTTGGCAGTTGCTGACCAGGGCCTGAACAGGCCTCTCTCTGTCAGCAGGTTAACAGGCCACACAAAGGCTGACTGTGTCCTCCCTTCCAGGCTCCAGGCCTTTGGGGCCCAAGCTAGGATTCTTAGGGAGCTCAGGAAAGCTCTTTCTTTCAGAAGCAGTTCCATCGACGCGGGGTGCAAAAGTGGTGGCAGGGGCTCCTGCACAGCTTCCTGAGGCTGTAGGGCTCAGACTGGCCCCCTTACCTGTCTAGTTTTACCTCAGGCATGGCTAGGTAGCTCTCCCTGAGGCTTGTAGGCCTCCCAGGCTCCTACAATGGGGTGGGGAAATGTGGGGTTGGGGCATGTCTCAGGTCCCGAGAGCTTCTTTTCCCAGCAGGAAACTGCTTACCTCCTCCCACACCTCTTCCCACTGGGAAAACTTTGCTGTGAGCTCTGCAAGGCCTGAAGCCCTTTGTTTCTCAACAACCTCTTCTCCCTCAGAAAGCCCCACAGTAGAAAGCCCCTATAGGAAGAAAGCTTGTTCTCAAAGGCTAGGTTTCTGCTGTGGGCTTTGAAAAAGTCTAATCTGGAGCTGGAAGCTGAGCAATGACTTCTTTTTTCCCCGTGTACCTGCCCTTCCAGTATCCAGTGCGCATGTGGTGGGCGTGGGCATGGGCGTGGGCCGGAGGTAAGAGGAAAAACGAAAGGAAAAACAAAAAACAACTGCAGAATCAAAATAATACTCTTCTACACAGATCAAGTGAAAGCCCCGAGCTCCCAGCCCCACTCTGCCCTGTAAAGGTAAGCACATTTATCAGGTGTTCGTTTAAACATTTGTAGAGAGATATATGCACATGGATTTCTGTGTCTACGTACATACTTTGCGGTGGCTTTTTGCTGTTTAAAGCCATCTTGCCTGGGTTCAAATCCCGTCATTATTTACTAAGTGTGCAACCTTGGGAAAAGTAGATAGCCTCCCTAAGACTCAAATTTTCTCATCTGTAAAATGGGGATAACAATAGTAATTAACTCGCAGAGTTGTGAAATTGCGTATAGGGAGAGCCTAGCACGTGATGAGTGCTAGGCAGCTTTAGCTGTGTTTACTGCCCTGTTTGTCCGCTTCATGCTTTTTCTCTGTTGCAGAGTATTCTGTTGTATGGGTGCATCATAGCCTCCTGTTGATAGACCCAAGTTGTTTCTAATTTTTATTATTACAGAAAATGTGCAGTGAGCACACTGTGCATTTTTATTTTAAGTTACAGCCAAATTGCCTCCTGCAAAGACTGTACCATCTTAGACTACTGCCAACACTACCTATTTCCCTACACCCTCACCAATACTGGGCGCCATCAGTTTGGTAGGTGAGATGATGATGGTTTATTGTTGTCTTAATTTGCATTTCTTTGGTAACAGGGTGGTCAGGTAGCTCTTCATTTGAGTTTGACCTGTTAGCTCCTCTCCTGTGATTTGCCAGTTTCTTTCTTTTCCCATTTATAGAAATTCTTATGTATTCTGGCTACAAATCATTTCCTGGTTTTATATGTTACAGATATTTTCTCCTGGACTGTCTCTTGTTTTTTGTTCTTTCTTAATACACTCTTTCACTTAGAATAGTTTTAGGTTTGCAGAAGATTTGCAGAGGTAGAACAGAGAGTTCGCTTATGCACCCACGCTCACTTTCCTCTATTACTAACACCTTACATTAGTACGGTGCAATTGTCATGCCTAATTGACCAATATTTACACAGTACTGTTAGTTAAAGTCCAGACTCTTCCCAGTTTCCTTAGTGTTTAGCCTCAGGTCCTTCCCTGTCCCAGGGCCCGTCCGGGACGCCATACTGCATTTAGGATCCTCTTAGTTGTGAGTTTCTAAGACTTTCTTGTTTTTTTATGACCTTAGAGGTTTTGAGGGGGTCTGGTAAGTATTCTGACCATTATGTATTCTGTAAAATGTCCCTCAATTCGGATTTCTCTGTTTTCTCATGAGTAGACAGGGGTGATGGGTTTTGGGGAGAAGATCATAGGATAAAGTGCCATTTTCATCATATCCCTTATCACTGGTGATACTGACCTTGATCACCTGGCAGAGGTAGCATTTTGCTGGTTTCTCCACCATCAAATTTCTTTTATTTACCCACCTCTTATCTGTTAATGGTGTTTATGGTGGCTTTTCATGTGGAAGTTTGGCATGTTTCTCTTCTTAGAGCTGGAAGGCCCCTTCATCTAAGGGACAGCAGCTGTGGCCCTGGCAGCTCCAATGTAGCGAGGCTCCCGGAGCACCTAGCCCTGGGCTAAGAGCTTCCCACTCACCTCACCGACTCCTGAGGACAGCCCATCATGTTGGTCCCCTTATTGTCTCCATTTCACAGATGAGGAAGCAGAATCTTCCCACGGTTATCCATACCAGAGCTTGCAAGTGGCCAAGTCAGGATTCATACCTAACTCTAGACATAGTTGTTTGGATGCAGAAAACAAGGGCCAGAGAAGGGATGCTTGAGTCTACCCTGCAAGCTGGTAGCTCTGCCGAGGCTATCTCATGTCCAGGCCACGTTATGACCCCAGTGAGTCAGTAGCTGTTTCTCACACGGTGTGCTGCCCTGGTGTCAGCCCCACGCCTTCAGCCGCTGTGGCTTCTAGCACCCCTGGGGGAAGGGACCCAGACTTCCCAGCAAGTAAACACCACCCACAGATTTCCAAATATATGGAGATAAGTGTTCCTTCCTGCCTCAGCTGGGGCTGGCTGTAGCTCCAAACGTCCCAACAGGCTTCTGCTCCTTGTGGTATCAGGTTACAGGTCCTGAGTCCTCACTGAACCAGCATGTGTCCCCTGCTGTATGGTGGAGGGGAAAGGCACACCACGAGGTGGGGGTGGGGAGGGGACATCACCGTCATTTTCATCAACAGTACCACTGGCAGTGTGGCTAACAGCCACACGCTGGCTGGGGTGCATTTTCCACACTTCACATTTTATGAAGCAATTGTGAACAAAGTCTTCACAGTCATCTTGGGCAACAGAGTCTTCATCATCAGACAAAGCCCCCTTGTGAGTCGTCTCACGGGGCTGTCACCAGTGCCCCGACCCCCAACCTCAGATCCAGGGCAGTAAGTCAGGGTACAGAGCTGTCGGGGTATGTTAGCCACCTCCACATAGTCACCGCTTACAGAGAGGATTGCTTTTGAAGAACACTTGATGATGGAGAATTTTAAACATATACAAAATTAGGCAGTCTCCATCACCCAGCTTCAGCAGTTACCGGCTCAGGTCTGATCTTGCTTCCTGTACATTCCCTGTCCATTTCCCTTACCTTTAAGGCAAATCCCAGATCTTGTATTATTCCACCCACAAAGAGTAAGATTAATCTAAAAGATGAGGAGTCTTTCCTTAATATAATTCTAATACCATTTTCACCCATAAAAGAGGAATAGTTCTAGTGACTGTAATGGGATAGGTGGGGGGGACCTGATGAAGTGGGGAGTTTAGTAACCATAATGCTGCACATGTAATTGTAGATTAATGATACCAAAATAAAAAAAAAATAAAAAAAGAGGAATAGTTCTATATTGTTAAATATCTGGTCAGTGTTCAAAATTCCAGATGCTTCATAAATATTTTATTAAAAAGTAGTACAAATTAGTATCTGAATAAGGTTAATACATTGTGACTGGTTAACATGTCAGACTTCTTTTATGCTTGAGTTTCCCCCTCCATCTCTCTTTTTTCCTTTGCAATTTGTTTGTTGAAGAAAAGCTTGGCTGTTTGTCTTGTACAGATCATCATAGTCTGGATTTCATTGTCAGCAGCCCTATAGTGTAGTTTAACATGTTTCTCTGTCCCCGGGGGTCTTATAACTTGGGAGTTGGATACAGAAGCTCAATTAGATGCAGGCCTGACTTTTTTTGGCAAGAAGATTTCACAGGTAGAACTGTCTCTTCTGTCAGGTGGCACTTCCTGTTTGACTGCCTCTCCCTTTGTGATGTTATCATATCGCTTTATTTTAAAAATTCTTAATTTGAGAACATTTCAAGCCTATGGGATACTGCAAGGATAGTACAGTGAATTCTCACATGCCCTTCTCCTTGATTTATCAATTTTTCTGCATTTACTGTATCATTCACACTCTTTTACGTATATATATGTTTATATTTACATATCCATGTATGTATGCATTTCTAAGTTATTTGAAAGTGGCTTGTAAACATCATGACCCTTCACCCCTAAATGCTTCAGCATGTATCTCCTAAGAACTCTCAAAACCATCTAAAAAAAACCAGTTTTTGTTTTCACAGCACTGACAGGAAATGTGTGGGTTTTCCTCTCACACTAAACAATTCTCTAACTCTCCAGATACCAACTAGGTGTCCTGCAATTCAATTCTGATACTAACTACCTGGAGTTAATGCAGACCCCACAGGTTAAGGCCTCAGTTCCCCAGGACATCATTTCAGGCACCAATTGTGTCACAGGTTGTCACCTGTGCTTCTAACCAGCCAGCTATAAATTGGGGGTTTCCAGACCCTGTCCCCAAGTTTGATAATTTGCAAGGACAGCTTGTAGAACTAAGGGAAACACTTAGGTTTGCCACGTTTTTTTTAATTTTTAAATTTTTAATTTTTATTAAGGTATCATTGATATACACTTTTATGAAGGTTTCACATGAAAAACATTGTGGTTACTACATTCACCCATATTATCAAGTCCCCCCCACACTCCACTGCAGTCACTGTCTATCAGCGTAGTAAGATGCCACACAGTCGGTAATTGCCTTCTCTGTGCTACACTGTCTTCCCCGTGACCCCACACACACCATGTGTGCCAGTCATAATACCCCTCAATCCCCTTCTCCCTCCCTCTCCACCTGCCTTCCCCCAGCCCTCCCCTTTGGTAACCACTAGTCCCTTCTTGGAGTCTGTGAGTCTGCTGCTGTTTTGTTCCTTCAGTTTTTCTTCATTGTTATACTCCACAAATGAGGGAAATCATTTGGTACTTGTCTTTCTCTGCTTAGGTTTGCCAGTTTTTTATAAAGGATATAATAAAGGATACAGATAAGCATCCAAATGGAAGAGAAACATAGGGCCAGGTATGTGGAAGGGTTGCAGAGCCTCCGTGCCCTCTCCGGGAGTTCTGCCCTCCCAGCATCCCAGTGGTTCACCAACCCAGAAGTTCCCTGAACCCCACTGTTTAGGCTTTTTATGGAGGCCCCATTACGTAGGGATAGTTGGTTAAATCATTGGCCTTTGTGATTGAACTCAACCGCCAGCCCCATTCTCCTCCCCAGAGGTTGGGGGTCGAGCTGAAAGCACCAACTCTCTAATTACTGGTTGGTTCCTCTGGCAACCAGCCCCAACCCTCCCAATGTCACCATGTTAGCATAAACTCAGGTAGGGTTGAAAGGAGCTTATCAATAACAAAGGATGCTCCAAGATCCCACTGATTAGGAAATTCCAAGGGCTCTAGGAGCTCTGTGCCAGGAACCAGGGACAGAAACCAAATATATTCCTACTGTGTCACACCATCAAATTCAGGAAATGTAACAGTGATCCCATTTTATTACCTAATATTTCAATCATATTCCCATTTGGCCAATTATCTTGTGTTACTTTTTGAAATAACCTTTAAAATCTTTATTTCCCAAATAGCTAATTCTTGCATCCATGAGGTTATAGTCTCATAAATTATAAATCTATGTGAAATTAATTTTTTCATTTCTTTTTTAAAAGATCACAGCAATATATGTACTTAGTATAAAAAATCAGATAGTTTAAATTTAGGAAGAAAACTAGTCGTTCTTTGCCTACACCCCCAACCTCAGGGCAGCCCTAGTTGGTGTTTCTAGATGATATGCTTTCATTTATTTTGTAATTCATTTGCAAGATTTTGGTTTTCAAATGTAGGCATCATCTGTTGACTTCCTATATGGAAGATGAGTACTTAGCTCCCCTTCGTCACCCCCCAACATACCTCCTTTCCCCGCCCTCCCAACAGAATGACATAATGATTTTTGTTAAATAAACATTCATTTGTTACATTATTTTGACTCTGTAAATACTGTTCACAGCTGACCACCTAGTATTATTTGTATTTATATCCTTTCTTGCACAGTTTTGTTTAATAAGCATGAGACTAGGGCTTAATTGCTGTCTTGCCACTGGGTTTCAGCCCTGGACAAGTTCACTATGGATTCAATGAGACCAAAGAAATGACATTAGAACGTTCTTGGGGTGAAAGGGTTTATACCCAACTTTATTTCCACAGTGTCAGGTCAATCACTAGAGTCCCGTTCACCCGGAGCGAGTTTGCATGCAGCAAGCCGGTCTCTGCCTCTGGGTCTCTCTGCCCCTGCAGCCGTCCCAGTCTCTGTCCTTGGCGCTGCCACCACTCCAGTCTCGTCTCTGCTCTCCTGCAGCCCTGCAGCCTTACTACTGTATCGCCCAGAGGATAGAAAGGTGGAGCTCTTTATATAGAGTCAATAACAGCATATTGCGTTTACGTGTGTAGTGAGCTAGCCAACCAGGGCCAGGTGAGAATACTGGCCACAGGAACCTTCACTGTATCCACAATTGCTCAGGGCCCCAGGGCCCCAGTCAGAACAGAAGTTGGTGCGCCCTTGCTGAATGAATGAGTGATGCTCACTTAAGAATCAAGGTCAGGGCAGACACATTCCAGTAAATTCAAAAGTTTAGGGAGTGAACCCCAAATTCTCAAGTTCCCCTGTCTGACCCAAGTTAGCCTCCCTCCATGAAGTTCCCAAAACCCATTTGGAGGCCGACACCTCATTTAATGAGTCATTTATTCATTTATTCATCAGTTATATTTTCTTTTTTAATTGAGATATAATTGACATATAACATTATGTTAGTTTCAGGTGTACAATATAATGATTTGATATATGTTTATATTGCAAAATGATCATCATAATAAGCCTAGTTATCATCCATCACCATACAGAGTTACAATTTTTTTTCCTGTGATGAGAAATTTTACTTTCTTAGGGACTTTCAAATATACTATATAGTATAATTAACTACAGTCCCCAGGCTGTACATTACATCCCCAGGACTTACTTATTTTATAAATGGAAGTTTGTGCCTTTTGCTCACCTTCACCTATTTTACCCACTTCCCACCTCTGTCTGGCAACCACCAGCCTGTTAATCTGTTCTCTGCATCTATGGGTTCTTTTTTTAGATTCCATGTAAGTGAGATCATATGGTATTTGTCTTTCTCTGCCTGACTCATTTCACAGCATAATGCCCTAAAGGTCCATCCATATTGTCACAAATGACAGTATTTTCTTCCTTTTTTATGGCTGAATATTATTCTCTTGTGTATATGCACCACCTTTTTTTTCCATTCATCCACTGATAGACACTAAGCTTGTTTCCATATCCTTGTTCTTGTAAATAATGCTGCAATGAACACAGGGGTGCAGATGTCTTTTTGAGTTAGTGTTTTCATTTTCTTTGTATAAATGCACAGAAGTGGAATTGCTGGATCATATGGTAGTTTTATTTTAAATTTTTTGAGGAACCTCCATACTGCATTCCATAGTGGGTGTACTAATTTACATTCCCACAAACAGTGAAACAAGAATCCCCTTTTCTCCACATCTTCATCAACGCTTGTTTTTTTTTCTCTTTATGATACTTGCCATTCTGACAGGTATGAGGTGATATCTCATTGTGATTTTGATTTGCATTCCCCAGATCATTAGTGATGTCCAGCACTTTTCATGTACCTATTGGTCATTTGTATATCTTCTCTGAGAAAATAGCTATTCAGATCCCCTACCCATTTTTTAAACGTATTGTTTTGTTTTTTGCAGCTGAGTAGCGTGAGTTCTTTATACATTTTGGGTATTAACCCCTTATTAGATGTATGATTTGATATGGATGTACGATTTGCAAATATTTTTTCTCCCATTCCATAGGTTGCCTTTTCATTTTGTTGATGGTTTCCTTTGGTATGTAGAAGCTTTTTAGTTTGATGTAGCCCCACTTGTTTATTTTGCTTTTGTTTCCTCTGCTTTTGGTGTCAAATGCAAAAAATCATCCCCAAGATCATCAGCAACTATTAATTATGCATTGGGTGTTGGGAATTACAGCAGGACACTAAATATATCAAGTTCTTGCCTCATAGAATTGACATTCTGGTGGGGGAGAAAATAAAATATATTGGCCAGAATAAATTGGGCAGGATATGTTAGCCAGAATAAGTGGGTAAAGGGTAGAGAAGGATGGGCTGGAAGAGCTGTTTTGGATAGAAAGTTCAGGGAAGGCCTCTGTGATGAGGCCATTAATAAGCAAAGATTCCTGGCTGGGATCAGGCTGCTCCAGCCACCACTCCAGGAGTGGAGTCTCCCTTGTAGAGTGACTCAGAAGCCTAGCCAGGGAGTGTCCTCTCCTAGGTACTCTGCTGGCTGCAGGGAGCCCGCTGGGCAGACTCCAGCTCACTTAACCTCTTCACCAGTCCCCAGGGCCCATTCTGCTATGAGACGGTGGAGTGATGGGCATTAGGAACAGCTTAGGGTTCCGTCCTTCCAGCTGACTCTGGTCTAGACATTTAATGCAAGCACACTAACTAGCAATTATCTGCTGTTCTGTGGAGGTAGCAGCTCTCAAGCAAAGGTGGAGAGGTGGGATGCTTGGCCCCAGGGTAGGAGGGAGAACAGGAGTAGGGAGAGGTTGGGGACAGCTTGGGAGAGATGTTCAACACGAGGTGAATCCTACTCCCACCTGCCATAGGGGCAGGAGCAGGGGCCCTGGCCTTTGCCAGCTCCCTCGGCACTCATCCCTACTAACCTGTCCACCCCTAGCTGTCAAGGTAAAGCCTTTCCTGGGAAGGGAAGGGCTAAGCATCCCACCCTCTGGGAGCTGCTAGGTGGGGAGATGTGACCTGGACAGAAGAAAGGAGACAGAATGTGAAGCGGTACTAAGGCACATGGTGGGTGGGCGGGCCGGCTTGACAGGCAAGGTGGGGGTGGAGAACAGAGCACTGAGCCCAGGCTCAAGTTGCTGTGCTAGCCACCCACGCCTGCCCATCCCTCTTGGCCTTGAGACTCTCATCTCAAAAATGGGAACACAGTCTATCTGTATACTTCCTAGTGGGTTGCTGCATCCTCCATGCTGGAGAGGTCCCAGGGAATATTTCTCAGCTACCCCTCTCCCCTGCATTGAAGGCCCTGTGATGGCCCCAGTGCTCCTCAGGTAGAGGGCCAGCCTGGGTCTTTTGAGCCCTGTCCTTGTCTACCCATCTGTCCTTACCTCCTCCACTCCCGCTTTTCCTCCAAGAAAACAGATCTCCACCTGGATCTCCACCCATTCCAGCCGCTTCACATCACCTTGCCTTTGCATGTGCTGTTCCCTTCTGCCTGGCATGCCCTTCCCAGCTCCTCTGTTGGGGTGAACCCCCCTTAGCTCTGCTGTGAGTGCTCAGGAAGCCCTCCCTGATGCCCACCCCCGACGAGCTTGGTGGGCCCCTCTCTGGCACATCTGTTCCCTGTGCCAGCTCCCGGGGTGCTGGCTTCTTTCTGAGGCTGTCACCACGGGGGACTTCGTGGGGGTGGTTGTGTCATCCTCTCTAAAATCTCCCCTGTGCAGGGCTCCAAGTGAGCCTTGCTAAGTGTTGGTTGAATTGGCTGCTTGTGCCTAGGGCTCAGAGAAGAAACACATGGCCTGGTAGAGGGCGGGGGGCAAGTTCAGGGACAGCCACGGTGCAGGTAGGTATGCCCATTCCCGCCCCACACTAACGGGGAGGCCCCAGAGCGGCCGTCTGGTCTGCGGCTGGCCCCACTTGCTTGGATCCTGAGGCCCAGAGCCCTGCCAAGGCCCAGTGGGCCAAGGTGAGCTGAGGACATGGGGTTCTGAGTGCCAGGCTCTCCGAGGTTCTCACTGAGCTGGCTCGTCTGTAGGCTGGCCCTGGGCACAGCGCATGTGTGCCTTAGCCCATCTCATCCCCAAGACGCCTTAAGCCAGGTGCTATTATTAGCGCCCTCATTTCCCAGAGAAGGCTGCTGACACTCAGGGGGGATCTGCCCAGGGTCATGCAGGGAGAACGTCACGGAACTGGATACTGTGAACTGATGGCTAACTTGCCCAAGTGTTTCATATGTGCAAACTTGGGCAATGCAACAACCCTGTGAAGAGGGACAGTTATTACTCTTACTGAACAGATAAGGAAACCAAGACAGAGAGAGGTTAGGTGACTTGCCCAAGGCCATCCTGTAAGTTAGTTTCAGGGCAGGGGCTTGGGCCCCAAGTTTGACACCCAGGCCTGTGCCTGCTCTGGCCCTGCTGACTGCCCGGACACACTGAATTTGATGCCACAAAGGGCTGTGGGCACCCTATGTGGGCAGAGTTATGGGCTGGGAGTCAGGAACTGTGGGCAAAGGCTCCAGCTTTGCCTCCAGCTTGCTGTGGGAGCCTCAGTTTCCTCATCTGTAAAATGAACAGCCTGCATCCACTGGGCTCTGAGGGCTCTCCCAGCCAAGTTGGCTGTCTAGGCTCTGAGAGGTGCTTGGGGACACAGTGTGCCCACTCACCTGGGTGCTGTCCTTATTAGTGCCTCTGAGTGGCCCCATTTCCCCTACAGGATATTTTATGCCATCTGCTTGCAGTCTCCTCCCATCGAAGGGCTGCAGTCGGCAGGAAGTTGGGGAAGACGTCCAAACACACCCAGAGCAGCTTTGGCTCAGGAATCAGGCCTCCTGCTTTAATTGGCCTGGTTGAGCCACCCTGGTGAGCACTTACTCCACTCTGCTTTGGAGCAGAGCAGCCAACCAGATGTCTGTCTCCCTCTCCAGCAGGACTGTGAGCTCCTTGAAGGCAGTGGTCACATGGAAAGAGCAGAGCTTGATAAGCAGTGAGCCTGTGGCGGAAGAGGGGAGCACAGAGGGCTGGGCAGGGGAGGTTTTGGGGCAAGGTCTGGAGGAATGTGCGTGCCACTTCTGCTCACGACGTTCTGATGGTGAGAGCTGGGCCGCACAGCCACACTTGACTGCAAGGAAGACTGGGAAGTGTCTTCTAGCTGGGATGTCCAGATTTGGTGAACACCCAGCCAGTCTCTGCCAGGAAGAATCCCATAAACACACTGTTAATTTCCTGCTGTAACAATTTCCCAAACTCCGTGGCTTAAAACAATAGAAATTTATTCTCTCACGGTTCCGGAGGCCAAAAGTCTGAAAATCGAGGTGCTGGCAGGGCTGTGCTCTTGCTGGAGGTTCTAGGAGAGAACCTTCCTGCCTCTTCCAGCTACTGGTGGCTGTCAGTAGTCCTAGGCTTCCTGAGCTTGGGACCACATCCCTCCAGTCTCTGTGTCCTTTCCTTTGTATGTCTCTTTTATAAGGATACCTCTCATTGGATTTAGGGTAGCCCCCACCCTGCCAATAATCCAAGATTATCTCCTCATCTCAAAATCCTTAACTTAATTATATCAGCAGAGATCTTTTTTCCAAATCAGGTAAAATTCTACAGGTTCTGGGGGATTAGAACATGGATATATCTGTTTAGAGGCCACCTTTCAACCCACCAGGAGGATCACCTGGATGCCTTTACATGGCGGCTGGTTTCTAAGAGGGTGAAAACAGAAGCTGCAAAGTCTCTTAAGGCCTAGGCCCCAAAGTCCTAGAACATTATTTCTACTGTATTCTATTGGTCAGAGCAGGTCACAGGGCCCACCCAGATTCAAGAGGAGGGAAAACAGAATATGCCTCTTTTGGGTGTGCAGCAGCAGCACAATGCAAGACAGTGTGTACCATGCATGAGATGGTTGCTCCACCTTGGAAAAAACCATCAGAGCACGTGTGTGTTCTGGTGAAGGTGTCTGCCAAGGGCACAGGAGATGTGCTCCCTGCTGATGGGGTTGCTGATGAGGCTGAAGCAGAATCATCTGCCTGGGAGGGGCCCCCAGACCTGTGAGCTGCAGGGTCAGCTCAGCCATCAAGTCACTGGGTGACCAACTCCTTGGGCTGGTACTTTGTTCACTCAACAACAACCTATTGAGTTCTTACTATGTGCCAGCCCTGAGTGAAGCACTGGGTCCTAGTGGTGAGCAAGCCAGGTCCATAGAACCTTCCGTCTTGTGGATGACAAAAGCTCACAACTGGATAAACTGACCACAGAGTGTGACAAGTGGGAGAACAACAAGGAGTTGGGCTGGAAAATCCGTGGGGACCAAGAGGCCAGGATGAGCTTTGAGGGCAGGGACCTCCTCCCTCACAGGCCAGCCCCACGCAGAGCACCCAAGGTAGATCCAGGGCTGGGGGATGGCAGTGACACTAAAGCAGGGTCCTCTGCTGCCATTCTGACTGTGATATGACAGCAAAATAGGCCTTCATTATGCTAAGTCACTGGTGTGGGGGTTGCTCATTACAGCCACAAGCCTATCGCAACCCATTCAGTGTCATCAACGCATGCTTTCCTCAGGGACCAGAAACTTGGAGAAGGCAGGGTAATTCTCCTGCCCCATTCTGGGCCTTAGTTTCCCTCTCTGGACATTCAAGAGGGTTTGTCAGAGTGGTGGACTCACACTATGTACCCTGGTGTCCCAGACTACCCCAGGGGCTACTGCAGAAGTGGGCTGAGCATTTAAAGTTGTGACTAATCAGACTGGAAGCTTCTGGTCAGCTCCCACAGTCCAGGTTCCAAGACAGGCATGCCAGTCTCTGACAGTAGCTGTGTGGGACAAAATTTTCCCAGAACTCCTCTTGTTCTGCAACGGCCCTGCCAGGGTTCTGGGCTCTAGGGAAATAGGCAACGTGCCCTCTCTCCATGCGACTCTCATTTACCCCCACCCCCAGAACAGACCCTGCCCCAGGATGTCTGCTGCTGCTCCCTCACCTTTGACCTCAGATCTGCTTGAGCTGGAAGAGCCCCAGGGACCCCCCGCCAAGCATAGATGTCTCCTGCAGAGCTCAGGCTCTTTGGGCTCAGACCCTCCCCTCTGTGTGGCCCTGGGTGAACCCCTTGCCCTTTTTGTGCCTCAGAGTGGGCCCTGTCTCCTGGGGGTGAGCACAAAGGCCAGGAACTGGTGAGAGTCAGGTCCTCTGGAGCTGGCTGGTGTCAGCAGAGGGCAAGATGGAAATTCTTGGAGACTGAGGTCAAGAGAAGTGGCAGGAAAGACCCGGCCTCCTGGGGATCTGCCCCTGGTGCCCCTGCCCCACTGTTCTGGGAAGCTCTGGGCCCAGCTGGGGGCTGTGATAGGCCTGGAAGAAAGTTAGTCACTAGGCCAACTGTGTTCTTCAGCTCAGCAACCTTTATTTCTGTGTTCAACTCCAATGTTGGGAACTGGGTGGGAGTGGGACGGGAGATGCCAAAGACAATAATCCCCTCCCCTGGGCCTCAGTTTCCCCTTCTGTCACATGGGGAAGGAAGACTTCCCCTGCTTTCTTCACTGGGATACTGTGAGGCTGGAAGCCACAGTATATGGGCCGGGGCCTTATATATATACAGCCACAGAGTGCTAGCACTGAGGACCACCATGCAGGGTCCTTGCCCTGGGGCGCTCACCATCTGTGAGGGACACCCATGCCCTGCCCAGCACTAGCGGCTGGTGAGAAGGGTGGTGGGGCATGGCCTGGGGCCAGGCACTGCGCAGTCTCTCAGCATGGGCGTGGCTTCACAGAGTTCTGTCCTGGAAGCTAATGCCTGGTCTTGCGCTGGGCCAGGGGCGACGAGTCGGTCGACATGTCCTCTTCTGGGCATGTTTCTGGACCCTCATACATGTCACCATCCATGGGTATCCCTATGCCCAGAGGGCAGAATCCACTAGGAGAAAGAGCTGAGGCCCCCTCTTTTCACAGTCCCCTTTGGGGCTGTTGCTGTGAGCTAGCGTGGAGTTGGAGGGTCAGAGCCCCGGAACAATCACAGGCCCCTTGAATGAGCTGGTGGCAGGGGCCTCAGCAGACCAAGTAAAGAAGGCAGGAACAGTCCATGTAAAGGAGGCTGCACCATCCACAGTCCAGAAGGGCCTCCAGGAGATAGGTCGGTGGACATGGCTGTCTCATCTGGGTGCAGCAGGGGCCACTGTCGCTTCCAGCCCTTAGCTGGTGGTGCCCACAGGGAGCTCCGGGGAGGCTGGCCGGCTCAGGGTCACACTGGGGAAGCTGGAGACAAAGTTCTCCCACCTTCTCCTTACCCGCTGGAAGATAGGAAGGGAGAGATCAGTGCCCAGGGGCTCAGGGCTGAGTTGTGGGCTTCAGGTGTTGTTTCACCCATAGCCATGAGGTGGCGGTAGACACCAGAAACAATGCACCAGTCCCTGGCGATCCTTTCTCTGAGAGGAACAGGCAGGGACCAGGAGCCACTAGCTCCCACCAAGGGGCTCCTGATCCCCGCTTTCCTGGGGGAAAGGAAGGCAAGATGTAAAGTTGTACTAGCTGATCTCCTTGCTTCCAGCAAAATCTAACCACTCAACACACTGCCAGATAAATCATCTTAAAACAGCTCTGACCTTATCACCCACTTGCTCTAAAACCTTCCATGACTCCCCAGTACCTATGGGATAGATCCCAAATGCCTTCAGAACCCTCTGAAATATGGTTCATGCATACCTCCCTGTCCAGCCTCATCTCCAGACAGCTCTGTTGTCCTGTTGGTCCTTGCCCCCTTACGCTTTTACCTCTTGGTCTCTCTCCCTAGGGTCTCCACCTTCCCCATAGTTCTACTCCACCAGTCAGCCCTCAGCCAGACCTGCTGATACTGCTTCAGCCATTGCCGGTTGCCTCCTTGCTGAGCTTGGATCAGCTGCTCCGTATCCCCCAAGGCCCCTGGCATCTGCTCCTGATGGAGGCTGTCCAGCCCTTCTGGGCCTCCGTCTGAGGACCTGGACTTCTCACGCCCCTGTCTGAGGCTTAGTGCCCGGCGCAGTCGTCCCTCCGGGGGCTTCTCCCAGGGCTCCTGGAGCTTGCCATAGAAGGGCCGTGGTCCTCGCAAGGACTGGCTGCGTAGCCCAGTCCCCATGGTTCTGGAGGCTGAAGGCACCTGACTGCCCCAGCCCCTCTGGAAGCCACTGGCCTCTGATGGCCTGGCTCCTCCAGCTTTCTGACAGGAGCTCACTTGGGGGCAAAGGTTGGTGCTGTTGAGGTGGCTATCATAAACCAAAGGGCATGCTACAGGGGCCAGCATCCCTGAGTCACCCTCACTACTGCCTCTCCACATTCTAGGGTGTGGGCCTCTTTCCTTCCTCCTCCTCCTCCAGGGACCCTCCTCTGACCACCTACCCATGAAGAGCTTGGCCTCCCCTGAACTCCTGCAGCCCTGGCTGTCCAAATTCATTCCACCGACACAGAGAACAGATGGCTCAACATCAAAACAATGATGGGCTTTTAAGAAACAGAACAGCTCCAACTTAGAATAGTCAAATTCAGAGACAGAAAGTAGCCTGGTGGTTGCTAGGGAGAAGAGCAAGTTGTTTAATGGCTATAGAGCTTCAGTTTTGCAAGATGAAAAGTTCTAGAGATTGGTAGCCTACCAGTGTGAATGTATGTTAACACTACTGAATTGTACATAAAAATGGCTAAGATGATGAATTATTTTTTGCTGTTATTAATATACAATTACATGAGCAACATTATGGTTACTAGACTTCCCCTATTATCAAGTCCCCACCACATACCCCATTACAGTCACTGTCCATCAGCACAGAAGGATGCTATAGAATCACTACTTCTCTTCTCTGTGTTATACTGCCTTCCCTGTGTTCCCCCATCCCACCCCCACCCCTGCTGCATTATGTGTGCTAATTGTAATAGCCCTTTTTCCCCTTCTCCCTCCCTTCCCACCCATCTTCCCCAGCCCCTTTCCCTTTGGCAACTGTTAGTCCACTCTTGGGTTCTGTGAGTCTGCTGCTGTTTTGTTCCTTCAGTTTTTGCTTTGTTCTTATACTCCACAGATAAGTGAAATCATTTGATATAAGATGATGAATTTTATGTTTATATGTATTTTACTACAATTGGAAATTTAGAAAAAGGAAGAAAAAAGAAATAGGAAAGCTCTAAGATATAAGAGTTGGGAGGCTTGGATTTTTTCCAGGTCTAGCTCTGCCCCTAATTTCCCAGCACAGAATAGGGCTGAGAGCTCACTGCCTCTGGGTAAGCCACAGCCCCACCACTGCCGCTCTGTGGCCTCCAACACACTCTCCCCTGGTTTCCTCATCTTTAATGGGACAAATAACTCCAGCAATTGTTGTGAGGATTAAATATGATAATGCTGTGCCAAGCACAGGGCCTGGCGCATAGTGGCTGCTCGGTGAAAGTGAGTTGGTGGTATTTGTTATCTTGGGCAAGTGCCATCCCTTCTCAGTCAGTCTTGTCATCTGTAAAATGGGTTGTTGGGCAAAGCAAATGAAATCATGGATGTGGATGCCTCTAAAAGACAGGCTCCCAGCAGCAGCCCTTTCTCCCAAGGCAGGGGAAAGAGAAAGGTACTTCACCTGGGCCAGCAGTTCCTCAGAATTGTAGAATTTGAGGGCTGCATGGGACCTTGCACAACTGGTTCACACTCCTTTTTGTTTTAACCACTATTTTATGAGCATTTTTACTGGTTCTGGAGCTAATCCATCCATGAATTTCATTTACGTCTCATGATAGTGCTGTGAGGAGGTCAGTGTTCTCTCCATTTTATAGATCAGGATACTGAGGCTCAGAGGGATGAAGCACCTGGCCAGAAAGCATGTCCAGTAGGTGGCAGAGCTGGGCCTCCTGCTCTGGTCAGCCAGGCTTTAGAGCCCATGCTTCAACCACTCTGTTCTCCTGCCCTGATGTTGATGACAGCGGCAGTACCAGAAGCCTCCTCTCTGTTGAGCTGCTGCACAGAGTGCCCCTCTTGCCTTACCCCAGACTTCTCCCCAGGCCTGGTCTTGCTCTCTTTCCTCTTTCTTAGAGTCTTTAGGCCTTCCCTGGGTGAAAGGTCCCTTAATATCTGCCAGGTTCAGTGTCCAGCCAGAGGAGCTAAGGCAGGGCCAGTGTGACAAGAATGGAAAACAGGGACCCTGAGCCGCTGCCCCGGCCTATCCCCAAAATGGACTATAATCTACACCCAGACCTCTGTATTCCACCCCTGACCCTGGTTATAAAGCAACAAAGCCATTACACAATCTTCAGTGCCTCACCCGTCACAGTCATCTCAAATCCCTACTCTCTCCAAAGTCTGCTCTGGGAAGAATCTGCTGATTCACAGACTTCAGAGATGCATCGGGGTGAATCACTGGCTCTTGCATCAAGCATGTAACTGCCAAATACCCTCTTGCCAAGCATGTAATCCTACAATAATTCCCCAAACCCATGAGGACAGGGGAAAAATATGTGTTATCTTCCTTCCCTCCCCACTGCCTCCCTGCCTTTGTCACCTGGCAAACCCTTACCTTTCTAGATGCTGCACCATGTTGTCTCCCCTGGAAGCCTGCTGGGGTTGGGGAGGCAGCCCACCCTCCAGCTCGCACTATACACACAGTAGCAGCGATCACACACATATGCCTTTCTCCACCACACTGGATGTCCTTTGAAGGCTAGGACAACGTCTTTTTCATCTCTATGTCCCCAGGGCATAACACAGTAAATACCTAGCCTTGAGTCTTAGAGACTATTAATAATCTATTGCTGCATAATAAATTATCCTAAAACGTCGTGGCTTAAAGCAATACTATGTATGATTAGCTGGGGCCTGTGGCGCAGGGTCCCTGCAGGCTCCAATCAGGGAGCTGTAGTGACGTCAAGAATCTGGAAAGACAAGTAGAGCCTACCTTCTGGGGCTCCCCGAGCCAGGAAGAGGAATCTGACCAAAGTTGGGAGGCACCAGGGATGGAGTGTGCCTTCTGTTCCAGAAGCCTTACTTCTGTGATTGCCTTTCATCCTCACCCCACTCTGGAGCTTAGCCCCATTTTTCAGCTCCAATAACAGAAACCCAGAGAGGTGAAGCCACTTGCCCACGTCAGGAGTGGGTCTGGAATCCAGCCCCACAGAGTCAAGCCAGCAAACAGAGTCCTCAGGAAATGCGTGTACCACCCTGTGTGAGATCAGGCCTGGATCTTCAGGCACCTATAGGATGACCAAGCTATAAACCTAATGGCTAACATCACCAGAATTTTCCTTGAAAACATAATGCCCACCAGAAGTGAGGAGAGGGGTTGTACAGATATACACATTTAATTTAAAATTGTCTGTGTATGTTTCAACTGATTTAATTTCTCTCTTTGCCTGAGCAGCTCTTATAATACAGTACATTTTGGGAGAACTAGTTCTTTTACTTCAGAACAGTGGTACCAGATGTATCCAGTTTTGGTTTTCATTTCCCCACACAGGAGGCTAGAATGCCAGGCAGTCAGGTTCAATGCCAGACTTTGGCCACTTTAATCACTTGGATAAATCGAACAAAGGTAATGGTAAGTAATAATAATGCTATTGATTATCAAAGCTCCTGTATTCCAGGTACTAACTCTGTGCCAGGCGTTATGCTTAGGGCTTCCTGTACGTAGTCCCAACAGCCCTCAAAGGAATCAGAGGAGTTTTATTTTCAGTTTACAGACAAAGCAATTGAGATCAGTAAGTGCAGGGTCCAAGGGCTGTCAATACAGGTACTCCTGGATTTTTTCGAATATGCAGGACCTGATGACTATGATGGTGGGCCTGTCCCTTCCTTGTGGGAGCCTATTCCCTCTGTAAAATGAGGCTGAGTGGGTTTAGCCAGGGTGCTCCAAAAACCCCCTGTTAAAAATCACCAGTTGCTAGGTCCTATCACAAGCCCCCTGCACAGACAGGTCTGAGAAGCTGTCTATAAAATCATGTCCCAGGCAATCTGTATCTTGTGGAAATCTTGGAAACATAACTGCTTGAGGTCCTTCTGCCTCTGAGGTCTGTGATCTTAGGACTCAAATTTCAAATCAAAGCCATTCCTTTGAAATCTAGATTCTACACATTCTTGCCAGGCAGCCAGTGGAGCAGAAAGAACACAGCCTAGGGATCAGGGAACTGGAGGTCCAGTCCTGGCTCTGCCCTTGACCAGCCATGTGATCCAGAGAAAAGTTATTTCCTTTCTTCCAGCCTCAGTGTCCATACCTGCAAATGGATATGGTATCCCTGCCTAGGGATGTTAGAAGAACCAGAATGGTGAGGAGGATCTTATCTTCCTCTGCCTCAACCTGCGGGCAACAGCCATGGTCTGGACCTGCTAGGCCAAGGCCCACCCTGGCAGGCGGAAGTTCTGATCATCTTGCAGAGATCCCACAATGGGATGGGCTCCATGGGCCCAGTGGACTGAAAAAAACAAGCAGGAGGAAGCTGAAAACACAGGATGGGTCCCTGGGGGTGGGAGGCTCTGGGGTGAACAGGGGCCGGAGACTACAACAGAAAAAACATTGGGATTTAGCAATCCCACATACACACCCAAAACTGTTTTTGGGTAGCCATGTTAAGGGCCCAGGGCAGCCTCACACAGTTGTTCGTTTCTACACTGCACAAATGTTGCTGGCTGAAGGTACGAGCTGGGACTGCAATAGAACCCATGCTTTGCCAGCTCAGTTGCATGCTGGCATGACTCTACTGCTGCCCTAAGAAGGGTCTCAGCATCAGGAGGCCACCCACAGGGGCACCTCATCCTCAGTGTCACAAGGCACAGCTTTGGCTAGAGGCCACTGTGTATGGGCGTACCTCCAAGAGCCTGCTTGGAGTGGCCTGGACCCCTGGAGGGCCTTGTGGGGAGGGAAACATATCCTGAACCACCCTGAACATTCTGTGTCACTTAGAAAAATAGAATGCACAACTGCAGCCTGTGACAAAGGGCTGTTTTGTCATTCTTCTGTCAGTGAATAGGCATATTCATCACTGGCCTGGAACTCTGCCCTGTCTTTCCAACATGAAGGGTTTAACCCTGAGGTCTCACCAGCAGTCAGGCCATCTAAGGCTCCAAATACCAGAAGTTGATTAATTTAAAAAAAAAAGTAATTTTCATCATCCCAGTATGGGGGATCTGGGGCATCTAGGTTGTCCTTGTGAGATTCTCAGGGCAAGGCCAGCCATGTGAACTGAAAACACAAAGGGATGGGCTATTTCTGGACTCACGGTGATCTGTAGTTTGAGGGGTCTGTGGTTTTGTCTGGGAGTCTCAATCCACCTGTGTGTTTCTGTTTACCCAGGACTCCTCAGCCCTAACTGTTCCTGGCTTCCCCAACAGCCTCCTCTCAGACTATACTTCCTGACCTCTCCATACCTTGATCCATCATGCCTCCCTGACCTTGCTTGGGCTGTGTATGGGATTCGTTTTACCAATATATTCATCTCATAAGCTTCAATTTATCATTCTATCATCCATCTATCATCTATCTATCTATCTATTTATCTATCTATCTATCTATCTATCTATCATCAATCATTATTCTATCTCTCCATCTCCCTATCTATTGACTTAGCCAAGGCATCGTCCCCTCCAGGAAGCCCTCCAAGGCCCCTCTCATGGGGAAAGGGACCCCTCCTTGGAGTCCCATAGCACTCTGGCAATTATCTCTAGTACAGCACTTCTGTTTTGAACTCTAGTACTTTGATATCTATGTCCCCCACTGGCCTGGGGATAGGAAAGCAGCTCCTTTTTACTGCCTCTCTGCATAGGGTGCTGCTGAGATGGTTGCAGAGTGCCTGTCTCCTGTCTCCCACCACTGTGTCCTCTTTCCGGTCAAGCTCAGGGCACTGTCAATGTCTTCTTCTCCCTCACTTTTCCCTTCCCCTTAAATGCAGTGCCCTGTGGGCTCCACTTGACCTCTGGGGCAGTCCCATTCCCTCCTGTAGTTTTAACCACTAAATGTGGGCTGATGACTCCCATTTCTTCATTTGCCAACCATTTAAGCATCTACTGTGTGCCAGACTCAACTCTTGTAGAGGTAACATTCAAATGTGAGGAGTGGATGTGAGTAAAGAAGATAAACAAAAACCAAGAACTTTCCAGAAAGTGATCAATAAGAAGCAATAAGACAAACTCCCAGCCTAACAAGAGCCCACGAGCTGCTTAGCAGCCCCTCCTTCCCTCCCCCGAACCACACCCTCCCAACAGAAATCTGCTGCCTGTGCCCTATACACTGGAGTTAGACTCTAGCCAGCCTTCCACAGGCTGGTCTCAGCCTATCTGTCCCCACATCACTTTCCTCTGCTCCTCCTAGAAACTCAGCCAAGTCTCTCAAGTTTCTGTGCCTGAAGAATCAGTTGAGGCTTGTTAAAATAAATAAATAAATAAATAAATAACAGGATTCTTGGGCCCCACCCCAGATTTACTGAATTCCTACTGAATCATAATCCACAGAGGCCAGGGTCCAGGAATCTCTTTTGTCTTTTAAAGAGCCCCAGGGAGTTCACCACCAGGACAGTCTGGGTAATAACTTCTCTTGGTCTCTTAGTGGTTCTCAACACTGACCAACATTACAACTATTTGGAGAGCTTCTAAAACTAGCAATGCAATGCATGGGATCCCATTCCCCATAAATGGACTTAAGTGGTATTCTGCTGGTGATTTTGAGATCTCTGGGTTGGCGGTTAATATGTATAGGACCCAGGGGCGGGATTCAGGAATCTGTGTTGCCTAATGGCACCCTGTCCCAAGGAGATTTATTTCATCACTAGTGGTATAGAGGCTTACACTGAGAAATGCTTTTTCTAGCCATGTTAGACTCCCCATCCAGACCTTTGCCTGAGCAGTTTTCTCTGTCTGGGATACAACACTCAACTTTGTTCTACTGGGGAACTCAACCTAAGGGTAGGACAGGGCCTGGATGGAGAGGTGTCTTGTTTCCTAATCTAACTTGAAATAGATAATTTGTATGTCTGAGTTAACTGTACAAAATCCATTTTTCTTTTGTTCACAGCAGTCCATTTCCTAGTTCTCAATTAGATTCTTCATTCAGTCCTCCACCTGGTGGTGTTGACATGGGAGTCTCCTGAACCTGGGTGAAGCCACCGGTCCTCTGTTCTAGATCCAAGAGTTCACAGGGACCAGCCAGGACTGAGACAACATGTCATAGCCTCTGTAGCATGGCCGGCCCTAGAGCATGACCTTGCCCTATATGAGGGATGCAGGGACCCAATCTTACATGTACACAGCAGAGGAGATAAGATATAGGCAGGAAGGATTGAAGTCTCAAGATAGACGCACTAGAGGAGTAAATACAGGCAGTGTCCATCAAGTCCAACCCCTTATATGAGGACATTCAGTCCAGAGAGGGAGGGGACCTGTCCAAGGTCATACAACAACTCTAACTCCTGCTGTATGAAGAAAGTTGTGAGGGATAAAGAATCTTTGGACTTGGACATCTAATAGAAAGTGAGTTCTATGATGTGATGGTGGAGGCTGTCTTTTTCACCACTGTGTTTTCAGCATAGCTCAATCGCATGAATATGTGAATCTGGACAATTGGGATTTTAACTCTTATTCTGCTACTAAAATAGTTGTGTTAGATTGATCGAGGTTGGAGTTCTGCCAGACAGGTGGAAAGAAGGACAAGCAAGTTGAACAAAAACAGAGTTAGAATGGAGTTGTAATATCTCTCTATGCTCAATAAGCAATTCCTAGTTAACAAAATGTTCTCATAGACCTTGATCCTCCCAACTGTCTGGAAGCAGGGTTTTTTTCCTCCATGCCCTAATTACCACCTGATGTACTGTTTATCTTATTTGTTTATCTTCTGTTAGGCAGAAATTTGGGGTTGTTTTGGTCATTCCCGTACTCCGGTTGGCACAGAGCCCAGTTTAGGGAGTTCCATTCAACCTCTAGGTCCTAAGTGGCCTCAGGATTTGCATATTAGGAAACTGAGGCTCAGAGGTGAGGTTGCTTGTCAAAGGTCACCTAGAGGCCGACTCGTCACCACCTGCAGATCACCACCAACCACATCTGCCAGGGACACAGTCACGTACACCCCGGCGGCACAAGCGCCATCTCCTTCTGTCTCTCGCAAACGCTTTCCTCCGACCTCTTCTCTACCAGCTCGTTGGTCTCTGCGTCTAAGCCGGATGCCAGAACCCCCGTGCGGTCTGTTATGCTTGCGGCTTTGGTAGACACGTGCTAGTCTAGTGAATGAATCGCACGTCCCCACCTCCGCAGACAGCCAACCACAGCGTGTCGGAGCAGGCCACTTCCGCCTATTGCGGGCCACTGCCGCGGCTGTGCGGCCCACGTGGGGTTCTAAAGGCAAGGGAGTAGGCGGTGGTGCGCCAGGGGCGGGCTCTCCCAGCCTCGCCACTAATCCAGGGACCGGCCGGGGACTCGAGGGGCGGGCTTGACGTGGGGCGCCAAGGCTTAAACGTGACGGGCAGGTGGGCTTAGGGAGGAGTCTTGAGCCAGGGAGCAGTGAGTGACGGAGAGCACTGTCCAGTAACAGGAGGGGTTGGGCTGCCTGAGCCAATAGAAAGTCCGTAGGGCGGCCGAGAACGCAGCAAGTTCGGTTGCGCGGAGACCGCAGCTGTTCCCTGTCAGCGCCAGTCGCCGCGGCAGAGGCGGTGGCGACGACTTGCGGCGGCGGAGAGGAGGTGAGTGCTGGCGGCGCTGCGCACCTTCCTCTTCTCGCAGCGGGTCGGAACGGGTGGGCGTGCGCTGGCGCTGGGGCGGGGGACGCTTATGTAAGGGTCGCGCGCGCCAAGACGGCGCGGGCTCCACGAGTGACGGCTGGAGACGGCGGCGGTTGTTGCGCGACGCGACGTGCGCCGCCCCTCCCCTCCCCTCCCCTCCGCCCTTCCCCCTCGCGCGGGGACTACCGGCGCGGACCTGCTCTCTCGCTGCGGGACCCCACGCCTAGTCCCGGCTCCGCAGCCCTGCAAACATCCTCAGGTGCGGGCGCAGCCGGGCCTCTTCAGCCCCGCGTCCCTGTGGCCGCCAGCGGCCTTATTCGTGCTCTCGGGCCCATTTTGCAGATGTAGAAACTGACGCACGGAGCCCTGAAATGCCTCGCGCGGGGTCCCTGAGGGTTCGCACCAGTCTGTCAGAATCGGGAGCCCAAGTTTTCCCCAGCCATCTGGAAGCTCAGCTCTGAAGAAAGCCGTGGCGTGTAAGGCGAGGGTTTCCCGTGTTCTGAGTGCCTGCTCTCCGCCTCCTGTAGGATCTTCCTCGTAACCCGTGGGGTATTCTCCGTTCCACTGCGTTCTAGATGAAGAAACTAGATGAAGTCCGAGGCTGCTCAGATAGGACGAGGTGGGGCTGGACCGAGCCCGTTATTCTTACAGCTTTTAACAGTTTACAAAGTGCACTCGGCCGGGGGCAGTGAGGAACAGCAGGCGCTCCGGGAAGTGCCCTCCTGGGCACGGAGTCAGAAGCCCTGGCATTGAGGACCTGCCATGCAGGTTCCTTCCAGCGTGCCTTGCTTTGTGTACTTTGAGTGAGTTGTTTCACCTCTGGGCAGCTCTTTCCTCATCTCACAAATGTTGGGGTTAGACCAGGTCCCTAGGTCCCTGGTAGCTTTGAAATTCTTAAAAATTTGGTTGTTCACTGTGCGAGGTGGCCCGGGCCATTATCCCCATTCTGCAGCTGAGAAAACCGTGGCCCAGAGATGTGCTGATGTCTGCCAGGTCACAACTAGAGCCTGGTGAGTCTTTACCAAGAAGTCTTTGTCGTCCCTGTTGCTCCCTTCCCACTGCTGCCGGCAGCTGGGCTTGGCTTCCCACGTCATCCTTCCCCTGCCTTGTGATGCAGATTCTTACGCTGGCTGTGGATGTGCTCAGCATTTCTATCCACTGGCAGCTGTGGCGTTTCTGTTTGCCTGCTCTTCATCTTAATTCTTGAACTCTTAATCACATTCTTTTGCACACCTATCATGTTCAGAGCCCTAAACTGGGCACTGGGAGAAGACATGGGAGATGTGGTTAATCCTTGCCCTAGAACTGCCCACAGATTGATGGGGGGAGAGAAAAAGAAACGGAACCTAAGCAGCAAGTCGGCCTGCCACACATGTTTGTAGAGGGCCCGTATGGGTGAGGTATGGCCCCGAGGAGGACGTGGAAGAGGAAGTTTAGTAGAGGCCTGCAAATCTGGGCCAAGCACACTAAGGCCACAGAGAGGAGAAACAGGCTGGCTGGGGCTGGTCAGGGACAGACTGGGAATGGCTTTGCAGAGAGGTGAGTTGTGAGCCTCTTTTGGTTCCACTGGAGCCAGCAGTGAAGAGGCAGTGATGGGACTTGAGCAACAGGTTTTATTACAGAGGAGACTTGAGAGTTTTTTTTTTTCGGTATCATTAATCTACAATTACATGTGCAACATCATGGTTACTAGACTCCCCACATCATCAAGTCCCCACCACATACCCCCTTACAGTCACTGTCCATCAGCGTAGTGAGATGCTATAGAGGAGACTGAGAGTTTTAAGCGACTAGACTGTGCAAGAGGAAGGCTGAGGAAGGTCGAAGGAGAATGTGGGGGAAATATCACCTCCCAGTTGAGTGTGAGCAGTTTGGTTGGTCGCTGCAAGGAGGCCTGTATAAGAGATGTATTAGGCATGGGCGCTTGCTAAGGTTTCGTAGGGCTGAATTGATTGGGCCCAAAGGCACCAGGGCATGTGGTTGAGCTCTGAGGGCCTAGCAGAGTACCTCTTTTGTGTTCTAGTGAGCAACTTGTGAGCAGACATCTTGTGTTTCTTAGTCCTTGCTCTGCCCTGCAGGAAGGGTCTTTGTTCCCTATAGTTGCTCAGTATCTATTTGTTGAATTAGTTTGCCATTGCAGGTTCCACAATTTGTCCCAAAGTCCCCTTTGCACCTATCTCTACTCAACCTGATTCAGCTTGATTGACCCTCTCTGTGCCAGTCTTCTTCACCTCCAGGATCAGCTCTCAGGGAGGTTTGCCCTGGTGGCTGTAGCCTCACTGGCCCCTCCTGCTTT